>CAWUDS030004555.1:0-83965 GCA_963859935.3 Lathyrus sativus
TCCGAAAAGTCCGTCCGATCCCATCACGAAGGAAGTTTATAGAAGCTCGGATGTTATTCTTTGCTCAATGCTCCAGCATTCTGTAATCGATCTTGCAGTCGTGTAGATCCAGTTTTATTGTTAGATATTCCCAAGTGGAGGCCATCTCATAGGCGCCATCTCCATTTAGGATCTTGTTCTAACCACTTAAAGTCCATTTATTTTGGCATACAGCGGTTTTTACCCTGTATATTTGCTACGGAGTTCCGAAAGACCCGTTTGATCCTGTCACGAGAGATAGTTTACAGAAGCTTGGATGTTATTCTTTGCTCAATGCTCCAGCATTCTGTAATCGATCTTGCAGTCGTACATGATCCAGTTTTACTTTTAGATTCCCCAGTGGAGGCCGTCTCATAGGTGCCATCTCCATTTGAGAATCTCGTTCCCGTTCTAAAAATGACAATTGGTCGTGTTCGCACCGGTTGACCATCATTTTAGAATTCCCCGGTGTTGTACTGTGTCCCAGCGCGTCGTTTTCCCCAGTGTGTTCTTCTCGTAGCGTTTGTCCCCGTGTCGTCGTATTCGTCAGCATTTTCGCAATTCATCATTCCAGCATACATATCATATTCATATTCATGGCGTCGTCTGCATTAGTCTGTTCTCGTTTTGTCTATAGCATTGCATATCACCACATATAAGGGCAAAATTTTTGGTTATCTATATTTAAATCCCTCCACCATGATTCCTCGAGTCTCCGCCACTCAAATCATCCGGTGTAGCTATTTAAATAGGGGCAACTGTAATACCCCCAAATTTTACCCTTACATTTAGTCAGTCATTTTGCATAACATCTCATTTGTGCATCCATTAATCACTAACCAGTCATGGAGCATAATTTGTTTGCAGGAATTATACCAGGGGCGTTTTGGTCATTTTTACGTAGGTCCTGACGGATTCTGAAAAAAAGAATGGTCCTTTAGGTCTTGAGGCATTGGAGCCATCATATCTGAGGCAATTATTTATCATGTGGTTGGATCATATATAGAGGCGTCGATCCGGTTTGATTGGGATCGAAAGGGTTATCAAAAACATAACTGGATTTGGGCAGTTCATTCCTTATGGTTTACTTTTAAGGCATTCCAGAGTAATTCTCTTGCTAACAAGGCACATTTTGGTTGGATGTTGTTTGGACCTTTTAGGAACTATTTGATCAATGGATTTTAGCTTAGAGGTGTTGTCGTTAAAGTCAGGTTGAATGGTTATCTGAAGTTAAAGTTCATGTCTGTGGGACCATATCCGCAGTTGGCTTAGAAATAAGGGGACAATGTTGCTGATTAGTGTTCAATCCTACGTTTGGTTTGGTTATTTCAAAGCAAGGGTGGTTTAGAAATTAATAAAGGTGTTGGTTGTTAGTTGTTTGCAAGTCCGGTTTTGCGCTTTAAATAAGGAGGTAAGCTGTAAGGCATCCATTTTTGGCCTCGTCAAATAAGTTATGCCTAATATACAAAAGTACTGGTCAAGAGTTTCAAGAAATCATTCATTAAAAAACTGAGACAGTATGTCCCATATACATACTCATGTTGATCCATAATTCCAAAGGCCTACAAATGTAAAGCATAAATGAAAGCCGGAATTTAATTTGAGTGGAGAAAATACTGAATTTCATTTCAATGAATATTTTTGGTTACAAGTTACAAAAGACTCTAAGTTACATTTTCCTATCCTAAAAGAGCCTAAAAATTCTAAATCATTCCAAAGACTTCCTTCAACCAAGTTCTCCAAATCTCCGATTACCTGCACAATGAAAACAAGGAAAAGCAGAAGAAAATGTTAGAAGAAATAATAGGACACCCTCAGAAAATCTTCATCATTGGGTGCCGGGAAGGCACGACCGAAGCCGCGTCCCACTCCCACTTTCGAACCTCAACCTCGGCTACCGACTGGCAGTATCTGTTCATTGTGGGACTGCCGAGAAAGAGAAGTAAAAGAAGCGTTTTCGGGCCGAAATGATTTGCACAACTGTGGATTCAAATGGATACACGTCAAATAAATATTGCGGGGTACTATCAAGTAAATTCAAGCCAAGACATGAGTTCATTTGCTGCCAACAGAATTGAAGTGGAAAGACTCATCACAGTCTACATCAAACCACAGTAGAACAACCGGAACTGGATGAAATGAAAGTGGATCACCAAAGCGAACCATCCCAGAACCGAGCTACACTGCATAAGAAGCAATCCACTTATCAGTTCAATAAGATCAAGTGGCATTTTAAAAATAGTTCAACTCAGAAAAAGCAGAACTAAGTTCATGTTCAGAACTAAGTTCATGTTCGGAAAGAACGAATTCACTTCACAAAAAGAAGAACAAGTTCATGCGCGGTTCAAATAACAAATTCAGTTCAGAGAGAGGTAGTTAAGCACAATCTCAATACCAAGCATCAATTCCTTCACCTGGTCAAGACCAAAAAGGAATCAGTCGGTAATTCGAATGCAAGTGCGAACGTGAGCCAATGTAAATAACAAAGCAAGATGAATTGAAAGAAGTTCAGCCCTCAGTTTTTATTCATCATCGGGCATGAAAATTCGAGCGGCTGGGAGAGCCACGGCCGAAGCCTTTACCAACTCCCTACCGAACATCGAATTATAGCATACGGTAATTTCGTGCAAAACTGTCAGCCCACAATAGCAGTTCAGGCCCTAAGGTCATCATCACCGCGCAACCTTCCCGGCGGCATGGATCAGTTCAAAGCACCCATTCTGAAATAAGAAGAAGAAAAGTAAGTGTGTTCCAATTGGTTTTCCAAACTGATACAAGGGTAAAACAGCATGGCCAATTCGGACTCAGACCCGGATGCCGGCAGGTCTGAATCACGTTGCTTTCGAAGTGTTCCAACACCTGAAATTCACCAAAACAACATCAGGATTCCACAAAGTTATCGACCAAACTCAGAACAGGAAAATGAGTTACAAGCTACACAAACAGGCAACAAGGGCTTATGAACAAGCACAACTCGTGAAATACAAACCAAATTGCATCAGACAACTAGTATCAGCACAGAAACAGCACAAATCATACCAGAAAAAGCGAGATAGGTTCATAATCATGCTCACGGTAAGCCTCAACCAAATGTGCAGGTCACATTGGAAAATCAAAATGCAAAGCCTAGGGCTCAGCTACGAACATCATTGCCCCAAACTCGCAGCCACTATCAAGTAAATGTTTCGAAGCAACATTGAGCGAAAACCCGGATGCCTACGGATCCCAGATTAGTCACGAAGAGGCCGAGTTGGATTTGAGTTCACAAGCTGCATAAAATTGAAAGGATCAGTTCGATTCAAGAATAAATAAATTCATGGTTGTTACAGAAAAATGCAAAGAAGAGAGAGTCAGGAAAGCGCATCAACAACAGGTGTGAACTACACCCGCGTATCAGTTCAGAAGCCAAACGGGGCGCGAATCACAGCAGAAGGAACTGGGAAACAAGGCCCAAATCCATGATGGAAGCCATAACCGGACATTAAGGTCAAAAGGGACAATCGAGAGTGAATCCAAATGAAGGCAAACCCTAAAAAGGAAACAAGATCCAATCAGTATCAGAAAAACAAATCATATCATATCTCAGTAAAAATAACGCAAACCCAACAATCAAAGGCCCAATACAAATGGATTCAGTGGTATATAAAGGAACGAACTCACCCTGTTGGAAGGGGCGAACGGCGAAAACCCTAGAGGGAGAGAAGACAAAATCGCGAACAAAACCCTAGCGGGAGGGAGTAGAAAGCGGCCGCGAGATCGAAGGGGAGAAGAGGGACAACGAAACCCTCGCGCGAAGCTCCCGCAACTACCGTGACTGCCTTCACCGACGGCGGGTAATCAACGGCTCTAGCCTCAGCTATCAATCCATCACAGGCCAGGAGGAATCATAAATACCTCTATCATCTTTGCAAAAACGGAAAGCCAAACCGAAAACATCATCGTTTAATATCTAGGTGAGGAATGGCCGTGGTTTCTTTGCGTTTCATTGCAGGTGAAGAAGATAAGGACAGAAAGAAAACCATGATGTATCAGAACGAAAGAAGTCTCAGAATAATGACGGCCGCTGAAATGAGGATTGGGGTTTCTAAACCCTAATTCCTCTACCCTTTTGTCTCACACTTACACCAACCGGGTTGGGTCCGGAAGTGATGACCGGCCCAACCCCTTTTATTTTTCTTTTTTTCTGTTTTTTATAATTAGTTATTTTAAATTTTATTAAAACTTTTTAACTAAATATAAAAATTGTTTTTTTAAAAATAATAACTCTAAATCCTTACTAAAGCCATTTTTAAAATAAACATTAAAAGTAAAACCTTTTTTTTAATAATTAAATTAAAACTATTTTATTGAAAGTTAAACTTAACCTTTTTTATGTTTAAACATCTTTTTAACTTAAATCAAACTTTTTCTTTAAAAACAACAAAAAACTCCAATATTGCACTTTTGTCTCATGACCCGTCCAATTACCGTCTGACTTTGCCTACTAACGCGTGTGTTCATTTTTGTAGCTTATTACGTTGTGTTTTTATTCAAACGTCATTATCATATTGTATCTGCTCCTCTCATGTAACCTCCCGAATCCTAACAATCGCGCTATAGTTTCTGTCTTTAAGTTTCTGCTTGTATGGCTTACTATCTGCATTTTATTTCTGTTTGCATGATTCAAATCTCACACATTCATCAATACTCCTGTCACATTATACACCTCCGGAGGTTAGGTCTAATCGTTTGGTCGCCGCGCCAATAGTCCTCAACTCCAAACCCTTACAAACTACAAACCCTAATTCTCACAAATGCCTCGCCGCAGGTAAAATTACCATTTTACCCCTAGCATTAGGTCAAAGAGCCGCCGCGCTCAGTTTAGGGTTTCCCGCCGTGGAATCCCTAATTTAACCCTAATTACAACTTAACAATTCAACGTAGAGATTTGGAGTTTCTACACTCCACGTAAGCGTGTCCTTAAGATGCGTTTATTCCCCTTGAGACCTTGACCACAGTCAAGAAGTCTCTAACCTCCCTTTTGAGGGGAACTACGATTACTCTGATTCCATTCCCGTAAGGATACGTAGGCACAAGATGCGATGTCTTGCCGAGTAAACTTAGAATTAACCCCTTAGGTCTCTTTTCTCACTTTTAATTCTTTGTACATATACCTTAAGCAAATAAATAAAGCAAAATAGTAAACATTTGAACAAAAGGTTCCTGTAGAGTACTACAGAAGTTTAGGGTGCTAATACCTTCCCTAAATTTAACCAACCCCCGAACCCTAGATCTTTCCCCGCATTGTGTTTACGATGCAAAATAGGTTTTCCCTCTTTTTACCTTTTCCTTCGGATAAATCAAAGAGCGGTTGTGAATTGAATTGCGATTCAAACTCATTAATAGTTTGTGATCCTATTTCCACCGCAACAAAAGGTTACAACCAATAGTCAATCATCTTAACAAAGATTTGGGGCATATCTTAACAAAGATTTGAAGCATGATAAAAGTAACAACCATATGAACAAATCACAATTTGAAAGTAGGCATGTCATAAATTCAAAGCATAGTAAATGTGACAACAATGTGCATAGATGACAATCAAACACAAGTAAATAAGTTTAAACCTCATAATTTAGGAGGAATGTTGAGACAAGATTTATGGTGACATCCAAAGGGGGTATCCTAACATGTTAACTAACAAGGGGAATAAACATTTTACAAGAAGTTCAATCATGCTCAGAGGAATCCAACTGTAAGTTAGGTCACTAATTACAATAAATGAACAATTTTCAATATGAGCAAAGTATATCACAATTTATAACAACAAGTAATATTTTCACATCATACAAAAGTAGACATTATAACAAACATGTTGCAAAAAGAATGGGCCACAAATGGTAAAATATGAACAAGTTACAAATATTTCAAGTTTTGATGAATTATAACAATAAAACAAAATAAAAGGGAAAAGGGGCCAAGCTGGGAGTTGAACCTAGGCCCCTTAGCTACCAACACACAACAACAACCAATAAGCCATACACGCGCGCGCTGATAGGAAATGGGGGAGAGAAAAGAAGAATGAATCAAACAAGGAAATTAGAGAAAAGAAAAAAAACAAAAGGGTTCGACCTCCACCCGGATTGAACCCAGGACATGCAGATGAAAGGCGCTTAGGTGACAAAGTTCTTACCACTGGGGTGGCTATACATCCGTTGATGTAGCCACCCCCCAAAAACATATATGGCGTGGTTTTGATGATTTCTGGGCAGGCTTGAAAGCAAGAACAAGTGAAAAATGAAGAATGCGTTTTGATTTCTAACTTGATCAAATCTTAGTCTTTTTTAATGACATTTTAGTCAAACTTGACTGATTTTTCATAAGCAATACAATGGTCATAACCAAATTCTGAGACAACAATCACAAATTGAAACACGAATGCTTATGCAAAATTGTCCTTTGAGTTGCATTTTGATGATCATGAACTGAAACAGGGGTGATTAGGATTGAAAAACAACATGAGCAAATCACAAATGAGATATTGAGAGTAATCTAACAAGAAATTAAAGCAAAGCAGCCCTGGATCCAGAAATGGTATATGAGTTGCAATTCATAGGCATGGTATGGTCATGAACAAAAAGTGAAAAGATCAAAAATACATGAGCTCATGATTGATCATTGTTGTGCATCTTTGAAATGAGAGAACAATCATGGTAAACTTCACAGGAAACATCATTATGTCACACATCCATCAACAAAAAGCTGTCGAGCCTCTAGGAGACATGTGAAAATGAAACTTGAGATTCAAAGCATGTATTGCAATAGTTCAAACTAAACAAACTTCACACACAGGTGTCAAATGTGCTAGTAGATGTGTCTACATCCCAAGACCAGCTAAAAACCAAACAGAAGGTGAAGTGATATATTCATGGCAAGCATATCATGAAAATGCAGACTGTGGAACTTCAAAATGGGCAGGTTTAGTTTATGCAAACAGCAAATGCAAGTCTCAAATATTTGGCTGATGGTTCTAAACTTAGGGACCAAACAAAATCATGCTCAAACAGAAAAGTGGTAATGTATTGCAAGTTGTTCTTGAAAATACAATGGTCTTGCATCATGGGAGGGAAACATCAGTTCTGATAGTAACAGATCATAAAAACAAAACACACTCATCATGAACATGAAGATAGATGGAATTGGATTCAAAACTTAGACATACCTCAATCAAATCCACAATTGGCATATTAGGGGAAATGTAAACAGTTTTGGTTATTTGATGAGGCAACAAGGGTGTTATCCAAGTGGAGAGGTTTCAAATCAAAATAAAAACACACACATATCTTGTTCCTGATAATAGATGGGATGAGCCAAAAAAAATCAAGCATAATGCACCTAAAACAGAAATTAGAGTGTTTGTGGAAAAGCAAAATAGTTTTGATTATGCAGTGGGGATTTTGCAAATGGAAAGGGTTTCAAACCAAGACAAAAGCACACACACAACATATACATGACAATGGATGAGATTGAATTCACAAATTTAGCATATAGCACCTAAAACAAGAATTGGCAAGTTTTGTAGCAATGTGAAAAACTGTCTTGTTAGGGCAGTGGGTGAAATTGCAAAAGCAAAGGTTTCAAGTTAAGTCAATGGTTTACACATATCATATATGCAATAACAAATGAGATGAGCTCAAAAAATCCAAACAAAAACACTTAAAACAACAAATGGCATGCTCATGGCATATTCTAGTATGAAATGCAATTGGAAGGTGAAATTGAGGGAGCAGGCAATAATAGATCAAATTAACACTGTGCACACATCAAAAGTATGATAAGAAATGAGTTTCAACTCCAAGAATGAGCATATGACAGTTGGAAAAGAAAAACATGTTGTGGTAGGAAATGGTAAAAACTGTCTTTGGCAAGAATGTGGCAGCAGGGCATTTCATAGCAGTTGAGTGGAATTGATAGCACACATAAGTTTCAAATTAGTAAGGCAGTGATTTTATGCACATAGATCATGTATAATGCAGTTGAAATAGAATATGATGTGTTGGTGGTATCAATGTGGTTTTGAAATGCAAATGGAGCAATGACAAGTCAGTTTGAACACTTAAAGGGATTTTGAACTTATAGGCACCACACACATCCTCAAAATAGGTTAGCAAATGAGTCTATCACTTAAAAATAAGCATCAACTGTTCCAAACCAGAAATGACATGTCTACCCAATTTTGACAGTAAAACCAACAAAGAATTTCACAACAAGCCTCAAGGTTCAAAACTCATGTTCTTAATATTTCAACCAAACCAAACATCAAGTAAGATCATATAGACATTAACCACTGATTTAGAACATTTGAGATACAAAATAGCAAACACAAAATAGTCAAATACACAATTCATGGTAATGGTAAAGTTAAATGGCACAAAATGATACAAATGTGAAAACAAGAGCTACATTAGATTCAAACATGATCTAAGGCAGGGGATGTCATGAACAACTTACAAATCATTCAAATCTCATTAGTGGACCAAAGCTAAAGTATCTAGGGCAAGCACCTTACATTTCAATGTTGGATACTTAAAAACTACCATATGGACCAAAACTTCAAGAACAAGTTAAGCATGGTATCTAAGTACAATCTTTGTAACACATCACCAATATATCATTTATAAACGAAAATACACTATCAAAACAAGTAACATAATCATAAGCCATGAGTTCTTGACAAAGAACTAAAATGGGGCAGCAAGACTACATTTTCACAAAATCACCTCAAAATGATACAACATGATAATGTATGATCAATAGAGAGTTTGAATGTCACATACCTCTTGTAGACAAGTCTTGAGCATGCTAAGGAGCTAAGAAACCCAGATATCTTCTTCTTTTGCAATGATATGAGACTTGCTTCCTCTTGAAGCAATCAAACCAAACTTTAGGACAGGTGGAGTTAATGGATTTCCAGCTGGTTTTTAATGCCTTAGAAAGTTATAATATAATGTATGGGAGGTGTGTGGATGATTAGATCAACAAGAAAAATCTTATACCAAGATTTGACAAGATTTGGTGGTTGTGGTCAAACTTTCTTAGTGGGAAAGTTGACTTTTGGCAATTTGATAGTTTTTGAAGGTTTAAAGGTATGGAAACCTTCTATATGACATTTAAAGATTTTGTGGGTGCTTTTTAGAGGTTGAAAAGGATGGAACTGGTCTTGAGCAGAGTTTTGCTCAAGACAGTTTTTTATGAAAAATGGAGGTTTTGAAAACTTTAGAATTCTTGATGAATGAGAGGAGAGTGAGAGCTATGGTGTTATGGTATTGCTCTGGTGTCTTTGAGTTCATAGAAGAGGCCTCTATTTATAGGAGAAATGAGGGTGAGGGCTGATTTGGTTTTTTCCATTTTTGGAGGGAGATTTGAGATTTTTCAAGTGAATCTTCCAAAATCTTTGTGGCAGCTCCCACACATCAGCTCCATGGACCAATACTGAGCCAATATCAGTTGAGATGGGAAGGATGGGATGGCTATGAAGATAGGGGACTGCAGCTTCCCAACTTTCTTGAAAAGTTTCTCTTTCATGGTTTTAATGATTATTTTAATATCCACTTGTTATCAACTTTGCAATGCTCATCAAACCAACTCATTTTCTGGTTTTCTCCTCATCCACACCTCACATTATCAGTTTGAATTACAATCCAAGGGTTGAGGATAGTCCAAGTTGTGAAAAACTGAATTTTGGGAAGTGTTGGAGTGTGGTTTTAAGTGTTGACAGGCCCAACTTCTATGGTGCATAACTTCCTGCTCAAACATGATATTGAGGAGTTCTACCACAATTTGGAAAGCCCTTAAGTACCTCTACAACTCTCATGTTTTGATAATTTCCAAATTCCCGATGGAACTAGGTTGAAAAACCCTTCAAAGTTCTGAAAAAAATCACTTACAAGTGTTAAATAACTAAGAATTTTTCTAAGTTATTTATCCTTCAAAAATGAATTTTGCTATAACTCCAATTCTATGCATTTTTTGATCATGGACAACTTTAAGGATTTTGTAGGATTTGTCAAGAGCTTTCTAATGAGCTTTGAACCACTTCAATTGGATGTGTGGTTGAGGAGTTATGGTCTTGCCCCTTTCGAAACCCTAATTCCCGATTTTTGCAATTACTTCTCAACCCTTGATCCAATGGTCATGAAATTTTATGGGGATGTGTAATATGATATAAGGAACATTTTTGATTTACACCTTGAAGTCAAATTACTTATTGTTGGAGTGTTGACTTTTCGGTCAACCATTCGATCGATCGGTGTCTACCGAGTCGCCCGTTGGTGATCCGGACATCCTGAGGACTTGAAACTCTTTGGATGGACTTTACTAAGACATAGGAGCTTAATGGACCTTGATCTCACCATTGAAATACTCTTTGAATCAAAAGTCAAACTACAGTTGTCTTTTTCTAATCGAAAACCCTAATCGGGTATCTCAAATTGCACTGTTCTCAATCCCCGGGTGACCACCTCAAATTGTACTTATTCTTGGTTCAATGTATCATCCTTGATCTCGTGGAGACTTATTTGAAGTTGAATCAATCCAAAACATTGATTGATCAGACCGCCGAAATCTCGATTTTGACCGTACGGAACCTTAATTCATCTGCATCTTAACAAAGATAAACTGAAAATGGGTTAAGGTTAGTTAATCAAACAAATACGATCCTACAATGATGATGAGGATCTAAGGGGTCAAAATTTGGGGTGCAACATGTACCAGCATTCCTTCTGGAGTCATCATACGCAGAGGTGCTATCTCAAGCACTTCGTTAGGGTTGCTAGTTCCCACCTCAGAATCGTTGGTGGACATTCTTTTGGAGGAGGTTGATTTTGAGTGTTGAGACATTGTGAAGAACGTTCATCATGTGGAAGAGACTTTCTTTCGTTCGTTGGAGGATTTAGGGGAGATGAACAGTTTGAACTTGATGTGGTAAATGATGAGGGAACTTAATATTTTGACCAATCATGAAATTATTGAATTTTAAACTACAATTCCCTATTCCCATTAATTTCTATAATTCCTTATTCAAACGTGTTCTCACCAGATTTTGTGAATTTTCAATTTTAGTAGCCTTGAGATCCCTTGTAACCTTGTGATCACTGTATGCTCCTGAGTCACTTAGTTCCACACATTCTTTCCCAAGGTGATGCCTGTCAGTATTTGTCACTTTTTTCTCTGGCTGACTAGGATTGTAGTTCATGTTCCTGAGATTGTCACTGAATGATGTTATGACATTCTGAGTGACATTGCTCTCTGTATGTTGAGTAGTTTCCATGGACTCCATCAGGTTCCAATATAACCTATCTAGCTTTCCCTGATGACCCTTCTTTGGGTATCCCTTTTTGGCTTGCTTACCCACATGACTTATACTATATCCTGTCCTGCTCTCTGAAGCATACTTTGAAGTTCCTCTTACTGATGTTTTGGACCTGGTCCTTTCTATTTTTAGAGATTGTCTTTCTTTTTCCAGCCAAAATTGGTCCTTATTTTCCTCTTTAACCAAGTCATTGAGGTTACTTCTGGGCTCCCATAAGTAGCAATTATTCTTTGCTCTGGATCCCCTCTTGACTTCCTCACCTTCATGATTAGTGACAACACATTTACCTTGGTAAATTGGACCTTTAAGCCTTGATCACAGAGCTGACTGATGCTTATTAGATTTACAGTTAGTCCTTTAACCAGAAAGACATTCATTAATTCTGGAGCTTTAGGACTGTCAAGTTGCCCAGCCCCTGTGATTTCTCCTCTAGCTCCATCACCAAAAGTTACATGACTAGAGGAATGAGTTTTGAGGTTTATCAAGAGATCCTCAATTTCAGTCATATGTCTGGAGCAACCACTGTCAAAATACCATTCATCTTTGGTAGGAATTCTTGGATAGGTGTGGGCCACTAAAGCCATAGTCTTGACAACCCATTGTATTTGCTTGTTAGGGACCTCCTTCTTATGTTTAGCATGATGTTGCTTCTTGACACGAGCACCCTGTTTGAGTTTACCTTGATGAGGATGATTAGGAAACCCATGTAGCCAAAAGCAAACAGATTTAATATGTCCAAGTTTTCTACAGTGATAACATTTATACCCTTGGAACTTACTCTTGACTTGGTTCCAGTTTCTGTTTCCTTGGTGTCGTGACATCCCCTTTGGCCTCTGGGTTTCAGGTTTTGGGCTCTTGAGCTTTAAGATGGGATTTTGTTTTCCAATAAATCCCAGCCCAGACCTATTTCTTGATGTCTGACCACTCTGTAGGATTTCTTCCAGAGTGTTGAAGAAGATTGAAGGAGGATTCAAGTTTTTTCGCTGAAGATAAAAGGGTCGTTGAAGGAATTATAGTGATTGAAAAAAAGAGTGTCAATTTTTCGCCCCCTTTTTGTGAAATCTCTCCCCAATTTAAGGAGGAGTGGTTGGGTATTTGAAGGTGAGCTCTGTTGTGGCTGTGGAGGTGAAGAAAGGGTCGTCCAAAATGAAGGCTTTGTTGTTGAGGTTAAAGGTTTTTTTTGTTGTCCTTTGTGAGGTTCTGAAGTTTTTTATTTAAACTCAGAAGGCATGTGCGTTTTGTACGGTCCATCAAGTGGCAAACATTTTCATCCGTACAAGCAGGATTTCATATTTGTTGTGCGCGCAGTGAATTTGGATGCGTGGTTTTACAGGTTTGTGTTGCCTATGGTTGTGCCTGGTTTGACTGTTTTTTATTTATTTGCAGGGCCTGATTTGGAGTAGTATAACGTTTGTACCAAATGTTGGTTGTTGTGTGGAGAGAAATGAGGTCTTTGGAGCGTAGCGTGTGATGCGATGGTACGAATGGTACCCCTATTTCATAGTGAGCAGGACGTGTTGGCTTAGAAATACTTCATACGACGGATTTTCACAACAGGTACAATTTGGAGTTTAGCTGCAGTTTTCTTTCCTCTTTTCACGTCATTAGCAGATGGTTTACGTTTTGGTTCTTACTGTGTATTCTATATTCTGCTACCGTTAGATGCGTGGATTTTAATTCGCAGCTTTCATAATTGTTGCTTGGCACGCGATATCATTGGAATCGGCTTGTAACCTTGGAGAGAGAGGCTTGGAAGATGACGTAGCAAGCCATTTTCATTTACGCGGACCAGTTGCTGCATTTTAGTGGTAGCTTGATGTGGGTGTGCATAACTTGGAATTGGCCCATGTCGTGGCCGCCTAATCCTTCTTTTTCTTGTGAAAAGTGTATGTATTGGTTGGTTGTAGAGAAAATGGTCAGTGTATCATGGCAGTGGTAGTGTGGGTTTCTTGTGGGGTCTGCCAGTTGTCAAGGTGAAAGTGAGGAACGGACATTACGGATGGCTGCGGAAGGCGTGTAGTGTGGGAACACTTATGTTTTTTTTGTTTGAAATTTGTAAATAGATTTGAAATGAGAAGAAATGTAATAGGCCTATTTTCTTTGTTTTTTTTCCTATGCAATTTCTTTGTTGTAACGGATTTGAAATAAGAATGTGGGCCTTGTCCTTAATGTTTTTTATTTTTATTTTGGAAAATTCTTTTGAGACCCCTCCTTTCATATCTTGTTGGCATATTTTGATAGAATTGGTTTTGGATAAAAATATTTAAATTGAATATGTGGGAATTGAAGTGGATAATGGATAAAAGAAATGAATGGATTTAAATTCTAAAAATGGATATGGAATTTGATTGAAAAGTGGGTAACGAATTAATTAGAAAAGTAAGTGAATAAAAAAAGAAGAAAGGATGATTTGGATATGAATCGAATTTGAATTGAAATTGGACCTGAAACGGAAATTGGGTTGGATTGACAATGAATAAAAGAAAAGGTTATTTGGGAGAAAGATTAATGGATTTGGATCATGAATTCTCAACCTAGAGGTGCTTGCCTATCACAAACCCTAATCGAAGCTTAAACCACATCACTTAAATCAAACACATGCCCAAACCTTAACCTGCCTGATCATAAAGCATTGACAACTTGATTCAGTCTGATAATTTAGTCCATCTTCCTCTTGAATTAGCATAAAACCCTGACTGGAGAGTAAACTGGGCCCTGAAGATCATCACCCTGAAATGGTTGAACTCACCCCACTCTTGACAATTCATAATTGACTGGACTTGTCACATAAACCCTGATTAAATCATCAACCACCGATCACCTGAACTGTGCACGTCATAGACTTGATCATGAAACAAAACTCGTCTGGCCATTGAACCTCAGTCAATAGGTAGGACAAATTTGGGGTATGACAGATGCCCCTATCTAATTGACTTAAACTTAGTAAGATGAACTACTACAACTTTCTTTCTTTCGAGGTAAAAGATGATTAGATAAGAAGACTCTGAATTTTTTCGAAAAGAAAATGGTTGGGAAACTAAAAGCTGAATATCTTGCAAAGGTCGTTATCACCAAAAGGATGATAACAGAGAAAACTTGACACCAAAAGGATGACAAGCCTATCACCAAAAGGATGCTAGTACACTCACACACACTGCCCTGACATCAAAAGGATGTAAGGGATCCATTACCAAAAGGATAATAGAGAACATTCGCACATCCTAACACCAAAAGGATAATAGAGAACATTCGCATGTCCTAACACCAAAAGGATGACAGACCCATCACCAAAAGGATGATGGAGTGAAACAAACACAAACCTGAAACCAAAAGGATGTAAGGGATCTATGACCAAAAGGATAATGGAGAACATTCGTACGTCATGACACCAAAAGGATGTCAGACCCCTCACCAAAAGTATGATGGAGTGAAATAAATACAACCCTGACACCAAAAGGATGCAGGGGATCCATTACCAAAAGGATAATGGAGAACATCCACACGTTATGACACCAAAAGGATGATGGAGCGAAACAAATAAGTTACTACCACCAAAAGGATAATAACTTCCCAATTTTGAAGGTAACCAACACCAAAAGGATGGAGGTTATACTGAACTAAATGGTTCAGCTATCACCAAAAGGATGTTAGTAAGACGTTTGACAAAAGGTCAAATCTGCTGGAGAGAGCTCATAGGGGAACGCCCAAGAGGAAGATTGGGTTGAGATGAATCACCATGGAACGCTCACTGACTTGTTTGGGGATCATAGTCTTGACAATAAACGGTTGCAATAACTTTCATGAGGAATGCCCATGAATTTTGAAGAAAATTCCCTTGAATAGGCAGAATTATGCTTGAACTCTGTCTGATCTGCTCAACAAAAGATTGAACAGCTTCATGGGGAACGCCCACGGTCTTATAGAATATGCCCCTGCCTGGGATAAATCTTGCTTTTGAAATCTTATCAACCACAAGGTTGAAATAACGTCATGGGAAATACCCATGGTCTTGAAAAGATGCCCCTGACTGGGCTAAATTTTGTTTTGATATTCTTGAATTTCGTGGGGGGACCCACGGTCTTTGCAGATAATATCCCTGACTGGGCTAATGGTGATTTTGGAGAATCTGCGAGAGTGATCCTAGACTTTGACCTGCGTATGCTAATGCTTGATGATAATGATGTTCCATAACGAATGGAAAATGCAAATGCAAATTCTAGAGCGCGGAGTATGACATTTGCAAACACCACAAAGTGGACAATACTTTTGATAACTGAAAACCTCATTTTATTGAAAATAGGGTATAATCTCATAATCCAATGGTAAAACCTATGATTTTTGTAAAGAAAAGCTTTGAATTCCATGAAACTTTTATGAACATGATGTATGCTCAAACACAGGTATACACAGATCTACATATACTCATATATTGAAACAGACAAAACTTAGGTTTGAAAATCAACGAGCATGGAGTAATGCTCTATCCATCCCAAATGGTGTGGACTAAGGATTTATTATACCTGCAGAACAAAGATTCTAAAAAACTTCCCAAAGTCATCAGTCCGTCTTTCGGATATTATCAATTTCCCAAATACCCGGTAGTTAATATTATTCTCAAGAGAACCTCTTTCGAGTGTAGTATCGCGTATCAACTATTTTAGGACTACTCCCTCATAGTCATCACACTACGTCTTAAGAAGGGCCAAGTTGAGTTAAGGGTAACTAAAGGTTCCAAGTATCACAGACTCCTAGGTCGAAAATAATAAGTGTTTTCACGAATACTGGTTCAACAATACTATACTCAAGAGGGCCTCAACTGAGCGGTGATCTCTCAAGTCAGCTTGGTCGGAAATCAACTCCCTATAAGCCTTCTTAAATATATCACCTTCCTATCATAAGTATACTCAAGTCCGTGTGTAGAACTTATCTCACCACACAAAAGTAACAACCCAAAGAAAAAACATATATGAATAAACAGATATATAAATATTCAATAAAAAACACAAATTAAACAAGTTGGGGGAACCCACAAAAATTTACCCAGTGAAGTCGTCATTTCTGTCGCGGTGAGAATTGGATACCAAGTTATTGGTTAACTTGAATTGCAAATCATTATTCACCACCAGTCTTTAATTTGTCCAAGGGAAGGGTAAAAGACCTAAATAACCCATGAGTATGCAATGTCATAGAAAGTTAGAGAATCTAAGGTTTGGGGGTTAGTTAAACTTAGGGAATGTATTAGCATCCTAAGAATTTATAGTCCTCTACAAGAACCTCTTGTTAGTATTTGTGTTATCGTAGTTTTCTAAGGGTAAGAGACCTAGGGGTTTATTTATAAGTATTCTCGCCAAGAAATCGCATTTTGTACCTACGTATCCTGACGGGAATAAAATCATATCATTCATAGTTCCTTTCAAGGGATTGAGGAACTCTTGATTGTGGCCAAGGTTCCAAGAGGAAAGTTTGTTGATTGATTTTAGGAGAAGAGAAAAGTAGTCATCTTAGGGAGAATACTCAACTTAAACCAACACAAGAATATGGAAGATGGTCTTTGCTTCTCTTTGAGAGAAGGGCTCCAACTCGGATTTATAATCGACAAGTATGCCACATACCTCTCTCAAGCAGAAAATATTCTACATCTTTCTCGACTATGTTATGGGGTAGGAAAATTATATCTCGACTACATAGATGAATTATGTCTGATTCTCTTGTGGGAGAATGGAGTTTAGCTATAAGTTATCTATAGGTTGAAAATGTTAATCCTAAGGGGGACTTCCTAAGGGATAGCAAGTTATAGGATTACAAAAAGTATATACAAGAAGATACAAAATGCAAATAAAAATGTAAATGACAAGAGTGTCAACAACAAGCCCTTCCCTTGGGTTTATGCTTAAGCAACAAGAAAAATTCAAGAGCTGTGAATAAATATCAGACAGGTTAAGCATCATGGAGATAATATACAATGAGTAGACAACAAAGTTAAGAGCATGAACAAATAACAACATATGTACAAAGTGAGGATCAAAGCACGTGATCAGCTCACAAGGTGAGACATCAAGAATAAACATCATCAATTAATCAAAACAACATAAACGAATTGAATTTTAATCATGTGCACTAGCAAAGTGGGCTAGTCTTCTAAACGACCAACTAGAAGTAATTGATTGAATAGGTCTCACTGTAAGAAATCCCATGAGTAAGCTATGAATGTTGTGTATGGTGACCATGAGGTTGATGGCGGCGCACGAGGCAATGGACTTACAAGGGTGTAAAATGGCTCGACGTTCGATCGAGAATTTATTTTTGAAAAAAGGTTTAATCGGTGCAATGATAAGACATATATAAAATAAATAAAGGAAGCGATAAAGTTATTACATGTATGGGAATTGGGGTACACTTTGTCGAATGAGAATAGTAGATAATGAAGTAATTAAATCGAGCCCAATAAAAAATAAGTAAATGGTGTAAATGCACAAAAGGATGTAAGCCATGAGACTCGAAAGGAAAACGAAGTCGAAGGCAACCAAATTTAGCTCTAAAAGCTAACTTAGAGTAGATTCATGTAAGAATCACTCTATAAGAAGCTGAGCAAAAATCAATGCGTCCAAGCGATTTTTTAAAAGTTAAATTAATTTTCAACTTCGAGATCACAATGCAATGAAATAAATTAATAGCCAACCAAACATATTGTTATTTTTATAGTAGTGTTATAATTTTTTTACATCAACTCAAAGTAATCGAAAAATAGAATGTTAAACACAACGCACACACCCTACACACAATGAATCTTCATTGCTACATAATCGAAAAAGAAACAAATTAACATACTGCAAATATATATATATATATATATATATAAACATAAACAAGAATGTATGAATATATTTAAAAAAAATCGAAAAAGAAAAAAAAAGCATACATACATTTAAAAAAAAAACTCATATAAGTATATAAGAAATATAATAACATATACATAAGAATATAGAACTCATAGAATGTTTATTCTAAAAGTTAAGTTAACAGTAACACATATAAGTATATAAAAAATAGAAAGTAATATGAAAATATATATCTTATCACTGTTATGTAAACTGAAACTATCAACAGCGTTATGTAAATTGAAATTATATATATAATACAAAAACAACAAAAATAAACAAGAAAAAAGAGAAAATACAATAAGACAAAGGGTAGATCTAGCTAAAAGGAACAATAACAAACAGTAGAATATGAATTAGAAAAAACCAATGAGAGATCTAAAAAAGAACAGTATCACATAGTGTTTTGGTTTTGGAAAAATTATCTCTCCTCCCTCTCCACTTTCAGCGTGTATGTGTTTTGATTTGTGTTTTTGTGAGATCCTCTCTTTTTCTTGAGTGTTGGTCTCTTGTCCTCTTTTATAGGCATTTTAAATTTTGACATTGAGATGCTGATTTGAAAGAGATTCAAATTTGTCTGGAACATGTTTGAAATATGTTTTATTGATTTTGAAAACTTTGTTCTTTCATTCAAACATGTTTGGATTATGTTTAAGACTTGTTTTGGAATGAATCTTGAATTGGTCTTGAGATTTTTATTTTCTTATTTTTTTTTGTAGTTTTTTTATTTATTTAATGCATAAAATAAAGATTAATTTTTTTTTAAATACTCCTAAATAAAAAAAATAAAAATAAAAATTAAATAATGGGAAAAAGATCTTTTTTACCCTTTTTTAATGAAAACACACAAAAAGAAAAATAAATACAAAAAGTAATACAATAGGACTTGAATCCACAATCTTATGATTAAAACTCTTACGCATACCTTCTTACCAACTATGTTATCATATTTATTTGCAATAAAATCCACTCAAAAGCATATGAAGGGTGGACAAAATTGAGGTATGACAGAAGACCATAGTGTTAACCGTGGTAATAGATTTATCCTGGGCGTATTTTTTTTATTTACTAGATGACATGTCACAACGGTTAGAAGTAGAAACTGTAGTGAAAAGTACACAGAGTGAAATGGTTTGAATCCCATCACCAACAATTAGTCATTTCTCGTGATAAAAAATAGTATTAACCATGTATATCCCTGTGTATTTTATTTCCAACCGTGACGAAACGTGATATTTATTTATATATAAGTGAAACTATTTATCGCTTCAGTATATAACAGTCATCTCTCTCAAAACAAAACCATAACAACTCTTTCGCTCATCTCTCAAAATGAAACCCTAACAACTTTGTCCCTCATCTCTCTCATATGGAAACCACAAAAAGAAACCATAACAACAAGTCTTAGCCAATGGGTATTTACAGGTTTGTTTTCTCTGTAGGTTTTTCTTTTAAAATCTGTTTGAATAACTTGTTTCATGATGTTTGAAATTTATTCTTTTTTCCTCTAGTAGCTATGGATGCTTATTGCAATAAAGAGGAAGAAGATAAATTTATCCTGTCAAACTAGTGTCAAAGATCCAGAATGACATCCATTCAAAATATACACAAGTTTTCCTATCTAAATTTATCTTCATCCTTATTTCATTGTTGACACGTCATTATGAGACTTGACATGTATGGTATGTTTCTGAAGCATTTTATGCCTTGATATGTTTGTTGTATCGTATTTGTTAGTTATTGTTTGTTGTTGATGAATGCTTTTTATGAATGTTGTTGTTAATGTCTGTTTAAAATATGATTTTTTTTATATATTATGTGGTTTGAGTATTTTTCCAATCCCATACCGAATATATAACTTCCCAAACTACATTAGAAAATTATGATATGATAGATAAAATTGTATTAGAAAATAGGTACACATTCAATTCTTGACAAGTATTTTCATCATTATTAACTGCATGTTGTTCTTTGACTGTTAGAACTTAGTTTAGTGATTCTATATCTTCAACCACCCCTCTGTCCACCTCTAATTTTTTTTGCAAAGTAAATAATATTTTGCAAAAACAATTAGAGTTGAAGGCAGGGTTGTTGAAGAACTAGGATCATTAAACCAAGTTCTTACTGTCAAAGAACAAAATATGAATAAGGAGTTGAAGAACCCTTGTCAAGCATTAAACATGTACTTATTCTTCTAATATAACTTAATTTGTCATATTAGAATGTGCTAGTTCAGATTAGAAGGTTATATGTTTAGTGAGCATTGTTGAAATAGACATTTCACATCATTTATAATAAACCCATGGCTATATAAAACAATGGTTGTCTAGAACAACCGTTGTTAAATATGTTACATTTTAATATACCATAATGGTTGTTTAAAATAACTGTTGTGGTAGGTAGCGCACTGCATGGATATAATCACGATCGCACTCCCGTGGTTGAAATCATCATACATACAAGCACACCTTACATCACAATGGTTGGACCTACGTGATGGTATACATTTTCTAACTGTTGTGATATGAGTTTTCGTAGTAGTGCCAAAGTGAATGGATTCTCTAAGGCAGCTATGGACGTGGTAGCTTTGCTCTTGCGTTTACCCATATTTTTAGACTTAGAAGCCATGAACATGTTGAATTTGGAAGTGCACACCAAGTATTTGTCAAAATTTTTGAATGAAGAATGTGAGATAATGAGAGAACAATGAGTACCCACACACTCAAACATTATAAATAATCATAACACAATATAGAGAAACAACAATAAACGACAAACAAGAGAGATATTTGGATTTTAGGCGAGATATGATGAATTGGGTTTTTGAAGGAAAAATAAGATGAAGGATGAAAATAAGAGAGATATTGAGGAAGGATTTAAATTTAAGTGATGGGATATTAATTACACAAGGATATGAGATAAAGATTTTGTGTTTTAAGTATGATGGTAGATTGGAGAGATTTGAGATTTTTATGCATGCAAGATAGAGGAGAGAATGAACTGAAATGTCTCAAATTTTCACTTATGAGTTGACCTCAACACACATGTGTTGACCTATCTAGGTCATCGGTCAACACATACTAAAGCGAAACAACAAGAATTTCAGAAAATTAAATCATGTGTCGATCTGACATAATAGGTGTCGACTTGTACTATAGTTTTTCTAAAAATGAAAAAATTATTATTATTATTATTATTATTATGATTATTATTATTATTATTATTATTATTATTATAGGTCAACCTATATCACACTGTGTTGACCTGAAGACCTCAACAATGCAAAAATCTGGCTCAATTGAACTTTCAATGACACTTGGAGACTCAAATTGACTTATGTGTGATAACTTGATGAGAGACACATGCATATGGTAGATTTTTATGGTTTGATTGCTAGGTTCGTGCAATCATGAAAATTAAAGCATGACTTGGTTCAAGATAAAGATAAAATATGAAGATATTTGAGTATAGTTACTATAAACATGTAAAATGCAACCACAATAGTCACATTTGAGATTTTTGGAAGTAAACACACATCACAAATATCATACATATAACTCATCACATACCTTCGAGAAATAAACAGGTAAAAGAAATACTTACTTACAAATTAAGAAAAGGATTGAAATAATATTACCTCACCGTACACGCGATGGAGGATGCACTTGCATTCCACGAGAAAATTTCGAACGAAAGTTGAAATAAATGCAATACGTGCCACAAAACACAATCGAGACTAAAATGCTCTTACCACTTTTCTTCTTGTAGAAGTATTTGAAAGTGTGACTAATAATGTATTTGATAGGTGATTAACTTGATAATTATCCTTGATGTTGGACTCTTAATCTTGCTCAATCAAGATGATTATCTTGCTCCTCCTCGTGTTTCATCATCTTAGGTTGATCACTCCTAATTTGATGTACTTGAGTATGTCTTGTTGAAGATAAACCATCATCATTGAACATAATACCTTTCTGACACTTCTTGGATAAAACATTAGTAATCATTCACACACATTTACCAATTAAAGAAACATTAAGAGTTAACCTATTTGGCAACACAATCTGCCTTGCTTGTCACATAGATCAACACCATAAGGACATATCACTGTGTTGTTCCTTGATTCTCCATGAACGAGATCCCATACTCTCTTCATAGGGTCAAGACATTTTTCCTGCATGATTAACAATTAGTGCTAGGTACCCAATATTCATTGGGTCCTTGAGTGTTAGTAAACCATTGGTTGAATTTGGGAAACCTTGTATAGGCACCTTAAGGAACAAATAGTTTCCTAAACTTGCACTTAGCAATAGTGTCTCCCATCTTGCAACAATAATAATAATACAAATTATAAGAAGATTACCTATTACTATTTTGTTTCTCTTAAACATAACTACAACTTCTATAAGGATTATGAGAAGGCATGTCATACTTAGAAGTATCTATAGCAAAAGTAACCTTGGGTTACAAGGCCTTATCCAATTTGGCTTTGAGAGTTATTGACTCCTTTTTTCCAAATGTGACAAGTTTCACAACCAAACCATGAAGGTTTATCATCCTCATGTCTGTCCTTTAGAATATCTAATATAGTCATCCCTAGAGCTTCCATATTATTTTCATTTTCTAAAATCTTAGCTTCTAAGTTAGAAACTATCCTTTTATTTAAAGCTAATATTTTGAGAAGACTCCTGTAATTGAGAAAAATCTAAGTCATGAGAAGTTGGAAGATTAGAGTAACTTACAACCTTTTTTTTATTTCTGTTATACCCTAAATTTTGACCATAAGACTTCACATCATTGTGCCAATCATCACCACAATATGGATGTATTTCCATACCTCACCAATCTTTTTAAAGATTGTTGAGTATTCACCTTAACCAAGAATTAGGGTTTTAAGCCCTCTCAGAGCATTCAGGCAAAAGATCAATCAAGAATTGACATGATATTTAACTTGTAAAGCCTCTCAAGAATCCATGGAGAATCAAGAGGTTTCCTTCATCAAGGATCTAACACAATATTACAACATTTCAAGTTGATTAAGCCTTAAGACCATCAATGTCACCAGATTAGGGTTTTTGTCAACAAAGACTTCAAAAGAGAAATTTTCATTTGGGCATGAGCCAATAATTCAATATATGTTTCAAGAAGCTCAAAATAACCTCATGAGTCCATTCATAAGTTCAAAATAGCTCCAAGGGTTACATCTATCAAAAATCAAGAATTAGGGTTTTGACATAATTCAACCCCTAGTTTGACTTTTGAAGTAAGGCATGATCCAAAACCTCAAGATATGTTTCAAGGACCTAAAATACATCATATTGATCCATTCACAAGATTGTATTGATTCAAATAACTTGATTCATAAACAATACAAGGATTCAAATTCATCTGGACCACAAACTAGGGTTCCTAAGGAAAAGTCAACCATACCTTTGACTTTTAACAAAGACATGATCTCAAACCTTGGGACATGATTCAAGTCACTCAAAAACACATTTGAAATCCATCCATTAGGTTCAATTTAGCCCAAGTACTTGATTTCATGAAGGGTCACAAAGTTAAAGTTTCATCTAATGTAAAAAGTCAGTTGTGATCAAAACCAAGTTTGACTTTTGAGATTTTTGACAAACATGGCCTCTTTAAGTCAAGAACAATGTTAAATTATGATTTGTATCATGATCAATCAATAAAAAAAAAGTGAGGTTACTTGGAAAAAGGGCAACCTTGAGAAACTTGAAATTTAACTAAGTTATGGAAGGAACTTGATTTTTACCCAACTTTGCAAGACTATAACTTGTGATCCAAGCAACCATTTTCTCCCATGCAAAGCTCAAATGATAGATCTTTTTATATACAACAAGATTGCAAAGCAGAAGTACCCCCAAAAAATGCCTAGATTTTGAGATATGAAGCATTAAAGTTAGGGTTTCATGAGATTTTGAACTTTGACACTTAGAATTTTTTAGGCAGAACCTGCCTCATGTTTTGCCCAACTTTGGAGGAAGTTTTCATTATGATCTAAGATTAATCAAGACCAAATGTAAACATCAAAGTTTAAGTATAATATACAAGCTTTTCAAAGAGTACAAGAACATCCATTGATTCAACTTTAGCAAGAAGTTATGAACCTCACAATATGCCTTGATGCAAGCTGGTTTTTGACAACATTTGACACATAACTTGCATCCCATGATTTTAAGCCAATTTTGGACACTGAATTCATTGGATTTCTGTCCAATATCAACATAAATAATGAAGGAATCTGAACCATAACACAAGGAATCAAGTGTCTAGCCTAGCATGTACAAATCCATCATGACATGAACCTTGAATTTCAAATTTGGCATCAAGCATTCATGTGATGCATTGAGCTGGCATGGATCAAGCACAAACCACATAAGACTCAGTCCAAAGCCATGAATGTTCAAACCTACAAAACTGAATTGAAGTCGATGCCTAGCTATGCTAGGAGGAGACTTTTGCTATATGACAAAACACATTGGATAATAGAGTGATCCCACATCCATTCATTATTCCTCCAAAAACAAACTTCTCTTCCTATAAATAGAAGTCATTTATGATCATTAAAACGACCCCAAAACATCACAACACATGTTTTCTCTCATTTCACTCTTCACTTCAAAATTTCAAAACCTTAAGAAGTGAGAATTGAATTTTCAAATAGAGAGCAATTCAATCCAACCAATGATGTAAACACCTCATATATCATATATGAGTGATCCAAACACGAAAACAACATATGTAACATCAAATTCACCAAGATCACATCTCACTCCAAGCCAGCTGCAGTTGGATTCGAGCCCATCCAGCAGAAGGTTTCAAACCATTCCAAGCCCATCAACACATTCCTTAAGGTCTAGGGAAGTTGTCCAGGTCATGACCTCATATTTGTAACATCTAAAACTGAGGATTCGAATTTCTCTTGCACAAGTAAGCCTGAACTTCCCAAACTCCATGAAACATGCATCATTTTTATACTTCAAGTTACCAACATGTTTCTGCACTTATATAGAATATTTTCCCTCAATCAATTTCTATGAGTCAACCGTGTATAGAATTTCATTTTGTTCTTGCAAAAATTAGGGTTCATATGTTCATCACTTGATAACTCACTCTACACTTAAAAGAAATGAAATTAATTGGTACCATTGAGTTCTTTGTTCAAAAACAAATAACTATCATGTTTACATCGTGCAAAACCATTACGTATTGAGAAAGATATGAGAGGTTTTGCAAATATGGTAAAGGTGGCACGCACGAGGAAGAAGAAGATGGCATTGACGCCATATTTCAAAATTTTGAATTTTTGAATATTTTTAATATTTTCATTTTATTTTCAAAAATTATTTTCTATATCTAATTTTGGTTATTGTCAAATAATTTTTTTGCACAAATATTATTCACATGTTTAAATAATTTATTCGCAAAAAAAAATCAAAATATTTTTTGTATGTGATATATTTTTAATATATTTAATATATTATTTTTAAAATTGTTTAAAAAATAATTTCAAATATTGATTTTTCCTATCAAATTAATTATTTTAATCCCAATTTTTTCACACATGTCATTTAAATACCCTATTATTTTTATCCATAAAAAATCAGAAAAAATAATTTTTATTTGATATATTTTCAAATATTATTTTTAAATTGTTTTAAATATTTTAAAATAATTTCTTTTTTCTTGATATTTTTTAAATCAAAATGATTTTAAATACTCATGTGGATAAAATACTTTTTTCATAAACCTTAATCCTTGTTTATAACATGATTAATGATTTTATTTGATAAATTATACATATTTAATTTGATTTTTCTTTGAAAAATATCTTTAAAACTATGAAATTAGGGTTTTGTTCCTATTCAATCTTTCAAATTTGATTTCAATACACTTGGGCCTCTATTAGAGTGTAAAACCCAATCCTCTTTGTAAATAAACCACCCCACTAGGCCTCAACTATAGTATAAGTCCCGTCGCGCTTTTCAAAATCATGGTGCGATCACCGTTTTCACAAACAATCATCTGGACCTCTGCTAGGAGTGTAAGTCCCATCCCCTTATACATAATCAATGTGTTTTCAAAATCTTCTAGGCCTCTGCTATGAGTGTTAGTCCCATCCCTCTATACATAATCATTGTGTTTTCAAAATCTTATGGGTCTCTGCTAGGAGTGTAAGTCCCATCTCTCTGTACATGAACTTTATTTTTAATACACTTGGGCCTCTATCTAGAGTGTAAGATCTAACACCTTTGTTTAGTTAAATATCAAGTAATCTTTAAATTCAAAACTTTCTTCAATTAATCAAAACCCTAACTCAGTCTTGAAGAAAACATCTAATCAATCACAGTACACTTGGGCCTCTATCTAGAGTATAAACCTACCATAATTTTCAATTCAATTCATACTTATTTATATACTTGTTCATATCTCTGTATATATGCTTGTGCGTATCTTGTTAAGTTTTTCTTAGCATTTGAATCATCCTTAGTTTAGACTAGTTAAAACCATAGGATCTTTTTCAATCAGTATAACTTAGTTGAAACAACTAGTTCTCCCCTATACAGAGGAATTCTTCTTCCCAATACAATTAGCCTCCTCTTAGACTTTGTTCAATTGATTCAACCTTGAAAAAAATCAATAAAGAGAGGACTATTTCTCGGTGAAACCATTTCTTTAACCCATTTAATCTTGGAACAGTTCAACAAAGAAAGGATTATTTCCCGGTGAAACCTTTCTTGAACACTTCTTAAGACTTGGACAGTCTAAATTCCCTAGCCTTCTCTTGGGCTTCATACAAGGACCCACAGGCTTCCTAGAAGCATCCCTAGCCTCCTCTTGGGCTTCATACAAGGACCCTCAGGCTTCCTAAAAGCATAGGATAAACCCTAGTCATCCCCATCCCTACATCAATTCCTAGGAAATCCAAAACCTCTAAGACATTCAAACTCATCATTTGAGTCTCCTCTGATCCTTAATAAAGCTTGACTTCCACCTTAAAATCCTCATCCAGGGCCAGATTATAATCAACAAATCTCCAAAAGAATCAAAGCCTTTATGGAAGTTCAATAAATTCAACTCTCATCTAATCTCCAGCAAGAGTCAGTTTCTCTTTTGATTCCACAGAGCAGTTGGAACCTGCTCTTGGATTTAAGTTTCCTCAGCAAGAATCAGTCTCCACTTAAATTCCCTCAGCCTCCTATTAGGCTTCATATAAGGATTTTCCCCATTCATCCTCAATCTTGGGCTTTATACAAGACAAATATAATACTCCCCTATTTGAGTCAGTTTCTAACCTTTTTTTAGTTTCAACCTTGGGCTTTGATCAAGGCACATTATTCAACATCCCCACAGATGAGACTCTGAGTCCTCTCTGTAGAAGGATATTTCCTCTATACATCCCATTTCAAAATAAACAATTAAGCCATTTTCCATATGATTGATGTCAGTGGCGCACTTGTTGATTCAAGGCATAATATTTTATTACTACATCAGAGTTCACAGGATGAGCAAGTTGTTCGCCATCCATTGTCGTATGAATGAGAGAGCCACTAGAGAAAGCTTTTCTTACAACAAACGAGCCATCATGATTAGGCATCCACTTCCCATGTATGTCTTTGTGAACTGGAAATATCTTTTTGAGTACAAGTTCTCCCTCTTGGAACTCTCGGATACGGACCTTCTTGTCAAAGGATCTCTTGATCCTCTTTTGATATAGTTGGCCATGGCATATAGAAATCATCTGTTTCTCGTCAACGAGATTCGGATGATCAAACATTTCCTTGACCCACTCTGCCTCTTCCAACTTTTCTTCCATTAAGACCCTCAAATATGGTATCTCAACTTCAATGGGTATGACTGCATCCATCCCATATACTAAAGAAAAAGGGGTTGCCTCTGTTGAAGTATGAATGGATGCTATGTATGCGTGCAAAGAAAACGGTAGCATCTCATTCCAGTATTTGTAGGTTACTACCATCTTCTGCATAATTTTCCTGATGTTCTTATTTGTAGCTTCAACAACTTCGTTCATCTTTGGGTGATAAGGAGAAGAGTTATGATGTTCAATCTTGAAGCTATCACACAGCTTTTTCATTATTTTGTTGTTTAGATTGGTACCATTATCTGTGATGATTCGGTTAGGGATTCCGTATCGACAAATAATCTCCTTTTTTATGAAATGGGCAACCATCTATTTAGTCACGTTAGCATAGGATGCAGCTTCCACCCACTTGGTGAAGTAGTCGATAGCAACAAGAATGAAACGGTGTCCGTTTGAAGCTTTCGGCTCGATTGCTCCAATCATATCAATGCCTCACATTGAAAATGACCATGGTGATGACACCACATTTAGCTGAGTTGGAGGTACATGCACCTTGTACACATAGATATGACACTTGTGGCATTTCCTGGCATATTGGATACAATCCGTCTCCATGGCCAACCAATAATATTCGGCCCTTAGAATCTTCTTCGACATAGCATATCCGCTGGCGTGAGTGTCAAAAGCTCATTCATGAATGTCTTGCATCAACATATAAGCTCCTTGTTTGTTAATGCACCTGAACAAGACCATATCATGGTTCCTTTTGTACATCACATATTGTTAAGGAAGAACTTGGATGCCAATATCCTTAAAGTTTTCTTGTCAAGAGAAGTTACATCAACTGGATACTCTTGATTTTGCAGATGTTGTTTAATGTCGTGAAACCATGGCTTCCCATCAGACTCTTCTTCCACCAATTGACAATATGCAGGTTCAGTCTTCCTCTCAATTCGGATAAGGATCTCTTTGTTAAAAAACCAGACCTGCCACATAGCAGCCATCATAGCTGAGGTGGGGTTTGGACTTTGGATTGGAAAGTTGGTTTGGAGCTTGGCATGGGAATTTGGAGGGAAAATTGAAATAACCAACTTTCAAGAACATTCTAGATCCTTCTTTTAGTAAAAATGAGTTTCAAGGTGATCAAAATTGGACCCCAAGTGCAAATGGCTTGCAAAATCACGTACATGGCAAAATCTGCTATGGTTAACTGGTTAACCATATATGTTAACCGGTTAACACTGTTAAAATTTCAAATCTGAGCTGATTTTCCTTTGGTTAATCGGTTAACCATATGTGTTAACCGATTAACACCTTCAAAACTTTGAATTTGGCGCCTTTTGGAGGGAAACCTGCTTGTTTGCCTATTTCTCGCCGTTTTGAGCTCTGCTAAGCTTTTGACACTTGCTCTTGAATACTGTGACTGTGATAATGCTGGATATAGACTGAATGTTGTCTCCTAATCTGAGCATACCATGCAAAATAAAATCGGTCGCTTGACAGCTGGGCGAAACAAATGCCTTCTCCTCTGATGCTTGCGGTCTCTCGTGCTAAAAATGAATTCTGAGCCACATGAAAACCTTGATCCCCTGCCTCGAGAACCAATGCTATGCAAAATGCTGATGCTATGAATGTAAAATGAAACATAAGCTAGATAAAGAAAAAAGGTTGGGCAAATTTCTAACCTTGCTGTCAGATAACCATCAGGTAGATAACATCACTTGGCATTGCCGCCAAACTCCTGCAGGAGATAACCAATTCTGACACCACTGTTAGGCATACACAAACTTGATGAACACCTGACCTCATCTCCAGACCACCACAAAGTTAATAGAATACCCGAAATTGCCGCCTGGATACCACGAAGCTGATAAAGATCTGACATTACCGCCTAACAAATCAAAAAGTAGGCAGAATGCCCGACATTGCCGTCATAACACCACCATACTAAAGCACATCTGACATTGCCTCCAGGACAAACGGAACCTCTAACATTTCTGTTAGAACCGAAATACCCAACATTATCGCTGGAACATCTGATACATCTAACATTGCCGCTAGAACCAAGGCATCCCACATTGCCGCTAGGAAACCAACCAACATCTGACGCAGCTGCCAGAATAACCGAAATATCTAACGTTGCTGCTAGAAACAAGGCATCCAACATTGCCGCTAGGAAACCAACCAACATCTGACACAGCCGCCAGAAGAACCGAAACATCTAACATTGCCGCTAGAAACAAGGCATCCAACATTGCCGCTAGGAAACCAACAAACGTCTGACTTAGCCGCCAGAATAACCGGGACATCTAACCTTTCCGCTAGAAAACCGAAACATCTAACATTGCCTCTAGGAAACCAACAAACGTCTGACTTAGCCGCCAAAAGAATCGAAACATCTAACATTTTCGCTAGAAACAAGGCATCCAACATTGCCGCTAGGAAACCAACAAACGTCTGACTTAGCCGCCAGAAGAACCGAAACATTTAACATTGCCGCTAGAAAACCGAAACGTCTAACATTACCGCTAGATAAGCATAGAGATCTATTAACGTCTGACATTGTCGTCAGAAAAACATGAATGTCTAACATTTCCGTTAGATGGTCCTGGATTGAAGGAATGTTTGACATGGCTGCCAAACAAGTACAACATCTGACGTTACCGCCAGAAAAACGTAATACCTGACATTGCCTCCAGAACAACTAAACCATCTGCAACCCTCTATAAACCTCTGACCTTGCCGCCAGACAACCGAGAAATATCTGACATTGTCGTCAGCACACCCCAAAGATTTGACATTGCCGCCAGAAGACTGCAGAGACCGATACGTATGACCTTGCCTTCAGATATCCGCTAAATAAAAGCGGACAATCAAACCCGAAAGTCGGATCCATGCAAAGTTGAAACCACCCAAGGATAACGATCGCGAGGAAACCGCGATGGGGAACAAGTAACCCTACTTTGGGAGTGCAAGGAAACTTAACCAGGCCACTCTGCTGAGGAACAAAGAGGAACTTAAACAAGCAACTTTGTTAGGGGGCATAGGATGAGATACACACATCTATCATGAATCTCCTTCCGAAGCCCGAACGCCTGCTCGAACTTTGGGAACGGACTATCACCAATCGAAATTTGGCGATGCCACTAGGAACAACATAAACCGGGGGCAAAATAAACGCATCAAGTCTGTCAAGACTGAAGACCAACACGGGTGAAGACAACGGTCACCTGCTGGAAATATACCTAAAATTAAGGAGGTAACTACCTGGCTTATGTTTCAGAATGCATATGTTCGTAAATAGCGTAATGCTCCATATGAAATGGAAATGCTATGCATTTGAGGATGCTATGCACAATGTAAAATGCAAAGGGATCGCTCCAGCAAAATAAATGCTGGAGAGACGAGGCCAACCCTGCTGGGGAAACAACCGACCCGACAGGGGATAGCCTACACGTGCCAATAGAAATTTGACTTAGGCTGAGGATGCGAAACCTGAATGGCTAACTCAGTTGGGAAAAGGAGCATGCCGGGGAAAGCTCGTACGTGCCAAACCACTATGGGGATAGATCCTACAATTGTCTGGTGGAAGGAACCTGATCTTGACTCCCTGGGGGGGGGGGGGTAAGCATATACATGCAATCTTCGGGGATTAACTGTGTACCTACCCACTGCCGGGGACAACGGGTACATACTTGATCGTTCTTGCTATCTTGCACATAACTCTACTGGGGGTAGAGACGCCAACTCCAACTGTTGAGGAATGCACTCTGGTTGGGGGGAATCTATCTCTGCTTGGGGAGACAACTCAATGCTCACAGTCCAATGTTCAGACTCTTTGGGGAGACACAACAAAATCTGTTGAGGAGATTCCACTTCTGCTTGGAAATAAATTCAACCTGATTTTCCGGGAAGTGGGCCTCACACCTCTGCTTGGCGGAAGGAAATTCAACCTTGTCTAACCGGAGAGTAGGTCTCACACCTGCCACTGGTGGCTTCGCTAGGGAAATGACGAGGATACATCTCTGACAACATGCCCCGAGGATCACAATCCTGCAACAAAATGAACAAACAGACAAGATACCCTTCCCAAAGGGACCCACCGAGGTTATCATCTGTGACAATGTTCAGGTGATTCAAAGCTTTAACAATTATTGGCCTGGGCCAGCAAGTTTATGTATGCGCATTTTGACAAAAACATCGGGCGTTTTTTTCCGCAAACAAAACAGGTAGAAGCTAAAACAATCACAATGCAAACAAAGTACTGGATAGCACGTTCATTGATAAAAGGGGCCTGTAAATAGGAAAAATGTTTTACAATAGATGCAAGCTCCTGAAATGAGGAAGCTGCACAAGCATATACAAAAATATACAAAACATATACAAATTTTGGCGAGGTGGTGCAGACAAACACCAGGAGTTGATCCATATATGACCCACTCGACTTCAATACTTCTCCGACGCTTCTTCTTCAGAAGAGATTGACTTGGATGAGTGGCCCTCAGGTCTCCCCAAACCACTAAGCAATGAAAGTTCATACGTGGACCGCAATCATTTGCTTTTTCAGTCCCTAACTTTTGCCTGAACCGCCCTTTTGGGTTTTTGATTCACCAGGATACCCATTTTTGCCAAAGCCGCCCTCTCAGGTTTTCGGCTTTGCGGGTGTACATCTTTTCATTTATATCCCTAATTTTTGCTCGAACCTTTTATCTTTCTAGTTCGCTGGGATGCCCCATTTTTGCCTGGATATTCTTTTTCTTTCCAGCGGGTCATTTTTAAGCAAAGTATTTTTTGACTGCGTCCGCGTTCACAGGGCCTCCCGAGAATACCTTCCTAACGACATATGGACCTTCGTAGTTGGGTGTCCATTTGCCCCTGTGATCTGAATATGGCGGGAGAATCTTTTTAAGCACAAGCTCGCCCGTCTGAAAGCTTCGAGGGCGCACCTTCTTATCATAAGCTTTCTTCATTCGCCTTTGGTACAATCGACCATATGAGATGGACGCCAACCTCTTCTCACCCATCAGGATGAGTTGATTCAATCTATTCTTTATCCATTCTGCCTCATCGAGCTTCACATCGACCATAACTCTTAGAGAAGGAATCTCAACTTCTAGTGGTAGGACAGCTTCCATATCGTACACTAGTGAGAAAGGAGTTGCCCCGGTTGATGTGCGTACCGTCGTATGATAACCGTGCAAGGCAAATGGCAACATCTGTAGAAGCAAGCTTCATCTCAAAGTTTTGATGACGTCAACATCAAGATCAAGAATAATTCATCTGTGCAAAAAGGCAAACGCTTTCAAAAGACCAAGATCAAGTAGAATGGAAGTGATCAACATTCAAAGCTTCATGAACATTTGACTGATCAACTTTCAAGTTTTGGACACAAGCTACGGTATATCAAAATTCATTAATTTAATTGATATACAAGTGTTCAACATCTTTGTCATTTAATCATTGCATAAGCATATCTTTTAAAATTATTAGAATTAGTATAACACTATTTTTATAAGTATTTTTCTGAAAAATAGCAGTGTTAACCGATTAACCATATAGGTTAACCGGTTAACCATTTCAAATTTTGAATATTTTTGTATAACGTTCAAGTGTTAACCGATTAACCATATAGGTTAACCGATTAACACTGAACGTATTTTGAAAAATGGCTTTGTTTCAAGTTCAAAAATGGTTTGAAAATTGTACCAGTTCATATTTTGAATTATTCTCAAATATACCTGTTAGAAAAGGTGTGTTTACACATATAAAGTCTGAGTTTTTCAATTTTGAAAAACACCTCCAAAAACCCTCCAACATTCATTTTCAAATATTCTTAGAATCAAATTCACTATTTTCAAAATCCTTTCAAAGTGTTCATAATTGCATAAAAAATTTCATATTCATCTGTTGAACACTTGTGTTGAAAATTATAAGAGTGAATTTTGATCATTTGGAGAAGATCAATTTTGATTGATATTATTATTCACAAAACAAAATCATTACAAGTATTTGTATTCTGACTTGTGATCCAGGATTGTTGGACACAAGGGTGAGTGTTTACAAGAGGATTGTTCTAGTACACTTGTTAGTTTTATTGTTTGATAGTAGGCCTCACCGGTTGATGGTGTGATAGGTTGTACTTTATTAAACAATAGTGAAAACTCTCTTTCATGTTGAAAGGGGAGTGGAGTACTCTCAGATTGTGAGGGGGAACCACTATAAATCCTGGTGTCCACTGTTCTTTTACTTTCTACTGCTTTCATAACCACGAACACAAACCAGTAAAATTTCAAGAAACCATAAAAACCGTAAAAAGTTCTAAAGTCCTAATTCACCCCCCCCCCCCCCCCTCTTAGGCATACTCTGTACTTACAATTGGCATCAGAGCAGGTTAAGGTAACCTGTTCCTATCGATCCTAATGGCTTCCGCTAGTACTAACCCGATTTTTCAAAGATGGTGGAAGTAGTAACAAGCCACTACTCTTTTTTGGAGAATACTTCGACTTTTGGAAAATCCGTATGAAGGCACATCTTGAGGCTCAAGGAGATAGTATATGGGAAACCGTAGAAACTGGTCCACATGTTCCTACAAGTGTGGTAAATGGTGTTGGAACTCCAAAGATAAAATCCTCATATGATGAAGATGACAAAAAGAGAATCTTGAATGAGAAGAAAGCAATCAACATACTTCAAAGCGCTCTCAGTATGGATGAATTCTTTCGCATATCACAGTGTCAATCGGCAAAACAGATTTGGGATACCTTGGTAGAAACGCATGAAGGAACAGCAGAAGTAAAAAGATCAAGACTTAACACGTTAAGTCAAGAATATGAGATGTTCCGTATGCAGCCCGGTGAATCTATTGTTGTCTTGCAAAAAAGGTCCGTTCATCTAACAAATCATCTGATTGCTCTCGGGAAGACCTTCACCAATGATGATCTCAACTTAAAAGTCCTAAGATCCTTGACAAGAGAATGGCAACCAAAGGTGACCGCCATTTCGGAAAAGAAAAGTCTTTCAACAATGACATCCGCTTCCTTATTCGGAAAACTTCAAGAGCATGAACTGGAACTTGGAAGGCTTGAGAAACATGAAAGTCAAGACAAGAAGTCCAAAGGAATTGCCTTGAAGATTGACACAAGGGATGATAAAAATGACGAATCTTCCGAAGACAAAAATTTCATGCTTCTAGTAAAGAAGCTTGGTAAGTTTTTTAATAATAATAAAATTTCTTCTTTTTCTAAAAAGAATAGACATTTCAGGAAAAAGGAGACACCCACATCAAACCAAGAAATTACATGTTATGAATGTGGGAAACAAGGTCACATAAAGCCAGATTGCCCGAAACTCGCAAATAAAGGAAAATTCAAAGGCAAGAAGGATTTCGAAACGAAGAAGGCTTATGTCGCATGGGACGACAACGAAGTGAATTCATCATCGGAATCAGATAACGATGAATGCGCAAATATGGCTTTAATGGCCTCTCACCATTCCGATGACGAAAATGAGGTTAGTAGTAATTTTTCTGTCTATGATAATGATGCACAAGAAGTTATAGATGAACTTCTAAAAGAGTGCAAGACTTTGTATAAAGACATCTCATCACAAAAGAAAAGAATTCTACTTTTAGAAAAACAAAATTCTGCCTTCTTGAAAAATATTGACGATGAAAAGCAAAAAGTGATGGATGAAAAACAAAGTCTTGTATGTAAGAAGTGTGAGTCTTTGTCTTTTCAAATTGTTCAACTTAAAAGAGTTTTAGAAAGATACGAAAAAGGTCAAATTGGCTTGGAAGAAATTCTTAAACATCAAAGGTATCCTAATGATAAAAGTGGATTGGGATATTCTAAATTTTCAAAACCAAGCACCAATAAGACCATTTTCGTAAGAGCAAGTGAACAAATTGTTAAAGAAGAGACAAACACTTCTAAAATTCAGCATCAAAATCATAACAAGAAAAGAATTGATAAGAAAAAGAATTATATTCCTAGGTATAGAAGTCATTTTCAACCTACGTGTTTTTACTGTGGAATTAAAGGGCACACACCTAATGCCTGCTATGTACGTAATATTGGTGTTGCAAAGGGGCATTATGTGTGGGTTGAAAAGGGTACTAACTATCAAGGACCCAAAGCAATTTGGGTACCTAACCCTACCTAATTTTGTTTTGTAGGCATGCTTGAAGACAACCACAAATCAATGGTATCTTGATAGTGGTTGCTCGAAGCATATGACGGGAGACATAAACAAATTTTCAAGTCTATCATTAAAGGCCAAAGGATACGTCACTTACGGTGATGATAATAAGGGAAAAATTCTTGGAGTTGGAAGCATTGGTGCACCTCCATGTACAATCATCAAAGACGTTCTTTATGTGGAAGGCCTTAAACACAACCTACTTAGCATAAGTCAATTGTGTGACAAAGGGTTCCAAATCAACTTCACAAAGGAGGAATGCTTGATAGAACATGAAGTTACTCATGACATTTTGCTAAAAGGTAAAAGATATAATAACATTTTTATGATTTCTTTTGATGACTCTTCCTTGAAGGTAAAGTGTCTTATGGCGAACAACAACGAGGTGTGGCTTTGGCATAAAAGATTTGCTCACATTCACATGGAGCATTTAAACAAGTTGATAAAGCATGATCTAGTTGTTGGTCTTCCGAAGATAAGATTCATCAAGGATAAGTTATGCGATGCATGTCAAAAGGGAAAACAGATCAAGACAACTTTCAAATCTAAGCAAGTGGTTTCTACATCAAGACCACTTCAATTGTTGCATATGGATCTTTTCGGTCCATCGAGAACAAAAAGCTTCAGAGGTAATTTCTACGCCTTAGTTATTGTTGATGATTTCTCTCGATACACTTGGACATTGTTTTTAGTGCAGAAAAGTGATGCTTTTAAAGCATTCAAGAAATATGCAAAGCAAATTCAGAATGAGAAATCACTCACCATAGCCTCTATAAGAAGCGATCACGGTGGAGAATTCCAAAATTCAGACTTTGAAGAATATTGCGAAGAGTATGGAATTTCTCATAATTTTTCAACACCAAGGACGCCTCAACAAAACGGTGTCGTAGAACGGAAGAATAGATCACTGGTAGAGCTTGCAAGGACAATGCTCAGCGACGCAAATCTTCCTAAATATTTTTGGGCAGATGCAGTTAGTACAACATGCTTTGTTAGCAACCGTGTCAATATTCGACCACTCCTCAAAAAGACTCCGTATGAGTTGTTCAAGGGTAGAAAATTGAATATAGCATTCTTCCACATATTCGGATGCAAATGCTTTGTTCTCAACAACAACAAAGATAATCTCGGTAAGTTTGATGAGAAATCCGACGAAGGTATATTTCTTGGTTACTCTCTTTATAGTAAAGCATTTAGAATTTTTAATAAGAGAACACTTACTATTGAAGAATCCGTTCATGTTTCGTTTGATGAGACTAACCCCTCAAAAGAGGATAATATTATCATGAATGACGATGATGATATAATAGGTTCTCCACAACAACAACAAGAGATTCCAAAGGATCAAGAAATACCACAAGAAGATGTCACTCAAATCATTGAAGAACATCAAGATCTTCCGAAGGAATGGAGAACGCATAGAGATCACCCGATAGATAAAGTTATTGGTGATATTAGCCAAGGCGTTGCGACTCGACTTAATCTAAAGGATGCTTGTCTCAACATGGCTTTTGTATCTCAAATTGAACCAACCAAGATTGATGAAGCTTTAGGTGACGACCAATGGATTGTAGCAATGCAAGAAGAACTCAACCAATTCGAAAGGAATCAAGTTTGGAGTCTTGTACCAAGACCAGACCATAAGCACATCATAGGAACAAGATGGGTGTTCAAGAACAAACTTGACGAGAATGGGATCATAGTTCGTAACAAAGCAAGATTGGTCGCACAAGGCTACAACCAGGAAGAAGGAATTGATTTTGATGAAACGTTCGCTCCGGTAGCAAGGTTAGAAGCAATTAGATTACTACTTGCTTACGCTTGTTCTATGAATTTTCAGTTGTTCCAGATGGATGTCAAAAGCGCTTTCCTGAATGGGTACATTAATGAGGAAGTCTACGTCAAACAACCTCTGGGTTTTGAAGACTTCAAGAATCCCTCACATGTCTACAAACTGAAAAAGGAACTCTACGGACTAAAACAAGCACCAAGAGCATGGTATGACCGCCTTAGCAATTTCTTATGTGAGAAAGGATTTACGAAAGGAAAGGTTGACAAGACATTGTTCATAAAGAAGATCAAAGGAAACACTTTATTGGTTCAAGTCTATGTCGACGACATCATCTTCGGATCAACAAACAAAGAACTTTGCGAAGAGTTTTCACTTATGATGCAAGGAGAGTTCGAGATGTCCATGATGGGAAAATTGAATTATTTTCTTCGACTACAAATCAAGCAAACTAAGGATGGCATCTTCCTCAACCAATCCAAGTATTGCAAGGAATTGTTAAAGAAATTCAATATGGATGGTTGCAAGGTAATGTCCACTCCTATGGGATCCGGAACGTACGTTGATCAAGATGAATTTGGTACTCCAGTTGATATAACAAAATATCGAGGTATGATCGGTTCATTACTATATTTGACGGAAAGCCGTCCTGACATTATGTTTAGCGTTTGTTTGTGTGCACGCTTTCAAGCAAGTCCGAAGGAATCGCATCTCACAGCCGTAAAGAGAATCATAAAGTATCTCAAAGGGACAATGAACGTCGGATTGTGGTATCCTAAAGGTAGTATTTGTTCTTTAGTTGGTTACTCTGACGCTGACTATGCAGGATGTAAGACCGATAGAAAAAGCACAAGCAGAACATGTCACATTCTCGGGAATGCATTAGTGTCATGGGCCTGCAAGAAGCAAGCGTGTGTGGCACTCAGTACAGCCGAAGCGGAATATATTGCAGCAGGAAGTTGTTGTGCACAAATTCTGTGGCTCAAGCAACAACTCCTCGATTACGGTATAGATCTCGGCTGCATTCCTCTTAGATGTGATAATACAAGTGCCATCAATATTACAAAGAACTCGGTCATGCATTCAAGAACAAAACATATAGATATCCGGCATCACTTCCTTCGAGATCATGTATTGAATGGAGATGTAGATGTTACTTTCGTCGACACGCACAATCAACTCGCCGACATCTTCACCAAACCTTTGGCGAAAGAACCATTCTACAAAATTCGGCGAGAACTTGGGATTCTTGATGAAGGTGACATCTGACCTTTTCTCTAATATGTGTATGCATTATTTGTGATATGTTTTCATGTGTATGCATTCTGTTTTTAAGTATTTTTCAAAAATTCGAGTGTGTTAATCGATTAACCATATGGGTTAACCGATTAACACTGTTAAATTTTCAATTCTGACTCAATTTTTTAATGTTTTAACCGATTAACCTATATGGTTAACCGATTAATACTGTTAATTTTTCTAAAAATCAGAAACGAAAATTAATTAAAATTTTGAAAATATTATATATCATAAATGCATTTTTTATGTGGTCCATATTCTCTTAAGTATCCAAATCCATATCCAAAATCATATCCTCTCTCCCACTCTCTAAAGTTGGATAACTTCTTATAACCATCCCCACAACTTCTCAAACCCTAACTTCCTCAGAACCCACAACCTCAGTTCTCTCAAACTTTCATCCATGGCTTCAGCATCAAATCGCGGCAAGGGAAAGCTACCAGAACATCATTCTACATCTGATGAAGAAGATATCCCTATGGAAACAACCAAGAAGCGCAGAATGGATTTCAAAGTCCGAGTTCGTTCTATCCTCCCGGTAAAGTATGTGAATCTTAAGGCTTTTCCCGCATCATCTTTTGATTTTCCTGCTTTGCTCAAATATCAAAGGATCGATAAATTTGTGTCGGATTCTGGAAACTGCTATCCGGATCTTGTCAAATCCTTTTTGCATAAACTGTCTGTGTTTATAAATGGAAATGATGAGCATATTATGAAAACAATTGTTAGAGACTATGTTGTGGAAGAAAATCTGTCTGATGTTGCTGCAATGCTGAACATACCATCATCTGGGTACTTTCTGAGAAAGGGAGTTAACCACGTGGAAGGGCCATGGTCCAACTACGACAAGATGGAGTTCTACTATCAGATCTGCAGATTTCCAAAGGATATGATTATCGCCAACCAACGCACTGCTCGTCTGTTGTGCTATGCAAAGAATCTTACCGTTTCTGATCGGATGCTTCACTACATAATCTGTTATGTGCTGATTCCCAAGGATTCGAATCATGCACAAATTAATGATCTGGAAATGCAACTCCTTTTCGCCATCAAGAACAAGATTCGTGTCAATTGGATTCTAACCATCATGTATCACCTTCAACAACAACTATCTCTTTCAACCCGTCTTCCTTATGCAAGGTTGGTATCAAGAATTTTGGAGTTGACTACTTTGGATCTTAACCGTGAACCAACCATAAAGATGAAATCAACCACCAATGAGATTAACGAGATTACAATTGTCAAGAATACTGGAATTTTTAAGGATACTGACGGTACTTATAAGTATTCAGATGAAGGAGCCAATGCTAACCAGGCCTATCCCGTACCTGAAAGAGGCATTACAAATGAGTTCCTTTACCAAACTATAATGACTCAGCATAGAGAAACCTCCCGAGCCATTACTTCTCTCCGAAACCTTGTACTTTCCTCTCACCACACCAACACTGACAACTTTGTTGTATCTGATGAAGAAAATGAAGGACAAGAGGAAGAAGAGGAGGAGGATATGGCAGATGAGGATCTTTAGAGAATATGTTGCTGTTGATGTCTTTTATTGCATTGCTTTCTAGTTTTTGTTGCTTATGCTTTCATTTATGTTTGAACTCTATTTTAATTTGGCTTTGTAACTCGTACAATATTCGCAGTATTGCTATCTTTTAATTTAAGTATGCTTTGCTTCCTTTTTTATTGTGATTGCTTGCATTATTGGTCTATCTAGTTTTCTTTCTTGAAAGCTCCTTCCTTTTTGCTTATGACAAAGGGGGAGAAGAGCTTTGGCTTTCTTATGTCTATGTGTGCAGAATTTTTTGCCTATGTATTCGATAGGGGGAGTTCATGGACATAGGGGGAGAAAACAAGATCACTGCTAATCATCGTCAAAAATTGCACAAGATCATTTTGGTTGTCATCATCAAAAAGGGGGAGACTGTAGAAGCAAGCTTCATCTCAAGTTTTGATGATGTCAACATCAAGATCAAGAATAATTCATCTGTGCAAAAAGGCAAACGCTTTCAAAAGACCAAGATCAAGTGGAATGGAAGTGATCAACATTCAAAGCTTCATGAACTTTTGACTGATCAACTTTCAAGTTTTGGACACAAGCTACGGTATATCAAAATTAATTTAATTGATATACAAGTGTTCAACATCTTTGTCATTTAATCATTGCATAAGCATATCTTTTAAAATTATTAGAATTGGTATAACACTATTTTTTATAAGTATTTTTCTGAAAAATAGCAGTGTTAACCGATTAACCATATAGGTTAACCGGTTAACCATTTCAAATTTTGAATATTTTTGTATAACGTTCAAGTGTTAACCGATTAACCATATAGGTTAACCGATTAACACTGAACGTATTTTGAAAAATGGCTTTGTTTCAAGTTCAAAAATGGTTTGAAAATTGTACCAGTTCATATTTTGAAATGTACTCAAATATACCTGTTGGAAAAGGTGTGTTTACACATATATATTCTGAGTTTTTCAATTTTGAAAAACACCTCCAAAATACCTCCAAACACCTCCAACATTCATTTTCAAATATTCTTAGAATCAAATTCACTATTTTCAAAATCCTTTCAAAGTGTTCATAACTGCATAAAAAATTTCATATTCATCTGTTGAACACTTGTGTTGAAAATTATAAGAGTGAATTTTGATCATTTGGAGAAGATCAATTTTGATTGATATTATTATTCTCAAAATAAAATCATTACAAGTATTTGTATTCTGACTTGTGATCCAGGATTGTTGGACACAAGGGTGAGTGTTTACAAGAGGATTGTTCTTGTACACTTGTTAGTTTTATTGTTTGATAGTAGGCCTCACCGGTTGATGGTGTGATAGGTTGTACTTTATTAAACAATAGTGAAAATTCTCTTTCATGTTGAAAGGGGAGTGGAGTACTCTCGGATTGTGAGGGGAACAACTATAAATCCTGGTGTCCACTGTTCTTTTACTTTCTACTGCTTTCATAACCAAGAACACAAACCAGTAAAATTTCAAGAAACCATAAAAACCGGAAAAAGTTCTAGAGTCCTAATTCACCCCCCCCCCCCTCTTAGGCATACTCTGTACTTACACGGAGATCCTAAGCGTAACGTGTTATCAAATTATAAATAAAAATAGGAATTCAATTATACAACAAGCAGAAAAAAATTCACATCAAAATAACACTTAAATCTCAATGTCGATTTTGCAATATTGAATGTTACGGAATCATCGCGTCACGACAAAACAAGCAGCTATAATGCTTCGTTAATATATGGAATAGGAATTGGTGGTATGACAACATATTATCAATGCCGAAATCATGGAGTTAGTGAAACGGAATTAACAAAATAGTGGCAGCAGCATGAAAATCATCACATTATAAACCTTAAATTATAAAAAACAAGACTGAAATCTATTATAAAGTATCAATACATTCCTACAAATCAACCAACTCATATTAACTAAGCACAAAAGCTACTCTAATTATAGATAAATTCAATCCAAAGAGTTAACTACATGAACCAACTACTTTAACACATCGACTTCAAGGGAAATCATGCTTTGAAAAAAACGAAAGAACATGTCACAAGATAACAGAACATGGTTAAACCAAATCAGTTTTTTATGCACAACCTTCATAAGCTTTTCAAAATAAAAATGCAGCAGGAGATTAACCTAAGTTATTAATTAAAACACTAATCGACATGACGCAACATGAAATTCAAATGTTGTTACTACAGTGCTGTTGGTTTGGGTGCGAAATATGAACAGTAAAAAGTTTCGTGTAAATCCTAGCTCTGCAGTAAATTGAATCATCAATGGAACCGGATCTTGCATGAAATTCTAGTATGCAGATTTCAGATGTCCTAAGAACATTGATCTCTACTCAACAAGGACGAGGACAGACCATGACCAATTAAAATTTCTTTAAATTGTCCTAATGTCATGACCAACGTCATGACGTCTGTTGTGACATCTGCAGACTGTCAGACTATTTATCTAAACATTTAAATTGTGCAAAATTGTAAATGCTAAAAGATAAATAACACAATGAATTGTTAACCCAGTTCGGTGCAACATCACCTACATCTAGGGAGGAAATTCACTATTAGTTTGCACTCCTCACTTAAAACCTACCCAATGACACTTCAACCTAGAGACACTCTAGACCTGAGTATTCCCACTCACTCCCCCTCAATCACCTCAGTGATAAACAATTCACTTACAGTTACAGAAACACTTGAAGACACTCTTCAAACACAACATGACCTTGCTTCACAGCTTTGATCAAGTGACACACACTCTTGCTTAACAGGTTTGAGTGGCACAATGAACACACCTGTTCATACACAATAAACCAAAGCAATCATACAACCTAAAATTGCTTGGCACACTAGGAATCCTAAGATCCCTAGACACGCGTGAAGAACAAAGTTCTTCACTCACAAAACACACGTGAAGAGTAACACTCTTCACTCACAAAAATGTCTACCACAATGTATCAAAAGATATAAAGGGTGACTTATGTACAAGGGACTCTCAAACCCTAGACCTTTATTTTACACTTTGGTTGTTCTTGATGTGAGTGCTTTTTTTCTTTGCTTCTGCTCCTCCTTTTATAGCAATGCAGACTAGGCTTTGCCTTGTCACAAGTAACAAACTTTAGGTTTAACCAAGTTAAACCACTTTCCATAATTCAAGGTGCTGTCAAATTAGGTCACAACTGCTTCATGTTATGTCCAGCCCTGACTAGAATCTCGCCTGAGATAACTAAGGAGCCATAACAGGTTTCCTGAATTCAAGCCTGAGATATCTCAGGTATCATAACAGAAAAACAAACCCTGCACGCCTGATGTCATACGATCAATGTCATAATATTCAGTCATGACATTCAGCTTCACTTACTCTTAGCTGACCAGACTCCCCCTGCTGAACACTCTTGCAGAATCTTCTTCATAACAGTAGAAACAAGCATATTATAATTTCCTAAAAGGTCTCAAAGATCCTTTTTATGAACACCAATTAAATATGCACTTTGTTCCTAATGAATCTCTTTGGCCTGTACATACTCATGAGGAATATCCAACAGGACCAAAACACTTATGTCAAGAGATATAACATAGCAGCCCCTGTTGTACCAGACATTGATGTTATGACATTCAGTATGACATCCATGACAACATTTCTGTCATCAGCTCCTGCTGCACCAGACAACGATGTCAGGACATTAGTAATGACATCCTGTTTAAAACACATGACAGCAGTTTTGTCATCTGCTCCTGCTGCACCGCAACTCCTACTGTTTATAACACATGACAGCAGTTCTGTTACCACAGCTTCAGCTGTATCAGACAGCGATGTCATGACATTGGTCATGATATTATGATTAAAAAAACATGACAACAGTTATGTCATGACAACAGATGGATGTCACGATATTCAGCATGACATTCACATTAAAACACTCCACAACAGTTCTGTCACCATAGCATATGGAAATGTTATAATATCCTACTTAACATCAGTGTAGGATCATGTTTTACCAAAATTTAGCCAATCATAGAACCATGGACAATCATAAAACCATGGAACTAACAATCTCCTCCTTTGGCAAATTTTGGGTAAAACAACCAAACACCTTATCAGGGCAGCAGCAGTAGTTATTCCAGCCTCACACACTATCATGCTCCCCCTTGATAGTTGCAACAAATAACAACACTTTACTCCCCCTTGGTTTAGTCAAAAATTGACAAAAATTGAAGTGTACATACTGCACATGGTGACCAAGTCTGCCATTTATTGATCTCTAAAGACTGTACCCACAATTATGGACAATGACTTAACCTCCTTGTTAAACTCACTCAGCCAGTGTAAAATCAGCCCTAATTTCAGCCCATCATGCATGACATCAACTCCTTTACTTTGGTTCTTAATGCACCAGCCACAAGGCTTATTATTCCCAAAGTAGCCCATACATTTCATGAAGATCTCAGAAGGATACAACAGCACCAGCTTAACAGGTCCTCACAAACACCAGACCATCATAGAGAAATAAACTCTCATGTAGCTTCCTCAGAGGCATATTGTTCAGACATGTAGTGCAACTACACATCAGACAGGTACACAGCTCCCCCTATCATGCATAATCAACACTCCCCCTAAAAGAGAGAACCTACACACATGGAAACACATGCAACTCTGCATCCCAATATCAGAAGTAGTTGTAGGATTACTATCTGTAAGGATTCTCAGATTTCAGCATTGACAAAAACTCCAAGATGTCAGAGTGGAAGTCCTTCCTTATGCACAAGATCAAGGCTGATGGTGTCTTGATCTTCATCTTCACCTGTCAAACAAGACAAAACACTTGGACAGAGACCCAAATACCTGAGTTGATCCATTGATACCCAATGATAGACAAGAGGCACTGTCAGGTTCACTATGAGCTGGAGCAATAACCTAATGTCACAACATCTGGTATGACATTCCATCCTCCTAGAGGCATACAGTCACAAACTGCTTGAAGCCACAAGATATCTTGAGACACAACTGTACCCTTGCAACAACACATTCTTGATAAAAGTATAACTCCCCATATCAAGGATAACCTGTGCTCGTTTAGAAGCACATTAATGGAAAACATAAGACTCATCTTCATGTCTTCAAGAGCTCACTCTCTGTTTAACACACCTGTTGAACGCATTCACTAACTGCTTGCACCATAAGCCAATAGTACACCCATCAGACAGAAGCCCTCCCCCTATCTTTTATAACAGATGCTCCAAGGTCACCACATTATATCTCACGACCACCCTTATGCTCATACAGGGAGGAGGTACTAAACTTCTCCACTTCTTACTAGAGTTGCCACTTCTCCACAAGACTTCTGGTCTGAGTCAGAGAGCTAGATAGACACCTCATAATCCAAGACATTCTTTCCTCATCATTCTCCCATATGATAAGTTAGAAAGCTTCTGATTTAACTGGTGAATCTTCTCATCAGAATCAAGAATTTCATGCAGTCAATTAATGATCCACTCCAGTCTTGTCCAATCCTTTCACATCATACTCCAAGACAGTTCCTTTACCTCATCATTCTCCCGTATGACACGATAAAGTACTTCTTATTCAGAATGTGAATCACCAAATCTTCAAGTCCAGCATACAAAGTGATGTTCTGACAGACATCATACATTAACCACTTGGACTTACTATCTGAGCAGTAATCCAATCTGAGGATCTTCAGAGAGCACAGCTCCACCAGCTTGATCAATTACATCACCAAAGGAAGGTAATTTTCCATAAGCAGCTTAGGGCTTCTACCACAAGCTCCAATGTATGAACAAAACCAGAACCTTCTTTGGTCTTCAAACAACTACCCTTCTGCACAAAAGTAATGTTCTTCAAGCACCCTTCTGAAATAACCAACTGCCATTGTTTGGTTAACTCAGCTTCTTTAAGCGCTCTAGAGAATCTGCTAATCCACCAGGCCACTTTGATCTTCAAATTCTTCTTGCTCTAAAGCAAGGCATCTACTCTTCACACAGCTCCCGCAAACTACATGAGATGAAGCATTACTTCCATTCATACCTGAGAAGATCAACTTATCTTCATCACTTGAGGCCTTGAAGTTTCTGCTTGATGTCACAACTTCGGTTAAGACATCCAGCTGGTGAATTCAGTCCTTTATTATGCCATTTAGAAGAACCTCATCAAGAGTTCCATGTTCACACAGACTTGATTACTGATAGCAGGTTTGAGTAGGCAGTCTGTATTCTGCTTTCTTGTACCCCAACAACTCCCTTTGAAGTGCATTTGCTTCATAAAACTCCTCTTTAGAGAAACCAAACACGCCAAAGCTTGATTCTTTAGAGAAGATTAGTCAGAAGAGATCTTTACAGAAGGAATCTCGCTTTCCTTAAGGAGAGACTTCTTCAGAAGGTCAGAGATAACTGCCACTTATCCTTGTCCTCCAAGATGAGCATGGTCACATGATCCTATGCACTTAGATTAGAAATAAACTGACCCAAGCAATGCTATTACTAGTGTCGCTACTGCAAAAATAAGGTGCCGACAATGACAGAAGAGTCGCCACCTTTCGTTATTTATCCCTCAGAACGGGAAAGGAAACGATCGGAAAAACCTGACGAAAAGGTATAAGACAAGGTCATCGCAACCAATGTCTGGATTCGGGAGTCGGTTACGCAAGGGGAAGGTATTAGCACCCCTCACGTCCATCGTACTCGATGGGATCCACGCTTGTTGTGTTTATCTGACGGGTTTATTTACTATCTACCTATCAAGGTCGGTATGAAAAGAAAAGAAAATGACTCGGCAAAGCATTGCACTTTATGCCTACGTATTCTCATCAGAGAATGAGAAATCAGAGTCAATGTAGTTCGGCTAACTACGGGTTAAAAAAAGGGGAAGGTTGCTCGCCAAGATATCGCATCTTGTGCCTACGTACTTTCACACAGCGTGAAAGATCAGAGCAGACGTAGTTCGGGCTACGAAGAACCCAGGTTTGTTCAGCTGTTTTTTATCCAAGTAAAGTTAACAGACAGTTCCAGCAGTTGGTGTTTACAGCTCGATCCTTGGAGACTTAAGCATTACTGTTTGCGGTAGAACTGAAAGTTAACAGAACTCTCTTTACGCAAAGAGTTTTCCTGATTAAGGGTCCAAGAGGACAAAAAGGATTTGAATAGTTATTTTTTAAGTCTTTTACGGAAGAAGTGTCTTCTTATGGATGTTTGCAACTGATATCGCACTAGAGACTATGACCTGAGAGTGAATGCGTCGCATGTCACCCAAAGGGTGCCATACTAAACATCCAGACTGTTGAAAAGAAACTCTCCAACAATCCTTTCTCGGATAGCTTAAGGCTCGTAACGTATGACATCAGTTAACCTTTATTAATATATTTTGATTTTGTTTGCATATGAGAAGAGAAACAGACTCTCTACATGGAAACTGACTCGATACTACAGTCATCATGCAATATTCGTCCTGAGGTTGTGGTTAAAAGGGAAACTAACTAATGTTATCATGCATGGTTAGAATCCTAATGTCTGTCATGACTTCTCTTGAATAAGAGAAGTCAGAGTTCCTAGGGGAACATGGCAATGGAAACAACAGTAAACAGGAAAACTGTACAAGAAATTACTGTAAAGATGCATGCAATGCAAGTGAGGGAGGAAACATGTGTGCGGCATAAGCCTCCACAAGCTCATCTCAACCTCAAGCCAGATATGAATAACTGCAAAAACAGTAAAAAAGTAAAAATGCAATTAAACAAACCACAAACCACACAGGCAAGGGAGCGGAGCTCTACCGAATACCAGCAAGCAAAGCCACTCAGTAAAAATACAAGCATATGGAGAAACTCAACCTCTAATGCAATAAAAGCAAGGGGAGAAGCTCAACCCTTAGGATGCTCTTAGGCTTATTCAATCTATATGACCTAATATAAATGCATCACACCAATCAAGTCATATCAATACATCAAAGTAGTTAAACAGACAGGGAAAACAAGCCAGCAATCTCCACGGCAGAGCAATCTTCTGACAGCGATCCAATCCAAAGTCTGTAACTGTTCTTCAAGTCCACCATCTTCAAGATAAGGAAAGGCATCTTCAAGCTTTAACAATACACTCCACCAATCATGAATAGAATCAACAAGATGAGTATTTGATAATGGGAAGCAGACAGGAAACCAAAGGAATCCCATCTGACACTCAACCGGTTATCAGAGAATGGCATCCTCAAAAGTTCTACTCATTGTAAATGTCACACATCCCTCCAAAGGAGAGATGAGACTTTAACATGAGGACTTTGAATCATAGGATGGGATGGAAGGTGAATGACACCAACCATGTTTATTTGAAGAAAAAACTATTTCTAAAGCTCTCTCCTAAAATCCCTAATCTCATAAGCTACAAAAAGCTAACAAAAAGACAAGAAAAGCTTCAATCCAAGCTCCACCAGCCACTCCACACAAGCTTCATCATGTGCATGATATCCTCCAATAAGAACCAGAAGCCCATTATGCAAGAGAAGTCCACTTTGAGTCCATTCCAAATCAATCACCAACATTGAAACACCAAATGAACAATCAACTTGAATATTCTATCTAAAATATCAAAACACATTCTAAAAATCTAATTATTTTTCTATTGTAACATGCATTTGCTAATGATCTACAGTTAAAAAATCAGGACCTAATTCAATCTCTAAGTCCTCTAATAAAATCCTAAGTTGAAAGGTATCACTAAAGAGATTCACTAAAAATCACTCCTAAACAACTATACTAAAAGCATGTTTACAATCATCTAAAAATCATGATAAAAATCACAAGGCAACATCAATATGTACACAAACAACATACCAAAATCCAAGATCAAATTCAGAACCATGAGGGAGAAAGAAAATGGACAAGATCACAACATCATTATTTCATCATTAAACACATATTAAACTAGAAAATATGCAATAAAATGAAAATGCAGGAAAAATGAAAAATAAAATCATGGCAAAATTCTAAACATTTTAAATTGTATCCACAATTTTTCTTCGGATTTAATATCAATGTATACTATTTTTTGTGAATTAATTTCTAATCAACATGAAAACAACAATTAAAAAGAACAAAATAAGAGAAATAGAGGGAAGGGTGCAGTCAGCAGCAAAATTCAACTTAGTTTGCTTGGGCCCAGGTAATGGGGGGTGTTAGAAGCAACTAGGGCACTAGGCCCATTTGAGTTTCAACTCAGTTCACAAAAATGTGCCAGGGTAGGGTGCACTAAGTAATCAATTTGCATGTTAAATCCTTGATGGGCCTGGTGGTGGGGTGTGGATAGCACAGGTAATGGAAGCCCAACACCTTGGCAGGTGAATTCAGTTCACAAATTAAAAGAAAAAAGTGTACGCGTGAGGTATCGAACCTACGCACGTTCGATGTATGCAGCGAAGAAACAAAGCTGGGGAATTCCATTTATCAAAACGGTGCGTTTTGAGGGGATGGTATGTGGCGCGTTCTGAGCGCTAGGATGGAGTGACCAAGTCACGTTTTCACCATGAAGGGATAGTTGAGATTTCGTCTTCAACCTTTTGAATCTTCTACAAGTTGTAAAACGCGCACGCAGCTAGCCCGTCGCCGGTGGCTTTTCCGGTCACCCCTGTACAACCCTAAGTCTCTCTACACTCAACCATTCGCCACGATTCCTAAATCAAACTTGCTCTAAATTTCACCAGGAACTCAACTACACCACTCATTCGTGCTAAAAACGCAAGGATCGCAAGATATCAATCTCAACCGAAAATGGCATCATCCCTAAATTGTCACTAATGTTCAAATTAATCATCCAGAATCCATCTAGATCATAAGGAGAACCTAACCGCATGCTTCTAATCCATTAAAAACACATAAACAGAGAGAAATTTCAAGAAGTTAAAACCTGGTTTTGAACTTCGATTGCAGTGGATTCAGGCTTCAATTCTCTTCCAAATCTTGCAGAAACCTTTAGTGATCAATGGTGAATGGTTCTTGATGATCAATTCCTGCTGAAAACTTCTGATTCTCAAAAATAAAATCTCAATTTCAAGCTTTCTTCTTCACTTTGCATCAATGGCTTCTCCACGAGTTTTGGCACTAGAAGCTTCCTAAACTGTTCTAAATCATATTTATATTCTGTTTCAACAAGTTGGAGGCCCAAACCAAGCCCATTTGTGGATTTTGGATTTTCATTTTCTTTCAAAATTTCAATGTTGATATGTGAATTCTAGCCTTGTTTACTCTTCAAAATCAGTCCCAATGAGTCACTTAATCCTTGTGGAATGTAGTGAAGTGGTTCTCATCCCTTGATTTCAATCCATGGAATATGTTGGATATGTTTCTTACTTGTGAAGCAATCTTCCAAATGGCCATGTTATGAACTTCAAATTTAAAATGTGATAATTCCAATCTCTTTAGAACATCAATTCCATTCAAAAGGACCACAAATTTGACTTGAAAACATGTTATTTCCAATTATTTTGAATTTTCACCTTTTAATTCATTAAAATGGCCTTTATATGAACTTTCTTCAACCAATGCTTGATATAATCCATATCAATGGACTCTTGATACTTGGACAAGCTAAAAACATCTTTTTGAGAAACTTTCATGTTGAACTAAAATCCATTTGAGGCTTGCAAGATAGTGAAATTGACTTATGATTTAAAATGACCTGTAATGTCCAAATACCCAAAATACCCTTGACTTGTCAAAGCCATAACTTGAGTTCTACAAATCCAATCATGGACTTCTAGTACTCTATGGATAGCTAAGATAATAAGTAACAACTTTCATGTTGGCCAAAACTTTAGGAGAAACACCCTCTTAGGTCAAAAGTAGGTTGGAAGTCAGATGACTTTCACAGACAAATTTCATAGGCATCTGAGGACCTGTAACTTGTCTGGACCATAACTTGAGTTCTATAAATCCAATGGAGGACTTCTAGTACTCAAATTAAAGATAAGACCATCCTCTACAACATTCATGGGGAGGAAAAAGTCATATGAGATTGTATCTTGACTTACCTGGCTTGGAAGTTTGGCACCAAATAGGGGATTTTACCCTAGGAACCCTGACTTAGCAACTCCAACCACTCTTGATTCTTCTCAACTTGATCTTGAAACAATCTATAATATGCCTCAACATATCATTTCATGATTTCAATGACCTAGAAGTAGGCTTTGATCTCCTTCAATTGCTCATTTTGGTCTAGGATTAACCAGATGAAACCCTAGTTGCATCCACTTCAACTGTGGCTCTTGCACTTGATAAAAAAACTTGTTTGAGCTCCAACATGACCTTCAAGGTACTTCAATGAGCTCTACCCACACATTATCTCCTTAATCAAGGCATTACAATCCATTTCTGACCTTCAACTGGCTCCAAGTGAGGAGATGAACCCCATACAAGCATTCAAACTTCTCTAGAATTCAAACCTCTGTCTGATAACCCTGATAACTTTTTAAGCTTGAATAATACCTCTGGTTAGGCTTCTCTTGATATGTATCATACTTGATCCCCTGCTAAATGATAATGTAATGATATGCAAATGCTAGAACTATGTTAGAATAATGTTATGCTATGCAATGAAACATAAACCAGGCGAGATAATGTTCGGAAAATTTTGGGTGCAAAAGCTGCCCCTATTCAAACGACTTGGACCCGACTGGATGAAAAGCGAACGACTTTCAAACAATAGAGGTAAAAGACGGTTGAATACCAAAGAACCCGGAAATTTGCCAACCGCAGAAATAAACTGCATAAACTGCTTGGGAAAAAAGGTCCAGAAAATTGATCCGGTTGTCACGGTAACAACTGATCAATCCTTTGATAAGAAACTGATTTCAACATCAACCACCTGCGTGATGCCACAGGAATTGAATCCAAACAATAGACTTCAAAATACGCTACAATAAGCGGGCACTACGTAAAGTGCGTCATCCTGTACTATCTGGGATCTTCCTTTTCCAAGCCACGCTGCGAGGAAAATCTGGCAACAAACTCCAAAGTCTAATTATGAAAGCATCTAATGCCAATAACAACAACTTCAAAGTCTAGTCATGAAGCTATTCAATGCTGATGAACTCCAAAGTCTAATCATGAAGTCGTTTGATGCTGACAACAACTCCAAAGTCTAATCATGAAGCTGTGGTAATGCTGACGTAGCAGCAACTAGAGGAGACTTGTTGGGAAATTTCTAATGACGACTCCAAAGTCTAATTATGAAGCCGTGTAACGCTGACGTAACAACTACTTGAGGAAAATTCTGTCGAACTCCAAAGTCAAATTCTGAAGTCTGCAATGCTAACGTAACAGCTACTCGAGGAAAATTCTGCCGAACCCCAAGGTCAAATTATGAGTCTGCAATGCTGACGTAACATCTATTCAAGGGAAACTCTATCGAACTCCAAAGTCAAATTATGAAGCCCTCTAGAACTATTCCGAGGAAATTATGACAATAGCTCCAAAGTCTAATTATGAAGCCTTGTAATACTGACGATCTTCAAAGTCAAATTATGAAGCCGTATAATGTTGACAACAACTTCAAAGTCAAATTATGAAGCCTTGACAACCAGCTGAGGATAACTCTTCCGGGGAAATTCTGACGTCAACTGCCAGACATTCATATTGACGACGAGTAAGGACTTCAGATGTCAAATCTCTGAAATCTTTCTTTAAAATGTGACAACAACTTCAAAGTCAAATTATGAAGCCTTGACAACAAGTAACTGACTTCACCGTCTAATCGCTGAAATCTTCTTTTCTGAAATGCTGGCGTGATAGCAATCCGAGGGGAAACTCCACTGGAGAATTTTTGAAAACAGATATTGGTGCTACGTAAAGCGCAAACTTGACATCTTTTCCGAGGAAACATGCGGAGCACTAAATAAAAGTGCGAATCTGGAACCCGAAGACTTAAACGAACAGCCCCACGGGGAAATTCTGATGACGGCCGTCAGACACCTATTTCGACAACAGGGGACAACTCCAAGATTTTCAAAACTGTTGTACGACAGTCTGAAGAATACTTTGCTAGAGAATACGAGAAACTTAACCAAGCAACTCTGATGGGGAAAACTCTACTGGGGAAGTCACGAGTAACAAATCCGAAAGTTTAAACCATGAAATCTTTTAATGCTGACGTAACAACAATCTGAGAAGAATTCCGCTGGGAGGAGAGAAGAGAACTTAATCAAGTAACTCTGCTAGGGGAGCATGACAGGGCGAACACTATCATCGCATAATCTCGCGCCACAAATCTGAATATCTGGACACTTCCCTAAACAATAATCTCAATTATCTGCAGGAAAACACACTTGAAAACAATGAGGTAACCAACCTGGCTTATGTTCCAAATGCATATGTTTTATGATGGCGTAATGCTCCATACAACATGGAAATGCTACACGTTTGAGTAGATGCAAATATGATGATATATGCAAATGCAAAGAGGTGCTCCAGCAAAATAATGCTGAAGACAAACCGAATCCGCTGGGGATAACCGTGGTATCACAGACATATTCCAGCAAAATAATGCTGGAAGGTGAAACCAACTCCGCTGGGGATAACCCTCCTGCTGGGGAATAGCTCACAAGCTCGAGGTTACGAACTCTGCTGATGATATTCATCCTGTCGGAGGAACAACAACCTGCTGGAGAAAGAAAAGGAAATCCTGCTCAGGGATACTCCTTTCAAACCACTGATCACCTGATCATGCTCTGTGGGGATTAACTACCCTGCTGGGGATACTCAGCTGGAATCAATTCGTGTACTCTGATTGTACTCTGTGAGAATTCTCTCTGGGGAGTGAATATGCTCATAACCAACCACTGGGAATGCACACTTCGCTGGGTATATCAATCCCGCCTTGCTGGGGATGACTCTATCCTACCGAATAAGTCAATCTAAATTGCTGAGATAATCTGATCCTGCTCCGATGCAATCCCAACTCTCTGGGGATAAAACTTCGACTTCCATCTGTCGGGGATGAAAAGCAAATTCCGCCTGCTGGGAGGAAAAGGTTTCACATAAAGCCTGCTCTGGCTAGGGAACATCATCCCTTTGATATCTGCTGCCAAGGTGACAACCCTGCAAAACACCGCACGAGCACAAGACATTCTACACAAAAGGAATTATCCTGGTTAGTATCCGTGACAACTATTCAGTTAATTCAAAGTTTTAACAATCATTGGCCGATGCCTGCAAGCTTGTGCACATGTAAGTTTATCAAAACATCGGCGTTTTCCATAAGCAAAACGGTAAAAGTTAAACAAGAATTAAACATCAGGTACTGAATAGTATGTTTTATTGATAACAGCCTGTAAATAGGCAAAGTTTGTACATCAGATGCAACTCCTGAAAAGAGGAAGTTACGCAGAGGCAAATGCAAATATGTACAAAAATACAAAAGAGAAAATTGTATACATGTCGGCAACGTGGTACAGACGAACACCATGAGCTGATCCTCTATGACTCGCCTGACTCTGACACTTTCCCGATGCTCGTCCTCGGAAGAGATTGTTTTGGATAATCGACCCTCATGTACTCCCAAACCATTAAGCAATGCAATATCAAACTCGGACGCAGTATTTGCTTTTCAATCCCTAACTTTTGCCTGAATCGCCCTTTGCGGGTTTTCGATTCACCGGGATACCCATTTTGCCAAAGTCGCCTTCTCAGGTTTTCGACTTCGCGGGTGTACATCTTTTCAATTTTATCCCTAACTTTTGTCCGAACCTTTTTTTTATTTTCTTGGTTCGCTGGGATGCCCCATTTTTGCCCGGACTCTCTTTTTCCTGTCCAGTGGGTCTCTTTAAGAAAAGTATTTTTTAACTGCGTCCGAGTTCACAGGGGATGAAAAATCTTCGCCATCCATGGTGGACAACAGTAAGGCTCCTCCAGAGAAGACCTTTCGCACGATGTATGGACCTTCATAATTGGGAGTCCATTTGCCCCTATGACCTGACTGTGGCGGGAGAATCTTCTTTAGCACAAGATTGCCCGTCTGAAAGCTTCAAGGGCGCACCTTCTTGTCGAACGCTTTCTTCATCCGGCTCTGGTATAACCGACCACATGCGATAGATGCAAGTCTCTTCTCTTCCATCAAACTGAGCTGATTCAATCTATTCCGTACCCATTCTGCCTCATCTAGTTGGACATCGAGCAATACTCTCAAGGAAGGGATCTCAACTTCTAATGGTAGGACAACCTCATACCATACACCAATGAGAAAGGTGTTGCCCCGGTGATGTGCGTACCGTCGTACGATATCGTGCAATGCGAAGGGCAACATCTTGTGCCAGTCTTTGTATGTCATAACCATCTTCTGAACTATCTTCTTGTTGTTCTTATTGGCCGCCTCAATGGTGCCATTCATCTTGGCCGATAGGGAGATGAATTGTGATGCTCAATCTTGAAATTCTGGCACAATTCCTTCATCATTTTGTTATTCAGGTTCGAACCATTGTCAGTAATGATTCTTTCAGGAATGCCGTAGCGACAAATGATATCCGTTTTGATAAACCGAGCTACCACTTGCTTGGTAAAATTAGCGTAAGACGCTGCTTCAACCTATTTGGTGAAGTAATCGATAACTACCAAGACGAACCTGTGTCCATTGGATGCGGTGGGCTCAATTTTTCCTATCATATCGATGCCCCACATGGAGAAAGGCCACGGGGACGCCATAACGTTCAAAGGGCTCGGCGGCACATGAATCTTGTCGCATAAACTTGGCACTTGTGGCACTTCTTTGCAAATTTGAAACAGTCTCGTTCCATTGTCAACCAATAATACCCTGCCCGTAATAACTTCCGAGACATAGCATGTCCGCCAGCGTGTGTGCCAAAGGTTCCCTCGTGGACCTCTTCCATGAGTAAATTAGCCTCTCTCTCATCAACACATCGCAAAAGCACCAATCATGGTTTCTCCTATACAGAACACCGTCCGGATTCAAGTAGAAATTGGCAGCCAATCTCCTAAGAGTCTTCTTATCGCGGCTGGATGCCCCAGTCGGATACTCTTGGTTCTTTAGGAAATTCTGGATATCAAAATACCACGGCTTACCATCGGAACTTCCTCAATGGAGAATATGATGGCGGGCCTATCAAGCAAGAGATAACTATTCTGGAGCCTCATTCCAGAAGTTAACTTTATACATGGAAGACAACGTCGCAAGAGCGTCAGCCATCTGATTTTCTGCCCGTGGCACATGATGAAACTCTACCCTGTCAAAGAAAGGCAATAGTCTCCTTGCATATTTCATATACGGTATCAGATTGGGCTGGCGGGTCTCCCATTCACCCTTGATTTGGTTCACGACTAGCGCGGAGTCTCCATACACATCAAGGTTTTTAATCCTCAATCAATAGCCTCCTCAAGGCCTATGATACACGCCTTGTATTCGGCTTTGTTATTAGTAACATGGGAATGTCAATCTGGCAGTGAACGGGATGTGCGTCCATGGGGAGTCATGATGATTGCCCCAATTCCACTTCCATATGAATTCACAGCGCCGTCAAAAATCAATTGCCATTGGGAACTCCGCTCAGTACCTTCACCATGTAACGACTCTTTGCAATATTTCATCTTCAAGTACATGATATCCTCGTCAGGAAAATCAAACTTCATCGGCTGGTAATCGTCAATGGGCTGCTCAGCCAGGTACTCTGACAGTACGCTACCTTTGATAGCTTTTTGCGAGACATATTGTAGATCGTACTCTGTTAGTACCATCTGCCATCGGGCAATCCTTCCAGAAAGTGCCTGCTTCTCAAATACGTACTTGATCGGATCCATCTTCGATATCAGCATGGTTGTATGATTCAGCATGTATTGTCTCAGACGTTTGGCAGCCCAAGCAAGTGCACAACACGTCTTTTCGAGCATAGAGTATCAAGACTCACAATCCGTGAATTTTTTACTCAATAATAAATCGCATGCTCTTTCCGTCCAGTCTCATCATATTGACCGAGAACACAACCCATACTGTTCTCAAGAACCATCAAATACATAATTAATGGTCTCCCGGCTACTGGGGGTATCAAAATTGGAGGTTCCTGCAAATACTCTTTTATTCTTTCAAATGCCTTTTGGCAATTCTCATTCCAGACCACCGCTTGATCTTTTCTTAACAACTTAAACATTGGCTCACACGTGGCAGTTAGGTGAGATATGAACAGGGCAGTGTAGTTCAACCTCCCCAAAAACCCACGAACCTCTTTCTCTATTTTCGGTGCTGGCATTTCTTGTATAGTTTTTATCTTTGCAGGATCAACCTCTATTCCTTTTTCGCTAACAATGAACCCCAATAGCTTACCAGATCTCACCCGAAGGTGCACTTGTTAGGATTCAGCCTCAGCCTGAATTTCCTAAGCCTCTTGAATAATTTCAGAAGATTGACCAAATGCTCTTCCTCCGTCTAGGATTTGGCAATCATATCGTCAACATAGACTTCGATCTCTTTATGCATCATGTCATGAAAGAGTGTTGTCATAGCTCGCTGATATGTTGCCCCGACGTTCTTCAAACCAAAGGGGCATCACTTTGTAGCAGAACGTTCCCCACGGGGTAATAAAAGTCATTTTCTCCATATCCTACGGCGCCATCTTATCTGATTATAGCCCGAAAAGCCGTCCATGAAGGAAAACACTGAGAATTGAGCTGTATTATCAACCAACACATCAATGTGAGGAAGAGGGAAATCATCCTTTGGGCATGCCTTGTTTAGATCTCTGTAATCAACGCACATCCGCACCTTACCGTCTTTCTTCGGTACAGGTATGATATTGGCGACCCAAGAAGGATACGTCGTTACAGTAAGAAAACCAACGTCCACTGTTTCTGCACTTCCTCCTTAATTTTCACAGCCATATCTGGTCGAGTTCTCCTGAGTTTCTGTTTAATCGGCGGACATTCCTCTCGCAATGGCAAACGGTGAACCACCATATCAGTATCCATCTCGGGCATATCTTCGTAAGACCAAGCAAAGATATCACTATACTCTCCAAGTATCTCGATAAGCCTTTGCTTGATATCACTCTGCAGTGTAGCCCCTATACGAATATTCCTGACACATTCCTCAGACCCCAAGTTAATGACTTCAATTACCTCCTGATGAGGCAGAATAACCCTCTCTTCCTGCTTCAACAACCGAGTCAGCTCTTCTGATAAGTCATTATCCTCAACGATCTCTTCTTCGGCTTGAAAGATCGGGTGCTCAAGTCGAAGCGAGTCATAGGAAGTTCTTGGTCGGTGTCATCTGAAATTATATGAGTCCTGCGAGAAACATGGTTAAATGCTTCAAATGATATGCAAACAAAGCACATAACCACGTTGCCATTTTATTGCTAAAAATAAAACAGAAAGACAAGGATCACAAAATTTGTATGAGGAAAAACGCCTTTATTCAATGATTAACCAAAGCATACACATAAGCAAACAGACCTTGAAATAAAATCTCTATGCCCCGGGTAAGACATAGGATTGTACAATAATTGGAAAACAAAGCATTATTGTTTCGTTGTTACTCGGATAACATCCTGGATTGACCAGTTGCATAGACTCTGCCCTGGTACGCTAGGTCTGATCCAAGCATCCATATCACAGTCACTGTCTCCGTCTTCAGTATCGGACACATCATTGATTCTCTCGTAGCTGACTCCTCCAGGAGTAAACACAACCGGCCCTCGGAACCTCGGCGCGCTTTATGGGGAAGATGATGATGATGGGTGATACCCCAACCCAAATTTGTCCTGCTTGACAGGAATATCCAGGACTTGACCCCACCTCTTGGTCTCTCTGGTCCGCACCACTGCCTGGGCTTCCTTATACGAGGACATGACCACTTCCGGCCCTTTGCTGCTCACAGGAGCTTCATCCTTAATCTTCACTCCTTCGAAGGCTTGGCACAGCGTCTCGTGGATTTCTCCGTCCACTTCGACGTATTTGAAGGATGATAAATGACTGACCAGAATGTCCTCCTCACCACACATAGTAACATACTTCCATCAACCATATATTTCAGCTTTTGGTGAAGCGTGGATGTTACAGCCCCGGCGGAATGAATCCACGGTCTTCCGAGTAGACAACTGTACGCTGGTTGGATGTCCATAATATAGAACACGGTGTCAAATACTTCTGGACCCACTTGAATTGGCAACGTCAGCGCCCCAAATACAGACCTCTAGGTTCCATCAAATGCCCTTACGACCAGATCATTAGGCGTGCAAATTATTCCTCGAGTATCCAATTTCAACAGTGCCTTCTTAGGCAACACATTTAGGGATGACCCGGTATCAACAAGAACATGGGACATGACGGTGCCCCTACACTCAACTGAAATGTGCAAAGCATTATTGTGGTCGCGACCTCTAGGTGTCAAATCAAAGTCAGTAAATCCCAAACCGTGTCCCGCATTCACATGGGCCATTACCCCCTCAAGTTTTAACAGAAATCTCCTAGGGTACGAAGGAAGTCTCAAGCACTTTCAACAGGGCGTTCTGGTGAGCTTCGGAACACAACAATAAAGACAAAATGGAGATTTTTGAAGGAGTTTGCTGTAAATGATCAACGATCTTGTAATCACTTTTTCGAATTAGCCTCATAAACTCCTCCACGTCTTTATTCAATGGTTATTTCTCTTTCTCTTGGGAAGGTCCACCCTCATTCACCTTGCTTTTACCCTTCGCAATTCTTTCCGCTTCTACTTCTGGCGAAGTAAAGATTCTTCCACTACGGGTCATACCGCCCGCTCCTACCAGATTATCAACTGATCCCACCGGCAGATCATCTAGATTAATTCTCTCACCATTACAATAAAATTCTTCTCCATAACTCCAAGGGACGGCCTTGGTGCTCTCATACGGAATGGGTTTTGCTTTAGTGATGGTGATAGTCGGCCGCTTGGCAGGCGCCGATATCGTGACAGACTTGAATGGTATCGTAACAATGGCAATCTCACCCTACTCTTCGACCATTTCCTCGACAGGCTTCTCTTCGGCAGCAGTGCGATCAAATTGTAATGTACCCTCATTAATCAGACTCTGAATTCCGCTTTTCAAACTATTGCAACCCTCGGGCTGAGTTGAACAATCTACACAGCCCCCATCACATCCGGGGTAAACTCCCCCTTTCAACAGACGGCTTTTCACGTAACCCATAGGTGTCTTTAGTTCCTCCACATTCACAACCAAATTTAACTCCGCCTCTGTCAGAATAGCGTTCGCTCCTGCTGCTCCGTGCTTTGGCATTGGCTGTTGTACAATATTGGGTCCTTCCGTGCCAAAATTTATAGCAGTGCTATCAATTAAATCCTGCACCTTATGCTTGAAGGCGTGGCAATTCTCAATGTTATGACCGGGCGCCCCGGAATGAAACTCACAATGCTCATTGACGTCATACCCATACGGAGGGGTGCCCGTCGGCGGGGCCAAGGTCATTTTCTCAACTAATTGTAATCTCAACAAAGTCTGAAGAAGTTCAGCATACGATACTGGAGGTACATCAAATATCCTTTTCGGCCTTGGATTCTGAACTCTTTGCTGATTAGTATTCTGCTGCCTCGACTGCTGCTGAGGTTGTTGTTGCTGTTGTTACAGTGTAGGGATTGTCACACTAGCAACTTGTTGCTGCATACGCCAGTTATGACTCTTATTCTTCCTTCGAGCGTTATACACTGAGTTAGTGTCTCCTTGTTTTTTTACCACCAAAAGCCTTCTTGCCACCTCCTGCTGAGGTTGATTCACCAGTTTGAAGCTGACCAATCTTAATTCCATTCTCAACTCACTCACCCATCAGGATCAAGTCAGAGAAACTGCTCATTGAACCGTTGAGAAGTTTATCGTAATATAGCCCTGAAAACGTACCCACGAAGATATCTATCAACTCTCTCTCCACTATGGGTGGTTGTACCCTTGCAGCCAACTCGCGCTCGCGCCATCTCTGGGCGTATTCTTTGAAACTTTCCCCAGTCTTCTGAGAGAGATTCTGCAATTAACCCGATTCGGAGCAAGATCACTGTTATATTGGTAGTGTCTCACGAAAGCTTCTGCCAATTCTTTCCAACTTCCAATTTGAGTAGGTTCTAAACCCATGTACCATTCCAACGACGGCCCGGACAAACTATCTTGAAAGAAGTGCATTAACATCTTTTCATCAATGGAGTAAGCAGACATTCTTCTGTAATAAGATCGTACGTGCACTCTGGGACACGTGTCTCCCCTGTATTTGTCAAACGCATGGGCCTTAACTTAAGTGGCACCCTAAGCCAGGAACTAATCCCATGTTCGCCATATCCAAACCCACAGAATTCTGGTTGGCTATTCCTTTTATCTGCTCTTCTAGCATCTTGAACTTGCGATTATTCTCAGTAAGCCTCTCATAACCCATGCCTTGACCAGAAAAAGCATCTTCTTGGCGGTATTCACCCCGATAAGGACCCTTATTGTCGTACCCAGCGTATGCAGCGTTGTGACCATGACCATTCTGGAAAAACCTGGGGTCATACCTCAGATTACCGAGCTCTTGATTAGCAGCAGCTGTCCCGAAGTCGGTATTATAGGCACCCATTTTGTAACCATTGTTACTCATAGTTCCAAACCCTGATTACCAAATCCAGCATTGGTACCACCAGCATTACCGAAGCCATATTCACACCAGCAAAGCCTGTATTGCCGTTGACCACATTCACACCGGTATTCCCAGCACTAGTGTTGAAACCAGCATTACCATTGCAACAACGTTCCCATTGGTTTCCAAGTTGCCGTTCCCATTACCAGCATTCCCATTACCAGCCCCGAGGATGTTCTCACCAGCGTCAAGACCGGCCATTAGTATAACATCACCAGCCTGAGGAGTTTCACCATGAGGACGATTAGCATCCGTACCCCCATGTAGCACACCGTTGCTATCAACTAGTGCAATCAGGGGCTGCACGAGAGTTTGGAGCTATTCATGGCCTTTAGCCACGATCTTCATCACTTGCATAAACTGAGCCATGCGGTCACGCATCTCCTGCATCTCTGACTGCATTTGGTCCATGACTTTCTTACAGTTGCTTCTGGTTGAGTAGCGGTGGGTTCGGTGTTCGGCAATCCTGGAACCTGCATCAACAGAAGGTTAGGAAACACAGTACAACGATCTTTGTTATGCAAATGTTTTATGCAAATGCAAACGTGTGTCTGTTCGTTATGGAGATTTTTCCCCAGTTCGAGTGCCATAGTGTCAGTGCTGATAGCAAGAAGTCTGGATCTAGTCACTGAAATAACATCTCATATATATATGGGCCAACAAGGTAGTAGTACAAAGTCAATGAATACATGGGATGAACTCAACCAACAAGCCTGGTGATGGTCAGCCTACAGTAGAAATCAGAAAGAATACAAAAGGTTACAAAGATAATCAAGTGCGAGGGCGAGTACAAAACTCCTCCAGCAACTCTTTTGTCTTCGGGTGGTCAGGACGAGTGAGTAACCCTTCGACGAGAAACTCTCTCTGCATTATAATAGTACGCTGAAGACTTTCAACCGGATCTTCCTGGCCAAAGCACTCCTCTAACTTCCGCTTCTTGGACTCGAACACCTGCTTGTGATTCTTCAGGTTGGCAAGGGCTTTGTTGAGCCTGGCTTTGGTGGCATATCGGCGAGCAGTTTCCTCATCGAACCTTTCCTTACTAGCCTTCACCTGAGCCTTCAGGTTGGAGATCTGCTGTTTCAGTTTATCTTCCCTCTCTTTGTTGTTGGCTATAGTGGCATCCCATTGCTGATTAAACTTGGATATTCTTCTGTACGCTTCATCCAAGTGCTGCTTCTTAGTGGCCAGTATGTCATTGACGGATTTGAAATCCCTACCCAAACGCTCACGTTCATCCATCTGCTTAGTCAAATCCGCACCTAACCTGTTCACCAACTCTGTTTTCCTCTTGAAGGAGTGGACAACTTTACTTCTCTCGCCTCTGATCTGCGCCAACTCTCTTTCTAACTCTTCATTTTCCTTCTTCAGCTCTTCTCTCTCAGCTAACACCTAATTATACTGCTGAATAGGCACGGTAGTAGGCTCTTCTACCACTGGAGGGCATTCCTGCTTAGCAGGTGGAAATGGCATCCTTATGGTCTCTGCTCGGTTATTGACCCAGGTCACGTACGGAGTGTAGGCTTGGCTATTACTTTTCCCCAACACTGGCTTCCTCGTCTACTGATATCATTCCAGGCATGCTGAAGCTTAGGTAACATGTCCCCCTCTAGAAGACCGGTGAGGTACAGAGATTCCTGCACCTCTTCATCCTTTGGCGGAGCTCTCAAAGCATAAGCGAACTTTCTGACAAGTAGAGATGGATTATAGTTGATACAGCCCTTTCTTCCAATCAAAGGCACATTCGGAAACCCACGGCAGCTGAATATAACCTCAGTACCTAACATATCTCTATCAAACCACACGATACTCTCTGCTGATAAACTCATCAATCGCTCGGACCACTCAACTGTGGCTGCAGATGAAGCAAAGAGATCCTTCTTGGGTAGGTGACTATCAAACCATCTATAGAACAAGGGCACACAGCATGATACATTCTTACCCCTTCTGTTCTTGTTCTTATAATGGATAGAATGATACACATAGCCAATCAAGGTAGGGACCGGATTCCCTGATGCAAAGACATGAAAGGCATCTAAGTCCACAAAATTAGGCATATTAGGAAACAGAATGATGCCATATATGCAGAGATCAAGAATGGCATTGAACACAATCCAATAACCGTCTTTGGCACATTGTTGGGCTTTCCCAACTAAGAACTGCAAAGAGAAACCAAGGACCCCATTCCAACTGGACAAGATCAACTCAGAGGCATCCAGATGAAGAGAAAGAGCTAGATTAGCCAGATTAGGCTCGACATCCATATGAACAAATGGCATCTGACTCTTGATAGGCACACCTAACAATGCAGCATACTCTTCTAATGTAGGTGCCAGAATGAAGTTCGGGAAAGTAAAGCATCTCAAAGGAGGATCATAGAACTGTAGCAAGGCGTACAACCCATTCAACTCAAACCCAGAAGGTTTACGGACCAAACTGAGCAGCTTCCATAAGAATTTCTGAATTCACCTCTCACAGCATCATCTGCTAAAGCAATCAAACCGGGCAATTGAGCAACCTCTGGAGTGGGGAGCTTATAGGCCACAGTCTTCCTCAGAGAACCCATAATAGCACAACAGCAGGCAAGAAAATACCGGAACCGGGGGATAGTGTACCTGCAACACAGACACACATTAATGATATGCAAATGAGTATGCAAAATGCAAACATGCAACAGGGGATCAAGATAGTTTCTGAGAAGCCCAAAGCTCTAATCCAACACAATTAAAACTCTGATCTGATAGCACAACCCTGAAGAGGACAAATAGATACACACTGTTGAGAACAACCACATCTCTGACGATAAGAACCTCTGAACCCAACAACACTAATTCACTTGATAAGAAAACCAGGCAGTCTGAAGGCTAAGGTTTCCTGCAATAACCCGACCCCGCTCATAGGTATGGACCTAATCACATACAAGGTATGGCATCCTATGCGTTTCCCAGCGTCACAGACTTTCAAGAGAGATGATACGATACCCAGAAGTTGTGGCATCATCATCCCTTGAAGTGGCCTCACTCTGCTGAGTCACAAATGATTGGTCCCCAGAGTCAACAATCCTCCAAACCAACAACCCCTCAGACCCAAAGGGTCAGAAAAGAAGTCAACCAGGAGAACCTCGTCTGAGCGTGGATTTCATGAGACACTAGTGCCTGCAAAGCAAGCACGCGCCCACTAATTTCCACAACTAATGCTAAGTACACTCAAGCCTGGGTTTGGCTTCTTGCTCATCAAATCCCCTTCCTACAACAGCACAATAATAATCATACTGAAAATAAAATGCGGAAAGTAAATGCGGTAAATAAAACCCAACAGGTAAACACACAAGCGCTAGGAAGGACTCGCACAGGGACGTTGGATCCCCCGATTAACTCGCATAGGGGACGTTGGATCCCTAGGAAACTATCGCAGTCCCCAGCAGAGTCGCCAGCTGTCGCTACTGTGAAAATAAGGTGTCGGCAATGACAGAAGAGTCACCACCTTTCGTTATTTATCCCTCAGAACGGGAAAGGAAACGATCGGAAAAACCTGACGAAAAGGTATAAGACAAGGTCATCGCAACCAATGTCTGGATTCGGGAGTCGGTTACGCAAGGGGAAGGTATTAGCACCCCTCACGTCCATCGTACTCGTTAGGATCCATGCTTGTTGTGTTTATCTGACGAGTTTATTTACTATCTACCTATCAAGGCCGGTCTGAAAAGAAAAGAAAATGACTCGGCAAAGCATCGCACTTTATGCCTACGTATTCTCATCAGAGAATGAGAAATCAGAGTCAACGTAGTTCGGCTAACTACGGGTTAAAAAAAGGGGAAGGTTGCTCGCCAAGATATCGCATCTTGTGCCTACGTACTTTCACACAGCGTGAAAGATCAGAGCAAACGTAGTTCGGGCTACGAAGAACCCAGGTTTGTTCAGCTGTTTTTTATCCAAGTAAAGTTAACAGACAGTTCCAGCAGTTGGTGTTTACAGCTCTATCCTTGGAGACTTAAGCATTACCGTTTGCGGTAGAACTGAAAGTTAACAGAACTCTCTTTACGCAAAGAGTTTTCCTGATTAAAGGTCCAAGAGGACAAAAAGGATTTGAATAGTTATTTTTTAAGTCTTTTACGGAAGAAGTGTCTTCTTATGGATGTTTGCAACTGATATCGCACTAGAGACTATGACCTGAGAGTGAATGCGTCGCATGTCACCCAAAGGGTGCCATACTAAACATCCAGACTGTTGAAAAGAAACTCTCCAACAATCCTTTCTCGGATAGCTTGAGGCTCGTAACGTATGACATCAACATGAAAACAACAATTAAAAAGAACAAAATAAGAGAAATAGAGGGAAGGGTGCAGTCAGCAGCAAAATTCAACTTAGTTCGCTTGGGCCCAGGTAATGGGGGCTGTTAGAAGCAACTAGGGCGCTAGGCCCATCTGAGTTTCAACTCAATTCACAAAAATGTGCCAGGGGAGGGTGCGCTAAGTAATCAATTTGCATGTTAAATCCTTGATGGGCCTGGTGGTGGGGTGTGGATAGCACAGGTAATGGAAGCCCAACGCCTTGGCAAGTGAATTCAGTTCAAAAATTAAAAGAAAAAAGTGTACACGTGAGGTATCGAACCTACGCACGCTCGGTGTATGCAGCGAAGAAACAAAGCTGGGGAATTCCATTTATCAAAATGTTGCGTTTTGAGGGGATGGTACGTGGCGCGTTCTGAGCACTAGGATGGAGTGACCAAGTCACGTTTTCACCACGAAGGGATGGTTGAGATTTCGTCTTCAACCTTTTGAATCTTCTGCAAGTTGTAAAACGCACGCGCAGCCAGCTCGTCGTCAGTGGCTTTTCCGGTCACCCCTGTACAACCCTAAGTATCTCTACACTCAACCATTCGCCACGATTCCTAAATGAAACTTGCTCTAAATTTCACCAGGAACTCAACTACATCATTCATTCGTGCTAAAAACGCAAGGATCGCGAGATATCAATCTCAACCGAAAATGGCATCATCCCTAAATTGTCACTAATGTTCAAATTAATCATCCAGAATCCATCTAGATCATAAGGAGAACCTAACCGCATGCTTCTCATCCATTAAAAACACATAAACAGAGAGAAATTTCAAGAAGTGAAAACCTGGTTTTGAACTTCGATTGTAGTGGATTCAGGCTTCAATTCTCTTCCAAATTATGCAGAAACCTTCAGTGATCAATGGTGAATGGTTCTTGATGATCAATTCCTGCTGAAAACTTCCGATTCTCAAAAACGAAATCTCAATTTCAAGCTTTCTTCTTCACTTTGCATCAATGGCTTCTCCACGAAGTTTGGCACTAGAAGCTTCCTAAACTGTTCTAAATCATATTTATATTCTGTTTCAACAAGTTGGAGGCCCAAACCAAGCCCATTTGTGGATTTTGGATTTTCATTTTCTTTCAAAATTTCAATGTTGATATGTGCATTCTAGCCTTGTTTACTCTTCAAAATCAGTCCCAATGAGTCACTTAATCCTTGTGGAATGTAGTGAAGTGGTTCTCATCCCTTGATTTCAATCCATGGAATATGTTGGATATGTTTCTTACTTGTGAAGCAATCTTCCAAATGGCCATGTTATGAACTTCAAATCAAAAATGTGATAATGCAAATCTCTTTAGAATATCAATTCCATTCAAAATGACCACAAATTTGACTTGAAAACATGTTATTTCAAATTATTTTGAATTTTCACCTTTTAATTCATTAAAATGGCCTTTATATGAACTTTCTTCAACCAATGCTTGATATAATCCATATCAATGGACTCTTGATACTTGTCTAAGCTAAAAACATTATTTTGAGCAACTTTCATGTTGAACAAAAATCCATTTGAGGCTTGCGAGATGGTGAAATTGACTTATGATTCAAAATGACCTGTAATGTCCAAATACCCAAAATACCCTTGACTTGTCAAAGCTATAACTTGAGTTCTACAAATCCAATCATGGACTTCTAGTACTATATAGAAAGCTAAGAGAATAAGGAACAACATCCATGTTGGCCAAAAGTTTATGAGAAACACCCTCCTAGGTTAAGAGTAGCTTGGAAGTCAGATGATTTTCATAGACAAATTTCCGAGGCATCTAAGGACCTGTAACTTGTCTGGACCATAACTTGAGTTCTATAAATCCAATGGAGGACTTCTAGTACTTAAATTAAAGCTAAGAGCATCCTCTACAACATTCATGTGAAGGCCAAAGTCATATGAGATTGTATCTTGACTTACCTGGCTTGGAAGTTTGGCACCAAATAGGGGATTTTACCCTAGGAACCCTGACTTAGCAACTCCAACCACTCTTGATTCTTCTCAACTTGATCTTGAAACAATCTATAATATGCCTCAACATATCATTTCATGATTTCAATGACCTAGAAGTAGGCTTTGATCTCCTTCAATTGCTCATTTTGGTCTAGGATTAACCAGATGAAACCCTAGTTGCATCCACTTCAACTGTGGCTCTTGCACTTGATAAAATAACTTGATTGAGCTCCAACATGACCTTCAAGGTACTTCAATGAGCTCTACCGACACATTCTCTCCTTAATAAAGGCATTACAATCCATTTCTGACCTTCAACTGGCTCCAAGTGAGGAGATGAACCCCATACAAGCATTCAAACTTCTCCAGAATTCAAACCTCTGTCTGATAACCCTGATAACTTCTTAAGCTTGAATAATACCTCTGGTTAGGCTTCTCTTGATATTTATCACACTTGATCCCCTGCTAAATGCTAATGTAATGATATGAAAATGCTAGAACTATGTTAGAACAATGTTATGCTATGCAATGAAACATAAACCAGGCGAGATAAGGTTAGGCAAATTTTGGGGTGCAACAACTAGCACCAAATTCTAGACAAGTTTCTTGCCAGGAAACTTTCTAGATAAAGATCAGAGGCTTCCACTAGAACACACCTACTGCACTCCAATGCTCCTAGATTAGAAATAAGCTGATCCAACGCAGTCTTCATCTTCCAACAACACTACATTCTAGTCTTAGTTTCTTGCCAAAAAACTTACTAGAATAATGACAGATCCTACCACACATAAGTATGGTAACACGATTATCAACTATATCTCCTTCAATAGACTTCTGTACGATCTCTGCTGATGGAATGCCTCAACATCAGATCCTTGAAGTGGACAAAGCAGATTAGGGACCTTATGCTTGTGCTGCACCTGATGAGACATCTTGATCGTTGACCAAGGATAATTCATTAAATATTTATGGAGATCTCAAATAACAATGAATCTTAAATCCTTATAACCAATCCTTCTCTGAACTTTAGCAATCTTGAACTTCATGGATAACCAATTAAATACGTGTGTAGTCCATAAATAGCAATTGATCTTAAATCCACATAACTTCAGGAATACCAAGGCTGAAACATCTAGGATGACACCCTTGACTCAACCTGCCTATGACTTCCTCTTGCCAAGCATGAACAAGTCACCTCCCATTATACCATCTATCAGCACCATAGATCTTCAGAAATCCATTTACAGCATGAGAACCAGACTATCTTTCTAAAAGAGCTCTTCTCTTCAAATTGACTTCAAGGTACATGATAAAGCCAATAATCCAAGTATGAAGCCAGCAACGACATATATCAACAACCAACTCTCTTCATCCCATTGCTCCCAACGTTGGAATGACTAGAGCTTTTAGAATTTTTGATATCAGATTTCTTCCATCAAAAACATATGCAGCGGAACTATCAAAAGAACATCTTCAGCAAGCCCTACACAAGCTGTCAGAGCATTCAACAGGTCATTGAAGCTCCTATATCAGAGGGAACAGTAGCAGATACACAGAGTCCTTCATAAGCAGGAGTGAACACACACTTATCCTTAACTCCATAAGCAGTAGCTCAAACATTTAACAAGATCAACAAATTAGCTACAACTTCTCCTTGTTTAAACCACGAGAAAGTATCTCCCAAGATCTCATCCAGAACAGACAGGATGCCTGCTCTGATACAAATTGAAATTCTGGTATGCAGATTTCAGATGTCCTAAGAACATTGATCTCTACTCAACAAGGACGAGGACAAACCATGACCAATTTAAATTTCTTTAAATTGTCCTAATGTCATGACCAACGTCATGACACCTGTTGTGACATCTGCAGACTGACAGACTATTTATCTAAACATTTAAATTATGCAGAATTGTAAATGCTGAAAGTTAAATAACACATTGAATTTTTAACCCAGTTCGGTGCAACATCACCTCAGTGACACATAGAATTAATTCAGAGTCAAACAACCCAGTTTGCACTCCTCACTTAAAACCTACCCAATGACACTTCAACCTAGAGACACTTTAGACCTGAGTATTCCCACTCACTCCCCCTCAATCACCTCAGTGATAAACAATTCACTTACAGTTACAGAAACACTTGAAGACACTCTTCAAACACAACTTGACCTTGCTTCACAGCTTTGATCAAGTGACACACACTCTTGCTTAACAGCTTTGAGTGGCACAATGAACACACCTGTTTATACACAAAAAACCAGAGCAATCATAGAACCTACAATTGCTTGGAACAAAAGGAATCCTAAGATCCTTAGACAGACGTGAAGAACAAAGTTCTTCACTCACAAAACACACGTGAAGAGTAATACTCTTCACTCACAAAAATGTCTACCATAATGTATCAAAAGATACAAAGGGTGACTTAAACACAAGGGACTCTCAAACCCTAGACCTTTATTTTACACTCTGGTTGTTCTTGATGTGAGTGCTTTTTTTTCTTTGCTTCTGCTCCTCCTTTTATAGCAATGCAGTCTGGGCTTGGGCTGGCCACAAGTAAAAAACTTTAGGTTTAACCAAGTTAAAACACTTTCCATAATTCAAGGTGCTGTCAAATTAGGTCACAGCTGCTTCATGTTACGTCCATCCTTGACTAGAATCTCGCCTGAGATAACTAAGGAGTCATAACAAGTTTCCTGAATTCAAGCCTGAGATATCTCAGGTATCATAACAGAAAAACAAACCCTACACGCCTGATGTCATACGATCAATGTTATGACATTCAGTCATGACATTCAACTTCACTTACTCTTAGCTGACCAGACTCCCCCTGCTGAACACTCTTGCAGAATCTTCTTCATAACAGTAGAAACAAGCATATTATAGTTTCCTAAAAAGTCTCAGAGATCCTTTTTATGAACATCAATTAAATCTGCACTTTGTTCCTAATGAATCTCTTTGACTTGTACATCCTGATGAGGAATATCCAACAGGACCAAAACATTTATGTCAAGAGATATAACATAGTAGCCCCTGCTGTACCAGACATTGATGTCATGACATTTAGTATGACATCCAGGACAACAGTTCTGTCATCTGCTCCTGCTAGCTCCTGCTGCACCAGACAGCGATGTCATGACATTGGTAATGACATCCTATTTAAAACACATGACAGCAGTTTTGCCATCTGCTCCTGCTAGCTCCCGCTGCACCACAACTCCTGCTATTTATAACACATGACAACACTTTTGTTACCATAGCTCCTGCTGTATCAGACAGCGATGTCATGACATTGGTCATGACATTGTGATTAAAAACACATGACATCAGTTATGTCATGACAGCAGAGGGATGTCACGACATTCACATTAAAACACTCCACAACAGTTCTATCACCACAACAGATGGAGATGTTATAATATCCTGTTTAACATCAGTGCAGGATCATGTTTTACCAAAATTTAGCCAATCATAGAACCATGGACAATCATAGAACCATGGAACTAACATTGCGTCTTAGGAACCAACAAATGTGGGACTGCTACCGATGAAATCTTGTGGAGCTGTTGGCATCGCGGTTTTCACGCGTTGCAGATGCGGATGACGTCGAGTTCGTAACGACGGGTGACATTGTTACTGTTATGAGAAACAGAGCTGCATAGACGGTTGGAGGTTGCTTTGGTGTTATTCTTTGGTGACATATGTTGGAGGAATGGAGGTTGAGAGGCAATAAAGTAGAAATGGAAACCGATTTAACATTGTGTGTACGTTGTTTCTTTGATTTTTCTTTCTAAGTGGTTTAACGTGTGACGATTTCGCTGGAGAACAAATAGAATGATGTTGCTCAGTATTTACGGCATGGAGGAAGAAGAAGTTTCACGGTGAAGAAACGGCGGCAGAGGTTTGATGTTCAATGTGGAGGTCATGTGGTTGGGGAAGATGGAACCAAATGCGTGATGTCGGTGCTGATGTTGTTGTGCACGAATCTGCCGTTCAGAATTTTGAGTGGTATTGGTAAAGTTGAAGCATTTACATGGGTTGTTATGACGTCTTTATGAAAAGGAAAATGGAGAAGCTGAGTTTAAGTTTCACGGCGGAAAAAAGTGGAGAAGGTGGAGAGGTAGTTTTAAGTCAGATGCAGGCAAAAGTTTTGTTGCGTTCCTTGCTGGAAAGAAAAGGAAGATGGTAGTTTAGGGATGCTGGAATGAGAGTCATGGTTGAGGTGAGGTAGTGAATAGAGAGAGTTTTGGTGGTGTTGAACGACAGAGGGATTTTCTGGCGAGAAGTAGAAGCTGAAGAGGAAAGCTTTTGTTTACTTCTTAGCTTTTTATTTTTATTTTTCCCCCTTCCTGAGTCCGTCCGTCCCCCCTTCTTATCCTCTTTCATTTCTTATTTTTTTTCAAATTTCTTTTTAATTATATTATTATTATCATATTAAAAAACATTATTATTAAAATATTAAAACAAACTACCAACACCAAAAGCCATGTGTTAGTTTTTAATTGGATAGGATGACAAAAATTTAAAAACCACCCAATTGTGGGTGGACAAGTGTCTTAATGACATGAATAAAAATATTTATATTTTTCTGATTTTCTTATCAATTAAAAAAAATAAAATAAAATGCTAAAAAATGATTGGCTAATGAGGAAAAGTGAGGATAGTGCATGTGCACCCTTGATTAAATTTAAATCTAACGATCCATATTTAATCAAAGAAACACACTCAAATTAAAATACCAAAGTTGCCCCTTCTAGAAGCCTTAATTAATTTAATAAAGTTAAATCAATTAAAAATCACTAAAAATTCACAACTTATTAAATAAACATGATAAAAATAAAATGCAAGCATGAAAAAAAACTAATTAATTATTCTGAACATTTGGATGAAAATATAAAAATGAATCGGGTGAAAATGAACAGAAATCAAGTGACAGAGTTCCCCTAAAAATAAATTAATTGTACACAAAAGATTAATGCGAAATAAATGACTTGGAAAGATGCAACACTTAGTCAACTTTTAAAATTGATCGGGACTGGTAAAAAAGCTCAGACCGATCAAGAGTGACTGAGAATTTGTCGAGAGATAAGAGAGTGCGCTAGGTCACACTTCAATGGAAAGTAGGTCAAAAATCACTAATGTCTACAAGCTTAAATTTGAAACTTTTCAATCACTGATTTTTCCCGTATATTTGAGACACAATTCGACCAGTCCGTCTTCCTATCCAAGAAATTTATTCTGGCTAATCATTTTAGGATTTGTTCATGCTAAGAAACAAATTATGCAATGTAGGAAATGCAGAAACGAAAATAAAGTCAGAAAAATGAAATTTTGAAAAAGGTAGGACAAACTTGGGGTATGACACCTTGTTGACTTGTAAGTCATGCTTTCAGATATCTTAGTACATTTTCCTACCTAATCACATGACCTTGTTAGAGTTGTACCCTTGGTCTTGTCCGAGCCATTTTCCCTCTTTAACCTAACCTTAGGTTAGGGTTTGTAAACCCTATGTAAGTACTATTGTTATAGATGCTTACCTTCACTTCTTGGCCTTGTTAGAGCCATTTTGTCTTGAAACTTAGAATTTGGTGTAGAGTTGGTAAACTCTATGTGAGTATCATGGCTATGAATACTCACTTTCCCCTTTGAATTTGGTTAAAGTCAACCATAATTAGAATTTTCGACTTAGATTTAGAGAGTTGGTTAACTCTATGTAAGTATCATGGTTATGGATACTTACTTTCCTTTGGAACCTTGATCGTTATCAATAGTTCCTCATCCTGGTGAGGCCGAACTACGGAGGCTCTGATTCCCCTTTCCTAGTCAGGATACGTAGGCACAAGATGTGATATCTTGTTGAGCCTTCTAACCACTAACAACTAACACTTATGTCCCTCCTTTTAGTCTGGTTAGAACCAATTGGTCATGCAACTTAGGATTAGGTGTAGAGTTTGTAAACTCTATGTGAGTATCATGGTTATGAGTACTCACTTTCCCCTTTGAATTTGGTTAAAGTCAACCCTAGTTAGGATTTTCAACTTAGACTTAGGGAGTTGGTTAACTCTATGTAAGTATCATGTTTATGAATACTTCCTCTCTGGAACCTTGATCATTAGAAAGAGTTCCTCATCCCTAGTTAAGTGAACTAAGGTTCCTCTGATTCCATCCTAGTTAGGATACGTATGCACGAGATGCGATGTCTTGGCAAGCATACTTAGTATATATACCTTAGGTATTTACCTTCGCACTTAGCAAGCACACTTTAGCATATGTATAACCAACCCTAGGTATAACCAACCCCCGAACCTTAGATCTCTAGATGTGTTGTTACATAATGCACTTATGGTTTTCTTCGATCTTTACCCTTTCCTTTGGATAAATCAAAGCTCGGTGGTGAACTTTCATGATTTGTGATTCAAGTTAAGTAATAGCTTGATATCCGATTCTCACCGCAACAGAAATGGCGACTTCACTAGGGATCTATATCCTAAGAGGGTTAAGCCCACCTTGTTTGTATTTGTGTTTGTTATATGTTTGCTTGCCTGTATAACTGTATATTTGTGAATATTTATATACATATCTATTGTGCTTGGGTTCTTCTATATGCAGGGTGGTTACTTTGAGTGGTGAGATAAGTCTTAACCCGATCTTGAGAGTTCACATATGATAGGATAGTGGTATAATCAATAGTTAGCTGTTGGGAATAGTCCTAACATGTCTAGCATATGCTAACCAAGCTCAGTGGAGGCCCCTTTGGGATTACTGATGTCTGATACGAGTAGTCGTATTGGCATTACTTTTTCCGACCTGGGATCCGTGAAGCTAAGGACCTTTAGTTGCCCTTCACCCCTCTTTTCCTTTTAGGACGTAGTGCATTGATTATCCAGGTGTAGACCTATGATGGTTGTCATGCAATACTACACTCAGACGAGTTTATCTTGAGAATATTATTAGTCCACGAGTAGTCGTGTAAGCTGATTATATCCGAAAGATTTATCGATGACTATGGGAACTTTGTTAGAACCTGTTGTGCAGGAGCATACCCATAGTACATACTTGTTGGGATGGTTAGACCATGACTCCACGCTCGTGATCTTCAAACCTAGGTATTTTCTTGTATATCTGTATATATGTGAATATTTGTATACGTGTGTTTGTGCATTGCATTCCATCCTCGCATACATTGTCATTTGGTCTCGAGGAACTCAGTTGTGTTTCCTTTGCAAAAATATTAGGTATCATGGATATGGGGAAGAGAAGCACTAAGAAGTTCAATTTCAAGAAACTCGAGTTTACAGAATTGAGAAGTTAGGAGCCTTGATGACATCTCCCGGTGATTTCAGAAAACACCATGGAAGGCTGTTGAGCATTGTCAAGACCAGAATGGAAGAGGGAGTTCTTGATACTCTTGTGCAATTTTATGACCCCCTCTATCATTACTTTACTTTCCCCGACTATCAGTTAATCCCAACTTTGGAGGAGTATTCTTATCGTGTTGGCCTACCAATATTGGACAAGGAACCTTTCAGCGATTTAGAGAAGATTCCATCATCTAAAGATATTGTAGTTGCCATTCACTTGGAGATGTCTGAAGTCAAAGATAAACTTACTACCAAGGGAGGAATCAAAGGCTTGCCCTCTAAATTCTTGATAAAGAAAGCTTTCTTCTTGGCTAAGATGAACAGTTTGGATGCCTTCGTAGATACCCTTGCACTACTTATCTATGGGTTAGTTTTGTTCCCTAATATTGAAGAGTTTGTGGACGTCAATGCCATTCAGATTTTTCTAAGTAGGAACCTTGTGCCTACATTTCTTGGGGATACATATCACTCCATTATTCATAGGACCCTTAAGGGATGTGTGACCATTCTGTGTTGCGTTCCTCTGCTTTGATTTTGCACTTACCTTGGACTGATCTTTTCAAAGAAAACCCAAACAGGCTTTGATGGTCTCAAAGGCTTATGTCTTTCACTCACACTGATGTACATTGATATGATCCAGCTTACGACAAAGGAGTTATCATTGATAATTGTGGTTCTTTTCCCAATGTACCTCATCTTGATATTCGAGGGGGAATTAACTATAACCCTATCCTATCAAGGCGTCAATTTGGGTTCCTTATGAAGGAAAGACCTAGCAGTATCCTATTGTCAGATTTCTTTTATCTTAATGAGGAAGCTAAGGCAGAAACTAAGCATCAAGTTTTACGTCCTTGGAAGTCAATTCATAAGAGGACTAAGAATGATTTAGGAAAGAGGAATTGCATTACCTTTGATCCTTTCATCCAGTGGGTTCGATCTCGTGCTCATGACCTAAAGATGGCATATTCCCTCGAGAAGCCTTCACAACCCGTTGGTGCATCATCATCAACCATTCCTATTGAACGTATGGAAGAATACTAAGAAACATTGGCAATGATGAAGCTAGAACGAGATACATGGGAAGGAAAGTACCATGCTATTTATGTTGAGCAAATGGAGATGAAGAAGCAGTTGAAGGAGAAGGATGACTTGATTGAGCTGCTCGAGAGGCGTGTTATAGAGAGGCATGTGGCGCAGGATAATTTATTTTTCTCCAGCTCACAGACAGTTCCCTGTGCTCATGAGCATTCAGATGTCCCTCCTACATCTGGTGCTTGGAAAGGGATTATTGACAAGCTTGTGTTTGAGAACACCGAGTTGAAGAAGCAGAAGAGAATGTGTGGGGTATGACCCTTTCAGATAGGATTTGTTGCTGCTTTTTGGGCTTTTTTGGCTTTCTTTTGTATTTTGAGTTTCTTGATTTGAACTTCAAAGTTGTAATCTACCCATTATTAATGAAATGAAGTTGTTTAAAAGTGTTTCTCATTGCAATTTACATCTTGAGTTCCTCAAAACCAATTGCATTCGCATTGTATGTTTTTGCTAACCAATCAAGGAATTTAATTTTATTTTGCAAACATTATAAAATGGATCCCGAAAAGAGAGTAATATCAAAATATACATTCCAAAGTCCGAGATTGGAAGATCTGAGAAAGTTGGGAGGTTTAGTAGAATATCCATTGGCATTCAGAGACAAGTATGGAAGTGTGTTACCATTGCTAAGACTTCAGGTGAATGAAGAGATGTTGTTGGCGCTCGTGCAGTTCTACGATCCAATCTATCATTGTTTCACATTTCCAGATTACCAGTTGCTGCCAACTTTGGAAGAATACTATGCGCTAATGGGGTTAGGCGTCACTTCTAAACCATTTTCTAAAAGAGAAGGGACTCCTAGTGAAAGGGTAATTGCAGAGGCTACACATTTGGAGATGACTGAAGTACAACCTCACATGACTGTTAAAGGAGATTTCTATGGATTACCAACTATGTTCTTATTTGAAAAAGCTCAGTACTATGTTGAATCAAAGAATTTTGAAGCATTCGAGGCCATCTTAGTTTTGCTAACTTATGGAATCTTCTTGTTTTCAACTGCTGATGATTTTGTTGATGATAGTGCAATCAACCTTTTCTTGATCAAGAATCATGTACCCACTTTGTTGGCTGACGTGTATTTTTCCATCCATTTGAAGAACCATCATAGAGAAGGCTAGATTGTATGTTGCACTGCTCTGTTGTGCAAGTGGTTAATTTCACACTTGCCAAGGTCACCTTTGCTTTGGGATATGCAGAGCGGACTCTCATAGACCGAAAGTATTTTATCACTCAAGCACTCGGACATCAAGTGGTATGATCCTATGTATGGAGGAATTTCCATGACCCATAGGTGCGGGGACTTCCCTAATGTGCCTCTTCTTGGCACCAAAGGGTGCGTCAGCTACAATCCTATCTTAGCTCGTCACCAGCTGGGATACACGATGAAGGATGAACCTGACCCAATATTTTTGAAGAGTTTGTTCTTTAAAGAAGGAAAGAATCAAGTTCTCAAAGCTCAGATTATGTACGCGTGACGTCATATCCGCACAAAGGGGACGACTGTGTTGGGGTACCCCTGATTGCTCTATCACAGAACCTTACCTACTATGGTTAAGGAGACATCTTTGAAGATGTTATACACCCGCTTTGAGTTAACCCATGTAGCTCCAAAAGATCCTATTTCTATCAAAGAATTGAGAGTTGCATTGGGTAAAGCTGAAAGAGGAGCGAAGACTTGGAAAGATAAATACTCTATGGTTGTGCAGGAAAATGAAGAGCTTCGGAAGCGACTCCATCAAGATAAGGGAGGGTATTGGCAAGAGGGGTCCTCTCATCAGAAGAATTAAGACCTCAATTTTCTTTATTTTACTGTTTAATTTGTATTTGTACTTTGACTTTGAATATGTATTTGATTTCTAAAAAAAAACTCTCAAGTGTGTAACTTACCAAGATGTTATGCTATTAATCTCCATTATTATAATGTTTGTAAAAAATTTCTTTGGATTCCTTTAATGTTTGGTTTGCATTTTCATCTGCATTCATAAGCATTACTGTAATACCCCAAATTTTACCCTTTCTTTTTTATTTTTATTTTAAATTCTGATTAACTTAATAAATTAACCTTTTTTTTTAAATCTTGTTTTTTAACTAATAATAATTTAATTTTTTTTATAACTTTACTAATGTTTTTTATTAACTTTTTTTTTCTATTTAGTTTATTTATTTAAATCATTTTAAGCTCTTCTTACTAACTTTTAGGATTTAAATTAAAATTTAACTTTTTTTTTCTTTTCTTTAAGAGTAAATTTTTTTTTTATAACCTTTTTTAAATTAATTTCTAACACATTTTTTTAATCAAATACTTTTTTTAAAATAAAAATCTAACTTCTTTTTAATTAAATCTTTTTTCTAACTTTTTTAAAAGATAAATCCTTTTTCTAACTACTTTTTTTAAGTTAAATCTTTTTTTCTAACTCCTTTTTAAAGCTAAATATTTTTTTCTAACTTTTTTTAAAACTAAATCTTTTTTTTCTAACTTTTATAAAGTTAAATCTTTTTTTCTAACTTTTTTTAAAAAATTAAATCTTTTTTTCTAACTTTTAGAAAATTAAATCTTTTTTTTTCTCTAACTTCTTTTTAAAATTAAATCTTTTTTTCTAACTATTTTAAAAATTAAATCTAACCTTTTTTTTATAAATTAAATCTATCCTTTTTTTTTTAAATTAAATCTAAATCTTTTTTTGACACCATCCTTTTTCAAATTAAAATTCTAAATTCCTTTTAAAATTAAATTCTAACAGTTTTTAAAATAATTCTAACACTTTTTTAAAATCAACATTCAAATGTTTTTTATTTTAAAATTCTAACTCATTTTTTTTAAACTTAAAATTCTAATTTTTATTTAACTTGAAACTCTTATTTTCTTTGCTAACTTTTTAAATTTAAATCCAACATTTTTTTTATCAAATCCAATCACAATAAATCACAAATGGAGCAAAATCAAATCAATTAGATCATATCATCATCATAAGAAAATCAGATCTAAATATCAACATCACCATCATTGAATCAAATCTGAAATCATCATAAAAATTCATTCAAATCAAATCAGAGATTGAAAAAGATTGAGATATTCAAATCAAATCTGAGATTGAAAAAGATTTAAAAAAATCAAGTATAAAAGGACCCTCAGAAGCAACAAAACGGGGAGATCGACAAGCATCAAAAACTCTTACAGTCTTCATCAAAAGTAACTAACTCTTCTTTTTTTCAATTTCTAATCTTTTTATATCTTTTTTCAAAATTTCTACCATTTTTTTTTAATTAAAATTCTAACATGCTAACTCTTTTTTTATTAAAATTCTAACCTTTTTCTCTTTTATTTTCAAACTTTTATTTTTATTTTCTAACCTTTTTTTTAAAAAACCAAATTTCGAAGTTCTAATTTTTTTGCTAACTTTTAATTCTAACTTTTAATCTATTTTCTTTTTCTTAATCACATTAAAAACTCTAGCTTTTCTAAATTTCACCCAAAAAAAAAACCTAATTTCATTCTAACTCTTTTCTAATTACCTAAATCCTCACCGTCTCAAAACATTCATCACTTAACTTCTAATTATCGTCAATTCCAATTTTCATCCTTCATTCCTAACAGTATTCTTGATTATCCATGAACCTGTTCATTAATATTTATTTATTTATTTTTGTATTTATTTTTATATTTGTACATAATCTAACATCATCGTTGCTATTTCATATTCCATTATCACTTGTATATTATCACTATCTTCTTTGCATATTAATTTTCATTGTTTATTAATTTTTCGCTAACATCCTCATTTTTAAGATCCAAATTTCTAACTTTTTTTCTTGTTTCGTTAATTATAATTTTCTACTTAAATTCCTAACATTCCCGTCTAATTTTTTTGTCTAACCCCGTATAATAATAGTCTCGGTTTGTTTTGGTTTTTTGCAGCTGACTAAGTTCAATTGATTTTATTTTCAGTTTAAATATTCAATTATCATATTTGTAACTGCTTATGGGATGTAATTTTGCGAGACAATTGTCGCATTTATCTTTCCGCACTTTATGTTCTGCCATTGTATGTTTATCGCGTCTTTACCAATAATCTCACTCCTCCGAAGGAACTAGGTCTAGCCGTTTGACCGCCGTGTCAATAGTCCTCAACTTCAAACCCTTACAACCTCACAAACCCTAATTTTCACAAATGTCTCGCCGCAGGCAAAATTACAATTTTACCCCTAGCATTAGGTCAAAGAGCCGCCGTGCTCATTTTAGGGTTTCCCGCCGGGTAATCCCTAACTTAACCTAATTTAACCCTAATTACAACTTAACAATTCAACGTAGAGATTTGGAGTTTCTACACTCCACGTAAGCATGTCCTTAAGACATGTTTATTCCCCGTGAGACCTTGACCATAGTCAAGAAGTCTCTAACCTCCCTTTTGAGGGGAACTACAATTACTCTGATTCCACTCCCGTAAGGATACGTAGGCACAAGATGCGATGTCTTGCCGAGTAAACTTAGAATTAACCCCTTAGGTTTATTTTCTCACTTTTAATCTTTTGTACATATACCTTAAGCAAATAAATAAAGCAAAATAGTAAACATCTGAACAAAAGGTTCCTGTAGAGTACTACAGAAGTTTAGGGTGCTAATACCTTCCCTAAATTTAATCAACCCCCGAACTCTAGATCTTTCCCCGCATTGTGTTTACGATGCAAAAATAGGTTTTCCCTCTTTTGACCTTTTCCTTCGGATAAATCAAAGAGCGGTTGTGAATTGAATTGCGATTCAAACTCATTAATAGTTTGTGATCCTATTTCCACCGCAACAGAAAATGGCGACTTCACTGGGGACCTCCTAAACTTTTGAGGGTTATCCCTAACTTGTTCATATTTATTACTATTTGTGTTATTATTCATTTGCATGTATATATTTGTGCTTTGATTTTGGGACTGTTCCTCGTGTTGTGAGATAAAGTCCTACGCCCGGACTAGTGACACTATTATAGGATGGGGATATATTCGATGAGGCTTATAGGGAGTGAATCCCGACCAAGCTGCTTCGAGAATCACCGCTCAGTTGAGACCTTTTCGAAAATGGTTCGGTTGAACGAGTAATCGTTGAAAACTTTTTCCATGGTCGATTGGAGTCTGTGATATTGAGGACCGTAGTACCTTAACACCACCTCGGCCTTATTTAGGACGTAGTGCGGGAGCTATGTGGGAGTAATCCTACAATGGCTGCTACGCGATACTACACTCAAAAGAGGTTCTCTTGAGAATATTATTCACCCCCGAGTCAGTCGGAAGGTTGATAATATCCGAAAGATGGGCTGATGACTTTGGGCACTTTGTAGAACCTTGTTCTGCAGGTACAACTAACCTATAGTACACTCCTTTTGGGATGGGTAGACCTTGACTCCGCTCACGTTCCTTTAACCTAGGACTTTGTGTGTTTTCATGCATTGCATCCATAAAGCATCTCATTTCATGGAATTCAAATATCATTTATGGATATCGCGGGATACCATAAATAAAAAATAAAATAAAATGAAAAAACAAGAAAAAGATTTCTTTGGTACCCCACGACATTCGTAAATGTTTGAATTCCATGAAATCTTCATTTGCATTCACATTTTAGCATCATACTTTTGCATTGCATGTGTCTCCCGATTTCTCATACTCGGTTCTCTCACCCTCCAGTTTGGTCACCCTGAGTTCTCTGCGTCAATACGACCCTTCAAAAGAATGGAAGATCAAAACCAAGAGATCAACCGTGTCAGCCATGAATTCGAAGATCTTCGAGGAAGTGTAGGGCAGATTTTGGAGATGTTACGAGCTCTTAGTGTGAAGGTGGATGCTCAGTCTACTGTTGTTTCTAAGACTAATACCGTTATGGAACCTCAACCAGCTGTTACTGTCAAGGATGTACCTCCTCACGGCCTTCAAACCGGTTTGGTGCCTCCCAGTGCTCGACCAGTTCGACGAGCTACCCCTCCAAAGTGCAAAACTCCTAAACTCCGACCATGGTAAAGGACCTACACGTTCAAAGAACCGCAAAAAGGCTACTCCTCAACCTTTGCAATATCAGCAGAGTTATGTTCAAGGTTATCCGTTTCTATATGTTCAACAACCCTATGTAGCTACTGTTGCACCCCCTTTCGATCAGCAGTTTCCTACATGCCAGCCTGTACAGTCAGCTCCGGTATATCAGGCACCAGTTTATCAACAACCTTCCGGTTATTCGCCTATGCAAGTTCCTGTCGACAGTCAACGAGTGCCCAACGCTCCTGTTCACCAGCAATCACAGGATCAGGTTCCTTATCCCCGTAAGAGTCAGTATAAGCCTTGTCCTCCAATTCCGATGGCTTTCACTGAGTTATACCCCCATTTAGTACAACAAGGTCTGATTACCACCTGTGCTTTGGGTCTTCCACCTAATCCTTTACCTGCAAGTTACAACGCTACCGCTCATTGTTTATTTCATGAGGGTGCGCCCGACCATGATCTAGAGAATTGCTATGCTCTTAAGAAAGTTGTCAGAAATTTGCTAGAAACGAAGAAGTTGTCTTTTGGCGATGCTCAGCCGAAGATCGAGACTCCTCTCGGGGTCCCTCACTTGTCGGGTTCGAATTCTGCAAAGCATGCTACTCCTGTGGCAAATCAGCCGAATCCAGTGATTATTCAAAGGCCTAGCTCGTTTCATTTCAATAACCC
>CAWUDS030004556.1:0-83921 GCA_963859935.3 Lathyrus sativus
ATCTAGGGTTTTGAATTTTAGTTTTTCATGGAGAATTTATGAGATACAAGTGGGGAAGATGAGTGTGAAGAACTCTGTTTCAACCATGGCTGTTCCCTCCAAGGCATTCAAAATGAAGAAGACGATGTAGTAGCCATTAGATCAGGAGGAGACCTTTGACTGAGTGGAGATCTAAGGGCCAGGAATTGATTTCGTTTTGTGAAGGATCTGAGTTCTATACCCTAAACGCGGCGTTTCATTAAAAGTATGGTTTGGGCTTTAGTGGACTGATTGATATCCACACCCCCATCCATGGCCCATTGATGTTTTGAACTGAATTTCTTTACTAAGTGCACCGTGCCTTTGTCTTTTCTTTATGTTTTTGAATTGATTTTCTGATTGAAGATTGGGCCTAACGCTTATACTAACTACACCCCCATTTTGAGCCCATCTGGAAATTGTACTGCATATTATTGCTATCTGCACCAATGTTTTCATATTTTAATTTCTTTTTCTCCATTTTTCCTTTAATCTTTGAAAAATCATATTAAATAGAAAAATGATGATTTTTGCGTAGGGATTTTTTCTCTCATATTTCATGTTAATGTCTAGAAAATTATAAAATCAAAATATTTGCATTTCATGCATTTTTAATATTTTTTGTGTATTTCTCTTTTTAATAGCTTTTAATTCATTTTATGTGATGCATAGTTTTGTAGAATTTTGTTTAGCTAGTTCCCTTTCATATTTTTAGGCCATTATTTTTAGGATAGTTAGATTAGGACTTTATCTCCCCCTATGGATTTATTCCATATTTTGTGATGAATTTTTTGATTAGTTTTGATTAGATGACTTTAGGTTGTATAGAATTAGGTCAATCCTTAACATAGGTCCACAATAACACTAGAATTTTGGGTTTCTAGGTCAAGATAGATATTGGGACATATAGGGTATTAAGGGTAGTCATATAGGATCCCCTAGAAATTGTATAGATTTTAATATAATAGTATACTATTTTTAATTGATTTTGGTAATTGATTGTTGTTTGTGGTGCCCTTGTGGGCTTGTATGTTGTTTTGCCTTGCTTTGTGGGTTTTTGCTTGGCCTTGGTGGCTTGGTCTTGCTTTAAGGAGAATGGAGGAGCATAGTAGAAGACTTGAGGATTGAAGAAAGAGCTTGAGAGCTTGAAGACGTGTTGTTTTTGTTGTTGTTTTAGGGTTAGGGATTAGGAAGAGCTTAGACTTAGTTAACTTCTTTCTTAAACATGGATGGTATCTTTCACCTCCATTCCTCCCCATGATTCAAGGTCCTTCCAGGGTATTCACCTCCCTCCTTTGGAGGTATAAGTGATGGTACCTAGGAAGTAGAACCTTTGAGGCGAACCATTCTTTTGATGTTAAACCCTTATAGGTCACCTTTGGTGGTCAATAAGCAGTTTAATATCCTAGCTTATCCAGTTAAGTGATTTCTTCTGGTTTGAGTATCTTGAGAGATGTTGGGCTTGAGTGTGAAGATGAAGACTTCATGGAAGAGTATGGAAGAGGATGACTCCCTGAGCATTGCCATTTCAGCTGAAGCTTGAGAGCAAGAAGAGGCAAGTTGATACTTGAAGATCCAGTAAAGACTGAATGAAGAGCTGAGGCTTAAAGACTGAAGGAGGAAGTTGACACTTCTAAATGATTAAAGACTACTCTGAGAAGCTGAAGCTTGTAGAGGAAGAGAAGACCAAGTTGAGACTGGTAAGAAAAGAGAGCTTGAGAGTTTGTAGATGAAGAGGATTCAATTGAGATTGACTGAAGAGAGCTGAAGCTTGAAGATCAAAGGATAAGTTGATACTTACTTTGAAGCTTGGAGATCCTGAAGAATCAAATTGATATTTGTGGTTAGAATGAAGCCTGAAGGTGGAACTGATTAAGGAGCTGAAGCTTGAAGAAGAAGATAAGTTAAAACTTATGTTGAAGGGGTTGAAACCTTGGAAGCAAATTGATATTTGTCAAGAGTGATGGAAGTCTGAAGACTGAGTTGCTGTTAGAAGAGCTAAGGCTTGGAGTTGAGAGAGAGGAGTTGATCTGCTTTCTTCTTTGTTTCTTTTCTGTATTGATGTGCCTTGTTTGACTTGCTTGATGCATTAGAATAAATCCATATCTAGACTAGCTTTAATCTAGGAGCCTGATTGCACTAGAGGTGGAGTTGCTCCCCTGCTTGTATGTGTTGTTACTGTATGGCTTTGCTTGCGGGTATTCGGTAGAGCCCAACTCCCTTGCCCATGTGGTTTGTTTTGCTTGATAGCATTTCATATATTCTTTCTGTATGATTGCAGTTTACTGTATCTTGCTTGATAGCATGTTTTATCTCTCTCTTGTATGATTACTATTATTCATTCTGGCTTGAGGTTGAGATGAGCTTGTGGAGGCTGATACCCCATACACATTTCCTCCCTCACTTGCATTGCATGCATTTTAACCGTTGCTTACTGTTTAAGCTGATGCTTTATCTGTTTTCTGTGTATCATTGACATGATCCCTTAGGACTCTCATTTCTTTGATAAGGAAGTGATGATAGAACTTTAGGTTGAAAACCTATGCATGATAACTTCTAGGAGTCCCCTGTTTCAAACCTCAACCATAGGATGAATCCTTGGCATGACAACAGTAGGACTTGATAGTCTCCCCTTAGTTGAGTCTGTTCTCTTCTCATCTCAAAACATCTTAAGATACAGTAATCATGAATGATTTTCTTTCGTACATTACGAGCCTTAAGCTATCTGAGAAAGGATTGTTGGAGAGTTTCTTTTCAACAGTCTGGATGTTTAGTATGGCACCCTTTGGGTGACATGCGACGCATTCACTCTCAGGTCATAGTCTTTAGTGCGATTGAAATTGGAAACACCATAAAAAACACTTCTTTCGTAAAAGACAGAAAACAAACTTCAAACCTTTTTACCCTGTGGGCCCATAATTCAAGGAAAACTTTTCTGAAGAAAAGAGTGTCGTTAAACTTCAGCACCAATGCAAACAGGCTTTGTCCCTAACTGCTGGAACTGTTGTTTAACCCTACTCAGTAAAACAGATGAATCTGAAGCCCCGTAATTTGTATTATCCCAAACTACGTAAGCTCTGATCTCTCATACCTGTTGAGAGTACGTAGGCACAATACTGATGTATTGGCGAGCCACCTTCCCCGTAACCCGTCGTAGGCCGAACTACGTTGACTCTGATTTCTCATTCTCTGATGAGAATACGTAGGCATAAAGTGCGACGCTTTGCCGAGTCATTCTTCTTTTCTTTTTAAGCCAGCCTTGATAGGTAGATAGATAAACCAACTCGCCCAGTAAACACAACAAGCGTGGATCCCATCGAGTACGATGGACGTGAGGGGTGCTAATACCTTCCCCTTGCGTAACCGACTCCCGAACCCAAACAATGGTTGCGATGACCTTGTCTTATACCTTTTCGTCAGGTTTTTCCGATCTTTTCCTTTCCCGCTCCGAGGGATAAATAACAAAAGGTGGCGACTCTTCTGTTCTGCCGACACCTTATTTTCGCGAAAGCGACAGCTGGCGACTCTGCTGGGGATCGAACCCAAAATCTCTGGTTCTCCGGTTCCCTATGCGAGTCAATCCTAGCGCTTGTATGATTACTCGTTGGGTTGTGTTTATTTATCGCATTTTATTTCCCGCATTTTATTTTCAGTATGATATGATTATCTATGCTGTTGTGGGAGGGGCATATTCTGATGAGTGAGAAGCCAGACCCAGGCTTGAGTGAACATAACATTAGTTGTGGAAATTAGTGGGCGCGTGCTTGCTTGGCAGGCACTAGTGTCTCATGAAATCCGTGCTCACACGAGGTTCTCCCGGTTGGCTTCTCTTTCAACCCTTTGGGTTGAGACGGTTGCTGGGTTTGGAGGATTGTCGACTCTAGGGACCGATCATTTGTGATTCAGCCGAGTGAGGCCGCTTCATGAGCTGGTGATGCCCACACCTTCTGGGTATCGTATCACCCCTCTTGAATGTCTGTGACGCTGATGAATGCATAGGATGCCAAACTTGAGTCAGTTTAGGTCCATACCTGTGAGCAGGGGTTGGGTTTATCGCAGGAAACTTTGACCTTCAGACTACCTGGTTTCTTGACAGCGAATCAGTTTTGTTGGGATCTGAGGATCTCATCTGTAGATATGTGACTGTTCTTGATAGAGCAGGTTTTTGATTGGGATCAGAGGATCTTATCATCAGATGTGTATTTGTTCTTGATAGAGTAGGTGTTGATCAGAGGATCTTAACATTAGATGTATGATTGTTCTTGATAGAGCAGGTGTTGATCAGAGGATCTTATCATCAGATGTGTATTTGTTCTTGATAGAGCAGGTGTTGATCAGAGGATCTTATCATCAGATGTGTATTTGTTCTTGATAGAGCAGTTTGATCAGAGGATCTTATCATCAGATGTGTATTTCTTCTTGATAGAGCAGTTTGATCAGAGGATCTTATCATCAGATGTGTATTTGTTCTTGACAGAGCAGTTTGATCAGAGGATCTTATCATCAGATGTGTATTTGTTCTTGATAGAGCAGTTTGATCAGAGGATCTTATCATCAGGTATATTTGTTCTTGATAGAGCAGGTTTATGACTGGGGTCTGAGGATCTCATTATCAGATGTTTGTTCTTGATAGAGCAGAGTTTTGGTCATCAGTTGTTTGTTCTTGACAGAGCAGATTTATGATTGGGGTCTGAAGATCTCATCAGCAAATGTATATTTGTTCTTGACAAAGCAGAGTTTCTTGGTCCTGTATCAGAGGTCCTTATTATCAGACGTTTGTTCTTGACAGAACAGGATTATGGTCCTATGTATATGGCCCTATCAGATGGTTGTTCTTGACAAAGCAGATTTGTGGTCCGATACCAGGGTTTTCTTATTATCAGATGTAGTGGTTGCTCTTGACAGAGCAGCGCCATGGTTTTGTTGATACAGAATCCCCACAGCACAGTTGCCTTGATCTCCTGCTGCATGATTGCATTCTACATTATTTTGCATACTCATTTGCATTTCATTAACGTGTGTCTGTGTTGCAGGTACCGTTTTCCCCGATCCAGGATTTCTTGCCTCCTATTGTATTTGTTATGGGTTCTCTGAGGAAGACCGTGGCTTACAAGTTCCCTGCCCCTGATGTGGTTCGACTGACCGGTTTGATAGCTTTAGCAGATGATTCTGTGAGGGATAAGTTCAGAAAATCCTACGGCAAATTGCTCAGTTTGGTTCGTAAACTTTCTGCGTTCGAGTTGAATGGATTTCACGCTCTGTTGCAGTTCTACGACCCTCCGCTGAGATGTTTCACTTTTCAGGATTTTGTTCTCGCACCCACGCTAGAGGAATATGCTGATTTGCTAGGTGTGCCTATCAAGAGGCAGATGCCTTTTGTTCATATGGACGCTGAGCCTGATCTGGTTGGTTTAGCTCCGTCACTTCATCTGGATGCCTCCGAGTTGGTATTGACTAGTTGGAACAAGGTTCCTGGTTTCTCTTTGCAGTTTTTAGTGGGAAAGGCTCAGCAGTGCGCCAAAGACGGATGTTGGGTCGCATTCAACGCCATTCTCTCTTTATGCATATATGGCATCATTCTGTTCCCCAATATGCCCGATTTTGTAGACTTCGATGCATTTCATATCTTTGCATCAGGGAATCCAGTCCCTACCTTGATAGGAGATGTCTACCATTCTATCCACTACAAGAACGAGAACAGGAGGGGCAAGAATGTCTCATGCTGTGTGCCCTTGCTTTATAAATGGCTTGATAGTCATCTGCCCAAGAGGGGTCCTTTTGTTTCGTCTGCAGCCACAGCTGAGTGGTCCGAGCGTCTGATGAGTTTATCTGCAGAGGATATTGACTGGTTTGACAGAGATAGGCTGGGTACCGAGGTTATCTTCAGCTGCAGCGGGTTTCCAAACGTGCCTTTGATAGGCAAGAAAGGTTGTATAAACTACAATCCATCTTTGCTGGTACGACAGTTCGCGTATGCTTTGAGAGCTCCGCCGAAGGATGAAGAGGTACAGGAATCTCTGTACCTCACTGGTCTTCTAGAGGGGGATCTGTTATCCAAGCTTCAGCACGCCTGGAATGGTGTCAGTAAGAGGGGAAAGCCATTGCTGGGGAGAAGCAACAATCAAGCCTACCCTCCGTATGTGACTTGGATTAGAGCCAGAGCAGATGCTATAGGGATGCCGTTTCCTCATGCCAAGCCAGAAAGCCCTCCAATGATTGAAGAGCCTACTACTGTGCCCATTCAGCAGCATAATCAGGTGTTAGCTGAGCGAGATGAATTGAAGCGGGCGAATGAGGAACTGGAGAAAGAATTGGCTAAGCTCTGAAGCAAGAGGAACGAAGCCGTTCATTCTTTCAAAAGGCAAACAGAGCTGGTGAACCAGCTGGGTACAGACCTGACTAAGCAGATAGCCGAGCGTGAACGCATGGGTCAAGACTTGAAAGCTGTCAACGACGTACTGGCTACGAAGAATCAGCACTTGGATGAAGCGTATCGGAGGATATCCAAGTTCAACCAGCACTGGAAGGCCTCCCTAGCCACCAGGAAAGAGAGGGAGGATAAGATGATGCTACAGATCTCCAAGTTGGAAGCCCAGGTGAAGGATAGTGAGAAGAGGTTTGATGAAGAAACCGCTCGCAGATACGCTGCTGAAGGCCAGCTCAACAGGTCTCTCGCTAACCTGAAGGAGCGCAAACTGATGTTTGAGTCCAAGAAGCGGAAGTTAGAAGATTGTTTCGACGAAGGAGCATGGGAAGGTTTGGTCGAAGGACTTCAGTACACCATTGTGCAGAGGGAATTACTCGTCGAGGGTTACTCACTCTGCCGGATCACCCAGAAACGAAGGAGTTGTTAGAAGAGTATCGCGCCCGTGGCCGTACCTGAGTATTTGTATTCCTTTTTGTTTTTGATCATTGTTGTATGCTGACCATCACCAGGCTTGTTGGCTAAGGTCACGCTGTTGATTCATCTTGTACTCACTGATGTTGTGTACTGCCTTGATGGGCTTTCTTTATATATGAGATTGTTATTTCCATGATTAGACTCAGACTTCTTATTATTATCAGCACTGACACTCAGGCACTAGGATCGGGGGAGATCCCCCCAACGCACAGACACACGTTTGCATTTGCATGAAGCATCTGCATAACGAGCATTTTGTTGTTCTTCCTAACCTGTTTGTGTTTTCCAGGTTGCGCCAGGTTGTTTCAGGTTGTCTCAGGTGGTTCCAGGATTGATCAGAGACCTATTCACCGCTATCCGACCAGATCTAATCAAACCAGGATCATGGAGCAAGTGCAAACTGATGTTCAGGAACTCCGCGAAAGGATGGATCGCTTCATGGAGCTCATGCAAGCGGTCGCAAATGGCCAGGATCAGCTTAGAACCTTGGTTCAGCCTCTGATTTCAAGGGTTGATAGTGTCGCTACTGCGAAAATCGGGGCCGGCTGACAGAAGAGTCGCCACCGTGCGTTATTTATCCCACGGGAGGGAAAGGAAACGCTCAGATTAAACCTCGCACAACACGGGAAAGGTATGGTCGTCGCAACCAAAACCTGGGTTCGGGAGTCGGTTACGCAAGGGGAAGGTATTAGCACCCCTCACGTCCGTCGTACTCGACGGGATCCACGCTTGTTTTCGGTATGGATTGTTATTCTATCTAAACTATAGGTCAAGGGTTAAAAAGAAAATAAAATGAAAATAAAAATGACTCGGCAAAGTATCGCACTTTATGCCTACGTATTCCCGCCTGGAACGAGAAATCAGAGTCAACGTAGTTCGCCTACCTACGGGAAAGGAGGGGAAGGTTGCTCGCTAGGATATCGCATCCTATGCCTACGTACTTTCATACAGCATGAAAGATCAGAGCAAGCGTAGTTCGGGCCACGTACGACACAAGTCTGTCTGTTGTTTTTTATGAAAAATCTCACCTTAAACAAGGGTTCTCTTATTGCAAAAGGTTGATGTCTGTTCAAATCTTTTGACGGAAGAAATGAATTAATCTCTGTTATAACCTTTATTAATGTTTTTCTGTTGTTTTGAAGGAAGAAGAGATGACACTCTACAAATCCTAGGGTTAAAAGGGAATAAAATCTACCCTAATGTTATCATGCATAGGTTAACTCCTAATGTCTATCACATCCTCCCTTGAACAAGGAAGAATGGAAGTCCTACGGGAAAGGAAAAGAAAGGAAGAAACGGAAATACAAGTAATAACCGCATACAAGTGAACATGAATATAGCAATGGTAAATGCAATGCAAAGGAGGGAGGAAGGTTCATCTCAACCTCAAGCCCATTCATGGATGGAATAAGAAAATATCAAGTGATCATATGCAAAGAATCGAGGGAAAACTCCGAATGAAACGCGTAATCCACTATTTGGAATCGCAACGTGCTATCATGCAAACAAGTCGATAATCGGGCAAGCTACACATACAAATAACAGCCACCTAAGGGGTCTTCAAATACCTCTAGCCTATCTATAATAATAAATATAAACCACGGCATTCACCACGCAAACACAAAGCGGCCGTTGGAGCCTTAACAAAAATAAAGTCCGTTCGGAAGTCCAAATCACAAGTTCGAATACAAAATATGAGAAAAAATAGCAAAAGGTGCTAAAAAATTCAAATAAAAATCTCCAATGCCCTACATCAAGCCACAAACCAGGGGTGAGAGATACCACAAAAATATCCAAAGATAAATGGTCAAACAAGATGAAAACATTGCAAGATATCTTATGTATACCAAAGGAAAGATTAAAGTGGAGCATGTTAAAGAAAGCATCCAAAACCAATTAAAATGGTGCAATAAAATTCCCACAAAAATATATCACAATACCTCAACGTGTGTATAAGATCCCTGAAAAAGGATTGACATTTAAATTGTGTTTTGATAGGTTAAAGAAATTCAACAAAATGATAGCACCAGCATTGGCCTTTTTATGACGACCCAAATGTAAAAAATCCAAAGAAAATGTCAAAAAATGGTAAAATTATAATTCCAGTTTTATTAAATCCTAGACATCTTAAAGATTCAGCACAAAAAAATGGGGATCAAAAAGACTAATTTTTCTATTTTTTATGATTATTTGAAGTCAGCATATAAAACAGAAAAAATAAAAGAAACATGGCAATAGAAAAATAAAAGAAAATAACATGAATAAATAAAAGTGGCATGAGGCTTATGTGGCCGATTACGTGGCGCAGTGAGAGGCGTTGGATGAATGGAAGAAACCTTGACTTGGAAATGCATCCGACGGTGTTAACACCTTCTTCTCCAAATCAAATTTTTTCAACTTTGTGAATAGTAACCCGCAGCCCCATGAACATGAGTTTTTTGCTACTTTGAAGCACCATAACTCCATCAATAATTATCCGTTTCGCACAAAATTTTAGTCAAACTTGAAGGAAAAAATTCAAGGAATCCAAATATGGTCTTAGATTTTCTTTAAACTCTCTCTAACTCCCAAAATGTGGCACCTCAAGAAAAACTCAAGAACCAAAAATTGTCATAAAAACCATCTTTTTTGTACTAGAATCCATGTAGGAGATGAGAGCAATGTGATGCAACAACAATAATGCAAGAAAGACTCATAAATCATGAGTTATGTCGAATTCTTTATACCTTGGAAAAATGAATTATGGAGCTTTAATGGAGCACGAATTTCTTTGGAAAAAAGTGTAGAAACTTTTTCATGTTGATACAACCATGGAATTGCACTAAAATCTTCTCAAAAATTGATGGAAAAATCCTATGTAGTATATTGAATTAATTGGTAATGAGAAAGGATCAAAAAATGGAGAGAAAAAGGATTGAAAAAAATGGAAATTCAAACATGTGAAAGTGTGGGAAAAAATGGAAAAATGATGGAAAAAATTCAATATGATTTGCAAATGGATTCAACATCAACTATCACCAACCTTTACTCTTAATGATCTCAATCCAATATATAGATGATGATTAACAAACTTAGAGGTTTCTAGAATAATCTTGGAGGATTCTAGAAAGTTGTGGAAATTTCATGAACTTCTCATGCCATGATACTTTGAATATCTCTTATCTCATGCTTGCACCTTTCCAAACTTATGTCAAAATCTCCTTACATGAGATATGGGAAGTGTATGTAAGCTCCTTGCCTTGAAAATTCATCTTGTGCCAAGTTTTCTATACTTGCCTTATTATGCAAGTAACAAAAATACAAAGCAAGTCCAATTTTTAAACCCTAACTCAAAAAAGTGGCTGAACCAATGTCTTTAAAATGATGTTGGAAATCAATTTTGGTATATTGGATGACCCATATTGGACTTGTAGATCTCTCAAACCATTTTCCAACTTGAACTTTTTCAAGTTATATGCCTTTTTTAAGTCATTTTTCACCAACTTTTATCAAGTCTTGTTCCATGCATTTCCAAACTTTCATGACTTCTTTTCTTGACTTAAAATGGCATTTTGAGCAACTTTGATGTTGTGAAGTTTTTCATTTGAAGCTCCCTTGTATGAGTTTTAGGTATAGGCTAAGAGTGACCTGTAATCACCAGATGACCAAAATACCCTTTGCTTGCCAAGACCATAAGTAGAGTTCCACAAATCATATGAAGGAATACCATACCATTCTAGAAAGCTAAGACAATGAGGAACAATCCTTATGTTGACCAGAAATTCATTTGAAATCTCCTTGAGGGTTAAAAATTGCTTGGAATTCAAGTCACTTTCACAGACAAAACTTCAGATACCTCAGATGACCTGTAACTTGCAAGGACCATAACTTGAGTTCTATAAATCTCCTTGATGTCTTCCACCACTAAAATTAAAGGTCTTGAGATCCTCTACAAGTTTCATGTTGGCCAAGGATCCATTTGAAGCTTGCATTTTGACTTAGCTTGCTTGGAAGTTTGTCCTAAACTAGGGAATTTTACACAGAAACCCTAATTTAGAAACTCCTCTTCTCCTTGATTTCTCTTGAATTATTCTTAGCATAACAACATATCCTTATTCTTCATGTCAAATGATGAACCCCACATCTCTCCAATAGCCCTTAATTCCTTTCAATCAGTCAATTGACCTAGAGTTGACCCAGGGTTGACCCAGATGAAACCCTAGTTGACTGTCTTCAACTGTAATTCTTGTGACTTCACCAATGACTTGTATCCTTCTCCAAATGACTTTCTAAGTCCTCCAAGATGTCTAGATACTCCCCATGCTCAGCCCACAGCTCACCATTTCTTTGTTGATCCTCAGACACCCTCAGTTAGGAGATAGATGAACTGCTTGATCCATTGACTTGATAGCTTCCAAATTCTTTTCTGATGACTTGAATGAGGTTGAATCAGGATAATAACCTCTTGATAGGCCTCTAGAGATGAGAATAATGATTGGTCCCCTGTTAGCTGACTTGCTATGCTTATGCTATGCAGATGAGTAACCTATGTACATGGCCCTATATGCAAATGCTAATGCAATTGAAACATAAACCAAGTGAATAAGGTTGGGCAAATTTTTAGGGTGCAACAGATAGCAATGGCGTACTCCATGGTGGGACTGTGCCTACTCCTCCACCAGTTGAAACTCCGCAGAATGGTGTTCCCGTGACCGGGGGAAACGGCAGTGCCAACGGCAATGTGATGACCAACATGGGACTCAATACGACGGGCGTCGGTAATGGGAGTCTGGGAGCTAATGTCAATGTCGGGCTGGGCAACGACAATGCAGGCGTCGGGAATCTGTTTGGGCCTCAGCCATGGATAGAGGATCGTCAGGACGATGTGTTCTCTCAAAGAGGTGCTGAAGGGGAGCTGAATGCTGAAGCACGGCTTAGGTTCAAGGCACTTGAAGATAAGATGAGAGATATCGAGAATCAGAATACTTTGGGTGTTGATATGTCCAAGTTAGGACTAATTGCTGATTTCAAGGTGCCTCCCAAGTTCAAGGTACCTGACTTTGAAAAGTATAAGGGCACCACTTGCCCTCGTGTCCACCTGAGATCGTACTACAGAAAAATGTTTGCTCATTCTGAGGACGAGAAGTTACTGATGCACTTCTTTCAAGACAGTCTTTCCGGGCCATCCCTCGAATGGTACATGAGTCTGGAGCCTACTAGTGTGCGCACGTGGAAGGATCTTGCTGAAGCGTTTGTGCACCACTACCAATACAATAGTGACTTGGCCCCGAACCGAGTCCAGCTGCAGAATCTGTCGCAGAGGAATAATGAAGGGTTTAAGGAATACGCCCAGCGGTGGCGTGAGTTGGCAGCCAGAGTTCAGCCGCCGATGGTTGAACGTGAGCTTGTGAGATGTTCGTAGCCACCCTCCCAGGGGTTTACTATGAGAAGTTGGTCAGCAGTATGTCCGGAACCTTCTCAGATCTCATGATCACGGGTGAGCACGTCGAAAATGGGATCAAGATCGGGAAAATTCAAGGTGATTCGTCCTCAGCTGGAGGCGGAAAGAAACCTTATGCTGGCAAAAGACGGGAAGGAAAAGCGAGCGCTGTGACCAACGCTCGAAGGAAGGGTAAAGGTCCTCACCAGCAGGTGGCCAGTATAACTATCCCGGCAGTTCAACAGCAGCAGCAGCCACCGAATCAGCAGGGATACAGAAAGTACCAGAATCGGGCACCTTTGGCGAACCGTCACCTCGAGACACCGCCCATGTCGTACGCGCAACTCTTGCAGACTTTGCTTCAGCTACATTTGATTCAGAAGAGGACGCTGGCTCCCTTGACAGGGGCACCTCCGCCAGGGTACGACGCGAATGCCACTTGTGAGTTCCACTCAGGGGCACCAGGCCACACAGTAGAGAACTGCAAAGCCTTCAAGCACAAGGTGCAGGACATGGTGGATGCCAAGATTATCAACTTCTCCGATAATGTGCCAAATGTCACGAAGAATCCTATGCCGAATCATAGGGGAGGCGGAGTGAACGCTATTATCGAAGACGAGAGTGCGGATTTGTTGACTGACGTCAGAGATCTGAAGACGCCGCTTAGCTTCGTTAAAGCTAAGTTGCTGAAAAGAGGGTTCTTTCCAGGTTGCGGAGAGCTATGTATGGATTGTGCTACACGTTCTGATGGATGTGAGCAGTTGGTAGAAGGAATTCAAAGTCTGATGACTGAAGGGATTTTACAGTTTAGCCGGAGGGCTGAAAGTGGGTCAGGAGAGGTAGTGCTGAAGCAAGCCGATGAGATCGCTACCATCACCATCCCTCGCCGGACAATTGTCATACCCTAAATTTGTCCTACCCGTGTAAATTTTATCTGTACATTCATTTCAGAAAAGTTCAAAAAATGAAGTTATTTTCACTTGAGGATGTCAGGTCAGACGTGTGGATAATGTTGAATGAGGAATGGTTCAAATCACCTGGTTGAAGCTAATTTTTGCAGAGTTTTAGTACAGTGCATATTTGAAGGCATTATTTTTGGTAACAAGACATTATCCCTCGTTTTCAAGGCAATGAGTTTTTGTGTCATGGCAATACGATTTCACTCTCAATTTAATATCAAGTTTGAAGATGGATTTATTATTATTCTTTCAATTTTATTCAAGGCCGATTTGGAAGTATGACTTTTTCTTGGCTCATTCATTTGTCATTCATTTTCAAGTTGATCGTAAATTCAAAGGGGTTATTCCAATCAAATTACAGGAGTCTATAAACTTTGAAGCTCATTGTTCTAATTAAAAATAGTTCATTTCAAAAGGGTGTAATGACTCATGAGGTTTCCCAGTGGCCCATTTACGTCAAGAACTTTACAAAAGTTTCAAGGTGCTTTGTTATTGCAAAAAAAATATTACTTGATTATATACAAGGCCCATTATCAAATTTTGAAGAAAAAAAAAACAACATGTTCCAAGCTCACATTAGAGGAACAGGCACTCCTAAATTGAGGCTCCAAAATGCATAAGGGGCAAGCCACAACCTCTTTTTGAGCAGGTGAGGCCTGCGCTCCCTGCTCTTGAGCGTTTGGTCTTTTCAAATAATGAAGAAGTCTTGACAGATGCATGCTGGGCTCTCTCATATCTCTCTGATGGGACAAATGACAAAATTCAAGCTGCTGATTTAGTCGGTGTATTCTTTGGATCACTGGGGAGAACCAAGAGCCAGCAACTTAAGGCTGCACTATGCAGTGCTTATGCTAGAATTGCTCAAGTTTGCTCTCCTCATGTCTGGAAGCCAGAGCATCTCATATCTGCACTCTATCATCCAGAACCATGTTTGCCTATGATAGAGTGCTTTCAAGTAGCTGTATCTACCCTTGGTCCACATCTTGTAGGGGGAATCCAAGGAAACGATAAGAATGAAGCCCTTTTATCGAATGAAAACAAGCCAATTGAAAGGACGAGGCATGGCCAAAAGAGGTCCATTCAGGATATGGATAATTTTAAGATCAAACGCCAAAGATTAAGTAAAGAAATTGATGTTGTAGATGCCAGTATTGAGGTGGAATGTAAATATAATTGTATAGTTACTTGCCAAAGAGTAGAAGATTATGCTAACCACATGAATAAATCTCTTCTATCATTTATTCAATCACTAAATGCTCCTGCTGTTGGACCTGGTTCTTTGAAGCCAGATATTGCTTTATCTGCACTTAGCGTTCTATGCATTGCCTTCTCTATTTATCCAGAAAGCGATATGTCTATTAGAATCTTTGAGCAGATGCTTGCATGGCTTCCTTGGATAACTGAGCAGGTGAAACAAGGGAGTTCAATTTCTGTAGATATCTCCACTTATCTAGAAGGAATTCACAGTGTATTGCTTTTGCAAAGCGCCTCTTTCAAAGAGAACAACCCATTACAAGATGGGAATTACCATGTAGACCTTATGCTTGCCGTGCTTAAACTTCCCTGGACTCATACGCTCCTTGTTATTGATAATCAATTGCCATGGAAAATTGAATGCCTTGCTCTTCAAGTATTATCAAAGTTAGGTCCAAGCTTAAGCAGTGAAGTTGTTCTTGATGTTTTGGATTTGGGTCTTCATGATGAAGCTGAAGAAGTCAGGACTGAAGCAGCTATTTCTTTGCCAGTGATGGTTTTGTGGTCTGGTCTTGATGTATCACCTTCTGTCTTTAAAAGGATGAAGTACTTAAGAACAGATAAAGAGGTTAAGAAACTTCTTCCCATATCTCTTGGTCTATTGTCATGCCTTTATGGATGCAGACGCGCTGTATCTGGTCTTCCTAAGAACAAGTGCAAGTTATTTCTAAAGGGGAAAGGTGGAGGATCTAGTTGGACAATAGATCATTTACTGCAAGGTTTCAGCTGTTCCAAATGCGATAAAAATTTTATTCGCAATCACAATGAGCGGCATCCTCCCATCATTCCTCGATCTGATATGTGTGTAGTAGATGCACAAGTTAGTTTAGACTGTAATTTCATGCTGCTGCAATCTTTATTTTTTTTTACCTTCTTTTTGATGAGTCATCAGAGGATGTCCAGATTTCCTGTGTGACAATTATTCATCGCATCCTTGCACACGGTGCCCCTGATATTCTGCTCAATACAAGGCTTGAATGGATAAAGTGTGTAGAATATCTATTGACTAGTAGGAGCAAGGAATTGAGAGATGCATTTTGCAATCATATTAGTTCCTTTATGGATGACCATATTTTGAGTTTAATATTTGCTGGAGATAAAGGCAAAAGCAAGGAGCAAAAATTCTTGGATACAGTTAAACAAGCCATTATAGTCACTGATGATCCACTTATACTGGAGACTTTAATGAAATCTACAGCAGAAATAATGGTTTCTGTTGATATAGGTAGCAAACTGTTCTTATCTTCTCTGATACTGTTGATTGATCAGCTTGATAGTGTACATGTGACTGTGAGAATGAATGCATCAAGATTAATATACAAATCTTGTCATTTCCATCTTAAAGGAGGTCTTGAACTGATTCTTTCTAAAGATGCTCATATTCGTAATGAACTGTATGATTATCTCTCTGAGAGACTTGCTAGCCGCCCAGATTTAGTGAGGGAATTTGCAGAAGCTGCCTTTGGTGTTGAGACTGAAGAACTTGTCAAGAAAATGATTCCTTCTGTTCTTCCGAAGCTTGTGGTGTCTCAGCAGTATAATAGTCAAGCAGTTGGTACCTTACATGAGTTGGCCAAGTGTGTGAACACTGATATGGTGCTTCTGGTTGTTAATTGGCTGCCAAATGTGCTTGCTTTTGCTCTTCATCAAACAGATGAACAACAGCTAATTTCTGCTGTGCAGTTTTACCATGAAAATATTGGTTCTGACAAGAAGGAAATATACGAAGCTGCTTTACCGGCTATTTTAGATGAACTTGTATGCTTTACAGATGCTGGTGATTCAAATGAGATAAGCACTTTCAAAAATTCTATGATGTCGTTCTTGTTGATCCTTTTAACAGGGACAGGTATACTTCTCACTATATGAGGCTGAGTCTTTGACAGAAGATCCTCTGAGAAGCTAGCCAATTCAAGGATGCACGATGCAGTGAAAACATCAATAGCTGCAACTGGTGTTCCAAGAAAATCTGAGAGTTTCTTAGTTGCTTTAACGACACCAATTGAGTCAATTCCGTAGGATGTGAGGTTGTCTGTGACTGAGACGTTGTTGATTGGTGCACTTTTTACTAGCTGGAGCTGGAATGTTTTTTCTGCTCTGCATGTTGATGTAGTAAATGACCATACCTTAGATTTCTTTGTCATCATAGGTTTTGTACGTAGAGGTACCAAGTGCAGTGTCTCGTCTGTAAATTGTTTGATACATTCAAATCTCTTGATCTTTCCCGATGTTGTTTTGCTGATGGTTCTAGGCTTTATCAACTTGACTGAAGCAAGACTAACTCCATGTTCTTCTGCCACACGCATCTTTATGTTGTCGATCACATCTTTGCTAACTGGCTTACCATCCCTTACTTCTGCAATCACAACCAAGGCAACCTGATCAGAGCCATCTGGAATGGAAATCCCTTTTGCTGATAGAATTTCCTCAGGGACACCAATGACAGCACAACAACCAGGACGAAGAAATTCAGATGAAGTTTCAATTGTCTTTTCCATGTCAGATGAGTAAATGTTTCTTCCTGCAACAATGATAAGATCCTTGATTCTTCCAGTGATGAATAGCTTCTGATCTATTATTCGTCCCAAGTCTCCGGTTCTAGTGTAGTTACGTCCGGGATGATTTGTAAGTTCATTCCTGAAAGTTTTCTGACTCAATTCTTCCCTTCCCTAGTATCCTACTCCTGCACTTGGACTACTAATCCAGATTTCTCCCTCCGTCCCGTCTTCACGAAACTCTTCGCAACTATCTGGATCAACAATTCTAATGTCGATATCTTTATCCGCTGAACAAACATACCCACAACAAACTCTTCCCTGCCAATCAACAATAATAGGCTTACCTTCCCCAAATGCACAGCTTACAAACACACAATTTTCTGCCAAGCCGTATCCAGGAGCCATCACCTTTTGAGATAAGCCGAAAGGAGTTGTTAATTCAATGAATCTTTTCAAGGTCTTCTGTCTCACTGGTTCAGCCGCAACCATAAGAAAAACCAAAGATGAAAGGTCTAGATTTTGAAGTTTATCCTTGTTAGTAGACTCTAATCTTCTGACAACTAACTCAAAAGCAAAGTTAGGTCCAACACTGTGAGTTGCTGGATACCTGCTCATTGGTTTCTATCCACAAGAGTGGTTTCTTGACGATTGTCATTTGCGAAAACGGAAGCGCTGCTCCACCGCTGACAAGAGCTGTAAAAAGCCCTCCAATCAGCCCCAAGCCACAATAACAAAGAGGAAGAGCATTCTCAGCAGACCAAGAGTTTGTTTTCAGTTAAGAATGAAGAAATACCACATCAGCAAGTTTATGTCAATAAAATTGTTGTGTTACCACAGTGAAAATCATGAGTAAAAACAGACAATTTCAAAAGCTGCAAACAGACGAAAATTATACCGCTTTCAATCCCACAACCTCATTCCTTACTCCCATTACCAAAAAGTAACTCATTTTCTTTCCCAAAGGAGGACAGACCCAAAGTTCACACGTTTTCTCTAAGCTAAACCCTAATCTCACATCACCAAACCCCCATATATATTGGTTACTATTCATTCAGAGAAAAAAAAGGAGGAGGAACCCTAACCATTGCAGCCGCCACCCATCAACTTCTTGACACTTTCATCACCACACCATCTTCAGAACGACAAACTGAAAACAACCACCAACTTTACCATTTCCGTATCTTCATCTCAGCTTCAAAACTCGCCATTTCGACACCTCCATTAACAAGCTCCTATATCATTTTCATCACTTCACCGTCACACCTCTTCCGCCGTTTCCGAAACCACTTCAATAAACCATCTCCTATACCTCTTCCTCACTCGAAACTCCACCTACTACCGTCTTCATCACGCTCCAAAACTTCATCTTTCAACTTATGAAATCCATATCCGCGAAACCGCACCATTATCCTCTTCATCCCGTTTTTAACACACACGCAAAAAAAAATCTTTATCCAATATCTTCAAATCTGCAAATCAAGCGCAAATCAGAACACAGAGAGTAAGAAGAGTAAAGAGCTTCGAATCTGGACAAAGGAGAGAGCAAACCGTAGATCAAGCTCGATTGAACGAAAAGGTTGGAACGCAGCGTATCCTCCAAGTTGTTTTTGTTTGACAGATTAGTGTTGAGCATCGTGAGAAGCTTGCGTTGAGATCATCCGCCAGAGGTACAGGGGTTCGCCTCGTTTTACTTTGGTTTTCGTTCGTGTTCACCGTTTATTTTCAATGGAGATTGTTGTTGATTCTGTTTGTTCATGATACTGAATTTTTGTTCGGAAAGCCCATTTTTCTTTTACTAAACTCCCTGTGATTTTTGTGTTTTAATATAAATTTATTTAATTAATGGTTCAGTTAATAGTTTTTGTTAATATCTCATAAAACAGTTTTTCTTTAGCTTATATATATATACATATATTTTATATTTATTTTATTTTAAAATGTTGTAAATATTTGTTTATATATATATATATTTTTTAAATCTAACATTTTAGAAAACTTTAAATATTTTCTTTCCAATTTAAATTTTAGAGTTTACATTTCTTAGAAGCTAGATTATATTTTATTTCACTTTTGTCTTTTTGGGTCGATGACGAGACCTCCGTAAACCGTTATTAAGTCAATTATTGATAAATGACGTTGGATCTGAGACCATTTCTTTTCAACGCTTTTTTCTCCTAAAACCTCGGTCTCGTACCGAGTGTATCTTTGAAAATATTTTTAAAACAAATTCTTTGTATTGGATTAAAAAGAGAGGATTGGGTGTACACCTCTTCCTCTTCGAGTGTTGGGACGCCCACTGTAGTGAGGGTGGTTTCGACACTCGTCTTTCAATACGAAGACGCTTTCGACTTTTCCTCCTAAAACCTCGGTCCCGTACCGAGTACACCTTCAATAATAAATTAATTTCTCTTTGTATGGAATTAAAGAGAGATGATTGGGTGTAGACCTCTTCTTCGTTGAGTGTTGGGATGCCCACTGTAGTGAGGGTGGTTTCGACACTCGTCTTTCAATACGAAGACGTTTTCAATCCCTTCTATCCTAAAGAACCTCGGTTTTGTATCGAGTCCTTTTTAAACCATCTCTAAAACTAATTTCTCTTTGTATTGAATTAAAGAGAGAGGATTGGGTGTAGACCTCTTCTTCTTCGAGTGTTGGGATGCCCACTGTAGTGAGGGTGGTTTTGACACTCGTCTTTCAATATGAAGGTGCGACTTCTTACATCACCTCTCCTTTCACAACTTCCTTCCGCAACCTCTCGTACCTAAAACCTCGGCCCCATACCAAGTGAGCTTTCAATTTTCTTTCACAATAAAAATTGAATGGTCGTGGAGTGGTTAGGCGTAGGCCTTCTCCTATCCCGAGTGCTGACGTTTACCGTAGGGTTCTCTGTCACAAGGCACTTACCATTCAAAACCAAAAATACTTTTAATAAGTGAATGAAACTCTCTTTATGTTGAATTAAAGAGAGAGGATTGGGTGTAGACCTCTTTCTCTCCAAGTGTTGAGATGCTCACTGTAGTGAGGGTGGTTTCGACGCTCGTCTTTCAATACGAAGACGCCTCATTCGCCACACCTTTTTATAACAAAAACTTTGAGATAAAGAATTGGGTACTACCCGTAGGGGTTACTATCTGAGGACCTATCTCACCCCAAACACAATCTCACCAATCAAACGTGACACCTTGCCTCGCATGGCGAAAACCTAATTATTTCAAAAAGGATATGTTACGTCCGTTCTACCGCAAACAGGTAACGCATAAGTCTCCTCACATGCGAGCAGCAAAACACCTAAACTGCTAGAATGCGCACGATAGCATCATCCATAAAAAAAACATCAACAAACCGTAGGCCGAACTACAGCTGCTCTGATTCTTTACTTCGTTCAAGTAAAGATACGTAGGCACAAGGGCCACAATCCTTGCCGAGCACATTCCCCCCATATTTGTAGTTCCCCGAACTACGTCGACTCTGACTTTCTCACATCTATTGAGAATACGTAGGCATAGGACTGCGAAGTCCTACCGAGTCTGTTCTTTCTCTTTTCTTCCCCGTTCTCTCTTTCCTCCTAATTCCCCTTGTTTCTAAACCCTACTTTTACCCCGTGGAACACTCTTTTATAACATATTATTTAGGCAAATAAATTCACACATCGACAAACAAAAGGTTCCCATCAAGTACGATGGATGCGAGGGGTGCTAATACCTTCCCCTCGCATAACCGGCTTCCGAACCCGTTCTTGGTCGCGAGACCATCTTATCCATTTCTTTCTTAAGGTTTTCTCGATATTTTCCTTTCCCCTCATGGGATAAATAAAGTTCGGTGGCGACTCTTCTGTCTATCTTTTTCGCCTTCCCGTCGTTGCGCGACGCATTTTTCGAGTAGCGACAGCTGGCGACTCTGCTGGGGAACCCTAGCGAGTCAAGCCTATTTTGTTTGTCGTATTTATGTTTTTACTTATTTTATTCATTTATGCTTTATTCTCTAACTGTTGGGTTTATTTGAATGGTTTGTAAGCATAAAAGCTTTCTACCCGAGCTTTCGAGTATATACTAAGATAGGAGGTGGGTTCTTTCTGATTTGCGAGACTTAGGACTCGTTGAGTTGGATCGAATTCCACCGCTCAGATGAGACCCCGTTGGGATGATTATGTCTTACGTGTAGTCGTAATGACGTCTTTATTTCCGACGTGGGAGTCCGTGACTCTGAGGACCTTTGTAGAACCTTATTCCAAAGGTTGCTAAGAAATGACTCTATGTTCATCCTTTGAAGGGATTACCGTCTTACGAGTAGTCGTTATGATGGAAAACTTTTGAGGGTTAGTGCATGGGACTTTGTTTAAAAGCCTTTGGGATACCCTCTTACAAACCAATAGATAACCCACCCGATGAGAGAGATATTTTTTGTGTTGTTTTGCAGGGCCAGTGATTTTGATCTCGCTTTGTGTTCTTTATCATGTGCATTCATAAAACATTGCATTACATATCATTTTTCGCATATCAAGGGACTTAAGAGACTGTGATTATCTCAGGTATTGGTGAATACAATGACTGACCAAAGAAAGAGAAGCACAAATTCCATCAAGTTTAGAGAACCAAAGTTGGAACTAATTCAAGATATTCTGATTGACGTACCAAAGGCTATCAAGATCAACTTTCAGGGGAAGTATGGGAAATTGCTTGATCTCCTCCATTCTAGGGTCGATACTTGGGCTTTGTTCGCTATAGCTCAGTTCTATGATGCACCTCTCAGATGTTTCACTTTTCAAAACTATCAGTTGGCCCCTACTCTTGAGGAATATTCTCACATTTTGAACATCAAGATTAAGGATCAACCTATATACACAGGCTTGGAAGAAGAACCAAAACCTCCTGCCATTGCTCTTACTCTACGTATGACCAAAGAGGAAGTCAAAGAGGGGCTAGCCAATAAGGGAGGGGTTCAAGGTTTTCCTTTGAAATTTCTGCTAGATAAAGCTGCTCAGTACAAGACTATGGGAGATTGGGAAAGATTTGGTATTGTCGTTGCTCTAATGATCTATGGGATTGTCCTCTTTCCAAATGTAGACAATTTCATAGACATAACTGCTATCATTCTCTTCATGCAAAGGAATCCCATTCCTACCCTCCTTGCTGATGTTTACCATTCTATTCATTGGAGAAGTGAAAAGAAGTCAGGAATGGTCCAATGCTGTTCTCATCTACTATTCAAATGGTATGCCTCTCATCTACCGAAGAAGGGACCGTTCGTAGAAAACAAGAAAAAACTGAAGTGGTCTCAACGCGTTATGTCTCTAGAGGCCAATGATATTGCTTGGTATTCTCAGGAGTACTACAATGTGGAGATTATCTTTAGTTGTGGGGAATTCGGTAATATGCCTCTAGTCAGTAGGGCTGGTTGTATCAACTACAACCCAGTCATGGCATTGCGCCAATTGGGCTATGCTATGGAAGATGAGCCCGAAGCAGAGAAAGTTCAAAGCTTTTTTTTACTTGCCACAACAGAAGATCCTGCTTTTTCCAGGAAGATTGCTAAAGCATGGGGAAAGATTCACACGAAGGGAAGGCAAGAGTTGAAGGCGAAGAATTGTGTGGCAAAAGAGCCATACAACCAGTGGTTGCTAGCCCGAGTGGCCGAAAGGTTGCTGCCATTTCCCTCAGAACCATCGATGCGAGAAGGACCTCCTGCTCCCACCCATGTATCTATGGAAGAGTACAAGAAACTGAAGCAAGTGGTAGAGAGGTTGACTAAAGAAAATCAGGACCTCGAAGCTGAAATTCACCGAGCGAATGTGGAGAATGGTCAGTACAAGAGGAAAGTAGAGTTTGAACAAGATCGGGCGGCTGAGAGCAGCAAGAAATTGAAGTTAGAAACAGACATGAGAGTCAAGTACCAGCAGGGTTTCGAAGGAGCTAATACATCATTGACAACTCTTCGACAACGCCTAAAAGAGACTAAGGCTTCTTGTGATAGAGCATGGCATTTCTTTGAACTAGCTTCTGCTGAGAAAAAGGAGACAAGAGAGAATCTTGAAGCTGATATTGGGAATCTCGAAAAGCAACTGAGAAACGCCTTGACCATAGTAGAGGATGAACGAAGACTCAAGGAGGAAGCATTAAGGGCTTCATATGTCACTCCTGACATGTGGAACAACAAATGTCAGGAATTGGAGACTGCCAAAGAAACAGCTACTCTATGGAGGAATCGCTTCGACGACTTGCAAAGGGATAGTGCTCAGTGGCTCCAGAAGGAGGCTCAACTCAATGAATTGCTGGACACCCACGTGGATTCTATTTGCTATTACCAATCGAATCTAGACATGTGTCGCGCTAGGTATAACAATCTGGTGGAGCATTGAAACCTCATGATCCGTGATATTCCATGGAGGTTGGAAAGCGTAATTCAAGACTTGGAAGGAAATGATATCCCTCCTGCTATTCACCACTTTCTCCAGCTCTGCGACCAAATGGTTAGAAGATTCATGTTCGAAACGAAGAAGCTTGAAGAACGTCTCCAAAAGAAAGAGTTTTAGTTATTCAGTATTTTCTTGTAGCATGACTTGTTAGTTTCGGCTTATTCAGCAATCGTTTGTATTGAATTTTCTCTAAAATTAATGAAAGTTTTCTTTTTGGTCTAAATTGTGCACTTCTTTATTATTCAGTCATGATTCTATAATACCAATGATAATCACAAGCCTCGAAAGTCTCTTGAGCATTTTGCATACGTTTGCGCTTTTTTCTTTTTTGCATTTCCTACAACCCGACCTTACACGCCGCTTACCCCTTTCAGAAAGAGTAAAGCAAGCTGACTTCACGACATCGGTATAACACAAGGAATAATCAGAAGAGAGTCATGGATCAGATAGAGCAAGACCAGGCTACTATGAGGAGCGAGATGCTAGGCATGAAAACGCAGATGAATCAACTCATGGAGGTGATTCAGAACATGGCCAGGAGTCAAGAGGAGATGAGGCAAGCAGCAGAGAGGAGCGCTAATCAGACTTTGGCTGGTGCAATTCCCAATGCAAGTGGTGCAATTCCAATTCCTGTTGAGACCACCCCAACCCCTGTTGGGGCAATTCCTACTTCTGCCGGTGCCGTATGTAACACCCATTTTAATTATTTAGTCATTTTATTATTATTTTAAATATTATATGTTGATGTGCCCTTTGGTAGGGTGTATTTGATGATGTTTGGTGGGTGTCCCTGAGATGGGAGATCATTGGTGGTAATTTGGTGAGTTTATAATAATATAAGAAATAATAGTAATATTGGTGGTGGTATTAATATTATTATTATTATTATTATTATTATTATTATTATTATTATGTTATTTTTATTAGTTATTATTATTATTATTATATTATTTTTATTAGTTATTATTATTATTGGGATAGGAAATAAAAAGGAAAATAGAATATGAAGGGATGGGGGAAGTATTAGAGAAAATAACACGATAGAAAGATGGAAGAGAGAAAGAGCGATAGAAAGAGAGAAAAGGAAAGAACGAGAGAAGTGAGAAGAACGAAGGAAAAAGGGAACGAAGAACGGAAAGAAAAGAGGAGGCCAAGAGACCAAATCCAGGAAGAATTTCATCGATCAACCGATTAATAAGGTAAGGGGGGAGAAACTTGATTGGGAATGGTATATACATGTATAGGGTAGTGGGGATTCCTTAACCCCGTAGGAATGTATCGTTGATGAAGTTTTATATTGACATGCTATTGATTGTTGAGTTATGTTGATGTTGATGGATTGAAATATGTTGAGTGTTGGTGAATTGTTGTTTTTGGTTAATTTGGCGTATAGGTTGGGTTTACGGTTTTAGGGAAGTTCTGTGTGACCTTTTTGATGTGTCGATAGATTGTTTAAGTGATGACTTTGGAATAATATGTATATGATGATGTACGGATGTTTGATGTTGCCATTGTTGATTGACTGTTGGTGTTGGTTTGGTTTGAGTAAGGTTCAGAGTAACTCTAAAGTGTCGGTAGTGTGCCGTAATGTTGATCTGGAGTAGAATTATAGGAAGATTGATAAGCCTAATATGCATTGGTCGTAATACGGATAGTATAGGAAGTGGATGTTATAGAATAGGCTTGAATCAGAGAAGAGTGAGAATTCTGAACTGTGAGAACTTGAGAAGTCGCAGGCAACTCGCTAGCACTTCGCTTAGCGAGAAGGCAGCGAGCGTTCGCTAGGTGCTCGCCTAGCGAGTGAGGTAGCGAGTGAGTCTAGTAGGTTCTGTTTGCCTTCGCGAGGAGGTTCGCTAAGCGAACAGGTAGCGAGCATTCGCTGGGAGCTCGCCTAGCGAGGGATGTAGCGAGCGTAGCAGAATGGGGTTTTTCTATGCTGTTATACTGTGTGCGCTAAGAGTGTAGTGCCCTTGGACTTTGTTGATTATAGGGGAGATGATTGAGTGTTATAGAGTGAGTACTCGGTGATAGTATGTGATTTCCGTTACTAATTATTTAAATGGATAATTAGTTGGTGTATGAATCATGCGGAGCATGGTGTAGTGATCAGTAGGATCGTGTATTCCCGAGTGGTGGGACGTGTTTATATCTTGGTGATAAAGTATGAACTTGTTTACTTGGTGATGGTACTCGTTTTCCTTGATATTGTTGGTGAACAATTGGTTAACGTATATGTATGTAGTGATCAGTAGGATCGTGTGTTCCCGGGTGTTGGGATGTGGTTATATATGGTGTTATAGTATGAATTTATTTACTATCTGATTGATTTATATTGGTGTTGTGTGTAATATATCTACACATATATGCATTGATGTATGATGATATGATCAGGAGGATCGTGTGCACTTAGTGTGCCTAAATATGATAGTTATGCATTGGTGTGTGCATATCATGGTGTTTTGGTGGGATGAATCATGTCTCAGGAGGAGCGTAAGTGATTCATCCGTACTCCTTGGTGGAGAATGGTGGAGGATAGATCATGTCTCAGGAGGAGCGTAAGTGATCTATCCAGGTTCGATTGAATGAACCAATGAGTCGGTACCGCATGCATGGTGTTGAGTTGCATATTTGCATTATAATATGTTATATTGTAATTTGAACAGTAGGTTCGTTATATGGAGTTGTTGGGGTGAATATTGGTGTGTTGGTGTGTTTTACTACCTTGTTTACATGTATTACATTACCAATATATTTTTGATCATGTTTTCTCACCCCTTGGTTGTTTGTGTGTCTGTGCTTCTCCGGAAGTACAGATAATCCAGGTACTTAGATAGCTTGGATGGTGGTGTGCCAGTCGAGTCTAGGATGCTCTGATACGTAACACGGGATATGGGTGTTTTAATTGTTTTATGTCAAACTTGTTGTAATCCTGTGACGTATCACTTTTTTTTTGTGAATTATAATAATAAAGATTTTACGAAATTTGGCGGATGGCCGAGAATGTTGGAATAATGTTTTCCGCTGTATTATTTTTGAGAATAATTAATAAAGTATTCTTTATAAAAATTTGGTGATGTGATATCCCACTATTTTGGGGAAAACTCTGATGTTTATTTATAATGTTTATATTTTATTTAATTTGGGAAGTGGGGTGTTACAATTGGTATCAGAGCAGGTCGGTCCGTCCGGCCAATGTTGTCTAGTGTTATTGTTTCCTGGTATGCGACATGTGTGTAAAAACACTGTCGGTACATGTTGTTGGTTAACTTCATTGGTAGAAGTGGAATGATTCCAGTGGGGGAGAAGTTGTATTTCTCCGAAAAGCTACAGTGTGGTGGCTTAGTGTGTTGAGGAGTGATATTATAGCTTGGTAAAGATGGTTTGTACCCCATCATGATTTCGGCTGTCTATTAACAAATTGAGGAACTGATCACCCTTAATCTCTTGTTAATAGTGGACGGGATTGTGTTGGATGGGATAGACGTATCTTGCAAGCTTGGGTGGCGTGAGCAGTGTATAGTCTTGAGTTAAGCTAAGTGCTTAAGGGATTATTTTGAGGAATTTGGCGTAAGACGGTGTTGAAGTGTCTATTTTCGACTGAAACTTGGAATGAGAAGGAAAGTGAGAAAAATTGGGATTTGTCAATTAATTGCGATTGCCGGAGGTTTCCGGATGAGGCTAGGTGATTTACTATCGGAGTGTGAAGTAAAGCTCACACGTTGACTTTGTTGTTGGAACGAGTCCGATATTAGTGACTCCATATGGTGTGTTTTCGTTGGGATTGGAAAGTTGAAGAGTCAACTTGAAGACCTTCTAGGAGAGAGGTTCTTTTGTTTGAGTGTGCTTACCGTAATGTGCACCAATTTTGTTGGTTAGACAGATAGAAGGTTTTGTGAAGCTTTGGGTGAACTATAGATAAGTGAACAGGGTGACTATCAAGGATAGGTGTTCGCTTCCAAGAGTTAATGATTTGATGGAACAATTGATCGAGGGATGTGAGTCCCTTGGTCATGTGATCTCGAGTAGAGTTCTTGTGGTGGATGGGACGAAGGTCAAAAGTTCTATCGTATTAGGAGGCTCAAAGATCTGCTGTTGAGATTGGAAGTAATTGAGTTTTAAATTATTCATAGATTTAAGCTATTTATTGATGAAGTGTGTTTGAATTTTTGTGGTAAGGACGGGCGGTACGGTATGTGTTCCCGCTATAACTCACAACTTGTTTGTCCACTTGGAATGGGATCTTCTTTAATTATTTATATAAGGAAATGGTTGTGTTAATAAATGATATTTTAAGGTATTCGAAGCGTATAGAGGATTATGTTGAGCATAAGGAACTGGAGTTATCAGTGTTGGAAAAAGAGCGGTGATATACTTCCGTAAGGAAAGTTCTGCCGAATCCGATAGAACTAATTGTGGTGTTTGTGATGCTTATTGATATAATTAGGGGATTTGCTAAAGACAACTTCAGCGAGTTTCAATTATGCAAAAGGTAACTTGAAGTGTATAAGAGAAATCATTCCGACCAGTGATTCAGAGTTGGTTACTATTGTGATTGTACTGGAGTCGGAGTCTTCAAAAGTTCAGACTGAGATCGGAGATGTTTGGTGATCTTAAGAGTTTAAGGTGTTTGTTTAATTTGAATAAGACAAATATAGGCATAGGAAATAATTGGGACTTCGAAAAGAGTACGACTTCGAGTTGAATTACCATTCGGGTAAAAGCGGACATGGTAGATGATGCAGTGAGTTAGAAATATTTGCATATACCGAAGATGATGGTGAAAATAGTTAGAACTGATTGAGAAATTTCATAATATGCGTTTTGTGAGTAAGGATACTTCTTATGGAGTTAAGCTTTTATTATTAAGATCTGACTAGTGATATCCTTGAGAAGAATCGAGAAAGTCAGAAATCTGGGTTGAATAGTGAATTAGTTGAAATTGATAAATTAGAGTCGAAGAGTGGATTGTCGGGTTTGGGGAAATAATACCACGAGGTGTTATGATAGAGTATGTATATCAGATGTTGTTGAAGGGAGTAGGAGTACTCGTGAAGAAATACATTGAGGTAGATGGAGTATCCATCTCGGTGCTATGAAGAAGTAACCGAACTTGAGTAGATTGTTTTTGAGACCATGGATAAGGAGAGGTGGAATATGCTAGTTAGAATTGTCGGAATTTGAAGAGTGAACATCAGAGACTGTTGAGTCTGATGTAGTCGTTAAATATTCTAGAGTGGAAATCAGGTAGTATTTTCACGAAATTGGTGTTGAGATTTCCAAAGAATTTGTAAAGACATAATTTTAATTTGAATTGTTAGGAGTGGATTAACTATTCCGTGTTGAGGATATACGAGATGCATATTGAGAAAGTGGTGAAATTGGATGAGATACTGACGAATATTGTGTCAGATGGAAATTTGAGGTTTATATTGAGATTTTGGAGGGGCTTACAGGAAGCTTCGGATACTAAGTTGAAGCTGAGTTCGACTTATCATCCGCAAACTGATGGTCAGTCAGAGAGGACTATTGAGTCTGTAGAGAATTGGTGAGAGCTTGGGTGTCGGATCAAGGTGGAGCGTGGGATGATTAATTATCGTTGATTGAGTTACCTATAATAACGGTTACCATCCTAGTGTCAGAATGGCACTATATGTGGCTTGGTGAGATAGGGAGTGTAGGACTCTCCTGTGTTGAAATAAATCGAGTGAGAGTGTTGTACTCAGACTTGAAGATTATGCTTGAGATGGCTGAGAAGATCGAGAGGATCCGAGGCAATATGTATTTTGAGGGTCACGCCGGTGACTGGTGTTGGTCGAGCTTCGAAATCTCAGAAGTTCGCACGTGTTCTGTAGTTGTATCAGAGTGGCGCAGCGGAGGCAGGGGAGGAGTAACATGTTAGACTGTTTTTCTGTTGTCGCTGTGAATTGGCATGATATGTTTCATGTGTCTTAGTCGAGAAAGTACATTGAACCAGGTGGATGATGTACAAGTGAAAAATATTCCGATTGTTGAGGCATTGCTAGTTCGTTTTGGCGAGCGAGGAACAACTCCGAAGGGAGGAGATATCTTTGGTGAAAGTAGTATGGGGAGGTGCTGCAGAAGGCAGTGTGACCTGAGAATTGGAATAAAAGATGCGGGGAGCGTATCCGGAATTATTTCCATCAGATAATTTTCGAGGACGAAAATAATTAAAGTGGGGAGAGTTGTAACACCCATTTTAATTATTTAGTCATTTTATTATTATTTTAAATATTATATGTTGATGTGCCCTTTGGTAGGGTGTATTTGATGATGTTTGGTGGGTGTCCCTGAGATGGGAGATCATTGGTGGTAATTTGGTGAGTTTATAATAATATAAGAAATAATAGTAATATTGGTGGTGGTATTAATATTATTATTATTATTATTATTATTATTATTATTATTATTATTATTATTATTATTATTATTATGTTATTTTTATTAGTTATTATTATTATTATTATATTATTTTTATTAGTTATTATTATTATTGGGATAGGAAATAAAAAGGAAAATAGAATATGAAGGGATGGGGGAAGTATTAGAGAAAATAACACGATAGAAAGATGGAAGAGAGAAAGAGCGATAGAAAGAGAGAAGAGGAAAGAACGAGAGAAGTGAGAAGAACGAAGGAAAAAGGGAACGAAGAACGGAAAGAAAAGAGGAGGCCAAGAGACCAAATCCAGGAAGAATTTCATCGATCAACCGATTAATAAGGTAAGGGGGGAGAAACTTGATTGGGAATGGTATATACATGTATAGGGTAGTGGGGATTCCTTAACCCCGTAGGAATGTATCGTTGATGAAGTTTTATATTGACATGCTATTGATTGTTGAGTTATGTTGATGTTGATGGATTGAAATATGTTGAGTGTTGGTGAATTGTTGTTTTTGGTTAATTTGGCGTATAGGTTGGGTTTACGGTTTTAGGGAAGTTCTGTGTGACCTTTTTGATGTGTCGATAGATTGTTTAAGTGATGACTTTGGAATAATATGTATATGATGATGTACGGATGTTTGATGTTGCCATTGTTGATTGACTGTTGGTGTTGGTTTGGTTTGAGTAAGGTTCAGAGTAACTCTAAAGTGTCGGTAGTGTGCCGTAATGTTGATCTGGAGTAGAATTATAGGAAGATTGATAAGCCTAATATGCATTGGTCGTAATACGGATAGTATAGGAAGTGGATGTTATAGAATAGGCTTGAATCAGAGAAGAGTGAGAATTCTGAACTGTGAGAACTTGAGAAGTCGCAGGCAACTCGCTAGCACTTCGCTTAGCGAGAAGGCAGCGAGCGTTCGCTAGGTGCTCGCCTAGCGAGTGAGGTAGCGAGTGAGTCTAGTAGGTTCTGTTTGCCTTCGCGAGGAGGTTCGCTAAGCGAACAGGTAGCGAGCATTCGCTGGGAGCTCGCCTAGCGAGGGTGTAGCGAGCGTAGCAGAATGGGGTTTTTCTATGCTGTTATACTGTGTGCGCTAAGAGTGTAGTGCCCTTGGACTTTGTTGATTATAGGGGAGATGATTGAGTGTTATAGAGTGAGTACTCGGTGATAGTATGTGATTTCCGTTACTAATTATTTAAATGGATAATTAGTTGGTGTATGAATCATGCGGAGCATGGTGTAGTGATCAGTAGGATCGTGTATTCCCGAGTGGTGGGACGTGTTTATATCTTGGTGATAAAGTATGAACTTGTTTACTTGGTGATGGTACTCGTTTTCCTTGATATTGTTGGTGAACAATTGGTTAACGTATATGTATGTAGTGATCAGTAGGATCGTGTGTTCCCGGGTGTTGGGATGTGGTTATATATGGTGTTATAGTATGAATTTATTTACTATCTGATTGATTTATATGGTGTTGGTGTAATATATCTACACATATATGCATTGATGTATGACGATATGATCAGGAGGATCGTGTGCACTTAGTGTGCCTAAATATGATAGTTATGCATTGGTGTGTGCATATCATGGTGTTTTGGTGGGATGAATCATGTCTCAGGAGGAGCGTAAGTGATTCATCCGTACTCCTTGGTGGAGAATGGTGGAGGATAGATCATGTCTCAGGAGGAGCGTAAGTGATCTATCCAGGTTCGATTGAATGAACCAATGAGTCGGTACCGCATGCATGGTGTTGAGTTGCATATTTGCATTATAATATGTTATATTGTAATTTGAACAGTAGGTTCGTTATATGGAGTTGTTGGGGTGAATATTGGTGTGTTGGTGTGTTTTACTACCTTGTTTACATGTATTACATTACCAATATATTTTTGATCATGTTTTCTCACCCCTTGGTTGTTGTTGTGTCTGTGCTTCTCCGGAAGTACAGATAATCCAGGTACTTAGATAGCTTGGATGGTGGTGTGCCAGTCGAGTCTAGGATGCTCTGATACGTAACACGGGATATGGGTGTTTTAATTGTTTTATGTCAAACTTGTTGTAATCCTGTGACGTATCACTTTTTTTTTGTGAATTATAATAATAAAGATTTTACGAAATTTGGCGGATGGCCGAGAATGTTGGAATAATGTTTTCCGCTGTATTATTTTTGAGAATAATTAATAAAGTATTTTTATAAAAATTTGGTGATGTGATATCCCACTATTTTGGGGAAAACTCTGATGTTTATTTATAATGTTTATATTTTATTTAATTTGGGAAGTGGGGTGTTACACCGTACCTATCAACACCGTCCCTCCACCAGTCGGTACTACTCAACCTCATGGCACTGCGATCCCAATACCAGTCCAGTATGATGAACATGAAGGCTTCTATGAGAATTCAGCTGAAGCATATGCACCCCAAACCGCTGAGTTGGAGAAAAAGTTCAAGGCCTTACAAGAGGTGGTAAGGGCACTGCAAGGCCCCGATGTTTTGGGATTGGATGCTGCTGAAATATGTCTTGTACCCGGAGTTAAGATACCTCCGAAGTTTGTAATTCCAACCTTCGAGAAATACAAGGGTAACAGTTGTCCTAAGACCCACATAAGGTCTTACTGTAGGAAGATGGCCGCCTATTCTAATGACGAGAAGCTATTAATCCATTTCTTTCAAGATAGCTTAACAGAGGCGTCCCTAGAATGGTATATGCACCTTGAACGATCCAATGTGAGAAGCTGGAAAGAGTTAGCAGACGCTTTCGTGAAGCATTATCAGTATAATACTGACATGGCTCCGAATCGTATGCAGCTTCAAAATTTGTCCCAGAAGCCGAATGAGTGTTTTAAAGACTTCGCGCAGAGATGGAGGGGAGTAGCTGCAAGGGTACAACCTCCGTTGATGGAGAAAAAACTGACAGACCTATTCATGGGCACGCTACAAGGACCGATCTTTGAGCGGTTAGCATCCACAACCTCCACGGTGTTTTCTGAACTTGTCATGGCTAGAGAGAGATTAGAGAGTTTCATGAAGGCGGGAAAGATTCAGAATGCAGGCGGATCTTCAAGTGGGGTCAAGAAGCCTTATCAGGGTTTCGTTAAGAAAAGGGAAGGCGAAGCTAGTGCTGTGTTCACCAATAGAGGGAGAACTCACCAAGGTTATCACCACATTGCTGCCATTGCTCCACAGCAACCACTTTCCATTCCGGCAAATCAGCCTGCGACTCAGCAAAATCGACAACAACAACCCTATCAACCAAGACAAAATCAGTATCAAGGGCAGAGAAAACCAGAAAGAAGGCTTGATCCAATTCCGTCCACCTACGCCAAATTGCTTCCGTTCTTGTTGAAAGGAGGTCTCGTTCAACTTAGGGAAATGAAAGATCCTCCGGCTGTTCTCCCCTACGGTTACGACGTGAATGCGAGATGTGAATTCCACTCTGGCGCCCTAGGCCATAGCATTGAGAATTGTAAGGCTTTAAAACACATTGTGCAGAATCTTATCGATTCAAAGGCGATAAACTTTACCCGAAATACTCCGAACATCAAGACTAATCCAATGCCACCTCACCACTCAACAAACATGATTGAAGGCTCTGAGGGGATCCGATTAATTTCAGATATTGAGAAATTGAGGACCCCACTTTCCACTATTAAGGAGCAACTCTTGTTGAAAAACATTTACCCAGGATGTTCAACTAATTGCCATGTTTGCATGGACGGATCTCAAGGATGCACTGAGCTGAAGAAAGGCATACAAAGCCTGATTGAGCAGGGTGTATTAGTAGCAGAACAACTATCAAAGATTGAGGAAGTTTCTACTCTTGAAATTCCGTTCGAAACATTGGAGATACCATATGATGATGGATATGAGCTTTGGATCCCATTTGACAATTCGACTCGCACACCATTGACCATACCGTGCGATGAGGAAGAATGGGACTACATGTATGGACATACTTCTATCCCACTGCAGATCCCGTATGATCCAGTTGAGATACCTATGTCTCCACCATCAATGAACCAGCTTGTCATTTCGGCCCCATCTCCGTTTCCATACGAGAGCACGAATGTTGTACCTTGGTTATACGATGAAACTGTTTTTCTTAACGGACAGAAGGTGGCAGAAGAAGATGTATTGGAAGAAAAGAAGACTGTAGAGAACATCGTGGGAACCGGAGGCGTCACTAGAAGTGGTCGAATCTTCGCTCCAACTGCACCTCCTGTCAACAGCAGTGACAATACAAGGAAAGGTACTGCCGTACCGAGCACCAATGAACAGGGGCAGTCATCTAAACAGACAGGCGTCCCAAATGATGAAGCGGAGGAGTTTCTAAGAATCATTCAGAAAAGAGATTACAAAGTGATTGACCAGCTCAATCATACACCCTCGAAGATATCCATGCTGTCATTGTTAATGTGTTCAAAGGCCCATCAAGAGGCACTGCTAAAATTCTTGAAGGCAGCTCATGTGCCAGAGGAGATATCAGTAGTACAGTTTGAAGAAGTGGTGGGAAATATTGCATCAGGTCATATTTTGAGCTTTAATGATAGTGAATTACCTCCCGAAGGTAAAAATCATAACAAGGCCTTGCACATTACTATCGAATGTGTGGATGTGGTATTCTCTAGGGTGCTTGTTGACACTGGATCATCGTTGAATGTGTTACCAAAAAGCTCATTGTGCAAGCTGTCAATTGAAGGACTTGTGATGAAGCCAAGTCAAACTATCGTAAAAGCTTTTGATGGAGCTAAGAGAACTGTGGTAGGCGAGGTTGATCTCCCGATCAAGATCGGACCTCATACTTTCATCATTACATTTTACGTAATGGATATATACCCCGCTTACAGTTTCCTTCTTGGTCGTCCATGGATTCATTCCGCAGGTGCTGTAACTTCAACCTTGCATCAAAATATCAAATTTATGATTAACAATCAGATGGTCATTATTGAGGGTGAAGAAGATGTTCTTGTAAGTCATCTTGCTTCGTTCCGCTATGTGGAAGTGGGAAATGAAGTGCATGAGACACCGTTTCAAGCTTTTGAAGTAATCAATGTTGAAATGATTTACGAAAAGCCAGCATCTTCAATAGTGACTTGGAAGGACGCGAGGACAATGATAGAGGAAGGACATCCGCGAGGATGAGGCAGGGTGTTGGAATTGCCCGTCAACAAAAATGGAGCTGGTCTAGGCTACAAGCAGAAGAATGCAACTGATAAGGGCAAAGAGCTTGCAACTCCGTTGGTTTTTACTAGTGGAGGCCACCTTGTCGATGGTCAAGTCATGTTTTTGGAAACTGAAGCCGAAGATCATGAAGAGCTGTGTATGGTGTATCCTAGGGCGCCTAATCAAACTTTGAACAATTGGAGAGTCGTCGAAATCCCCGAAGTTACTCTAGTAGACGAGTAATTCCCTTTTTATTTTACCTATAAAAAAAAGAAGTCATATGCTCTGCCCAAGGCATATGGATCATGTTGTAGGGCTTTTTGCTTTTAAAGCACAACTTATCATCAATAAATAAACTTTCGCATCCAATTACGCTCTATTTCTTTCATTTTTACTTTTTGCACATAAAATTATCTTTGAAAGACAATGTTTTGTTTTATTTTCCTTCTTTCTGTCAACCTTTTCTAAAAAAAATAATAAAAAAAATAATAAAGCATGAAGTCATTCATCGTGCAGATCTTCCCTTGCTCCTGTCAATAACGACCCCGCTATGGTCCAATATGACTTTGATAACCCGATCTACCAGGCCGACGAAGACTGCGAGGAAGATTGTGATCTCCCAGAAGAGCTAGCTAGACTATTGAAGCAGGAGTCAAAGGTCATTCAGCCCTACCAAGAAGAGGTCGAAGTCATCAACATGGGAACTGAAGAGGACGCCAAAGAGATCAAGATAGGTGCAGCTTTAGAGTCAGAGATTAAGTCAAAACTGATAATATTGCTTCGAGAGTATGTCGACGTATTTGCTTGGTCTTACAAAGATATGCCCGGTCTAGATGAAGATATTGTGATGCACAAACTACCTCTCAAGGAAGGCTGCCCGCCGGTGAAGCAAAAGTTGAGGAGAACAAAGCCAGAGATGTCCTTCAAGATCAAAGAGGAAGTGCAAAAGCAATTAGACGCTGGTTTTCTGGCAGTATCCAGCTATCCACAATGGATAGCGAATATTGTCCCAGTACCTAAGAAGGATGGGAAGGTGCGAATGTGTGTAGATTATAGAGACCTCAATAGAGCGAGTCCGAAAGATGACTTCCCTTTGCCACACATTGATGTGCTAGTAGACAACACGGCCCAGTTTTCTGTCTTCTCATTTATGGATGGCTTTTCTGGATATAACCAGATTAAGATGGCGCCCGAAGATATGGAAAAGACGACTTTCATCACTCCATGGGGAACTTTCTGTTACAAGGTCATGCCGTTTGGGCTTAAGAACGCAGGCGCAACATATCAGCGAGCAATGGTCACTCTTTTTCCATGACATGATACATAAAGAGATTGAGTGTTATGTAGACGATATGATTGCAAAATCTCAGACCGAGGAAGAGCACCTCATCCACTTGGAAAAGCTATTCGCCCGATTAAGGAAATTCCAGCTGAGATTAAATCCCAACAAATGCACTTTTGGTGTAAGATCTGGTAAACTGCTAGGTTTTATTGTGAGCCAAAAAGGGATTGAAGTCGATCCAGATAAGGTCAAAGCTATCCAAGAGATGCCGGCACCCAAAACTGAAAAATAAGTCTGAGGGTTCCTTGGGAGGTTGAACTATATCGCCAGGTTCATATCTCATCTAACGGCCACTTGTGAGCCCATCTTCAAGTTACTTCGAAAGGATCAAGTTGTGGTATGGAACGGTAATTGTCAGAAAGCCTTTGAGAAAATAAAAGAATACTTACAAGAACCGCCGATCTTGATGCCTCCAGTACCCGGACGACCCCTGATCATGTACCTGACTGTGCTAGAGGGATCCATGGGATGCGTGTTGGGACAACATGATGAAACCGGCAGGAAAGAGCATGCAATTTATTACCTCAGCAAAAAGTTTAACGACTGTGAAACAAGATATTCAATGCTCGAGAAGACATGTTGCGCATTGGCTTGGGCAGCAAAACGCTTGAGACAATATATGCTCACCCATACGACTTTGTTGATCTCCAAGATGGATCCTGTCAAATACATATTCGAGAAGCCCGCTCTCACCGGGCGAGTAGCTCGTTGGCAAATGGTGTTAACAGAGTATGACATCCAGTATGTTACGCAGAAAGCTATCAAAGGAAGTGTGCTCTCTGAATACCTTGCCCACCAACCTATGGACAACTACCAGTCCATGCGCTTCGATTTCCCCGATGAAGACGTCATGTTTGCCAGAGATTATGCCATGCCAGGCCCAGATGATGGACCCGAACCAGGATCGCGATGGACGCTCGTGTTCGATGGTGCCGCAAATGCCAAAGGTTGTGGAATTGGGGCAATCATCACTTCTCCAACTGGCTTTCACTTTCCATTCACCGCCAGATTATGCTTCAAATATACTAACAACATGGCCGAATATGAAGCTTGTATTTTCGGAATTGAAGCTGCCATTGATAATAGAATCAAGATTCTAGAAGTCTATGGAGATTCCGCGCTTGTCATATGCGAGATTAAAGGGGAGTATGAAACACTGGACCTCAAGTTAATTCCTTACAAAGATCATGTCCTGAAGCTAATCCCGTACTTTGATGAGATCACTTTTCATCACATTCCCAGAGGAGAAAATCAGTTGGCTGACGCTCTAGCAACACTAGCATCTATGTTTCAAGTCAAGTGGAAGAATGAGGCGCCATCTATCCGCTTGGAATATTTGGACGAACCCGCTTATTGCCTAGCGGCCGATGTGGAAGAAACTAAAATTGATGATCATCCTTGGTTCTATGATATCAAGCGATATCTAGAGACACAAGAATATCCATAAGGCATAACTATCACTGACAAGAAGTATCTCAGAAAGCTCTCCTCAAAGTTCTTCCTCAGTGGTGACGTATTATACAAGCGGAATTACGATTCGGTTCTACTCAGATGCGTGGATAAACACGAAGCAGAACGTATCATAAATGAAATGCATGAAGGATCTTTTGGGACACATGCTAGTGGTCATACTATGGTTAAAAAGATTTTTAGGGCGGGATACTATTGGATGACGATGGAAACGGATTGTTGTCTCCATGTCCATTCATGCCACAAGTGCCAAATTTACGCAGACAAGGTCCATACTTCACCACTCCCTCTGAATGTTTTGACTTCGCCTTGGCCTTTCGCTATGTGGGGTATAGATGTAATCGGACGCATCGAGCCAACCGCTTCAAATGGGCACCGTTTTATCTTAGTGGCCATCGATTACTTTACCAAATGGGTAGAAGCCGCGTCCTATGCCAACGTCACTAAGCAAGTGGTGACTCGCTTCATCAAGAAAAAGATTATTTGTCGATATGGAATCCCGAACAAGATCATTACAGACAACGGTTCAAACCTCAACAATAAGATGATGAAAGAGCTGTGTAAAAACTTCAAAATTGAACACCACAATTCAACACCTTATCGCCCTAAAATGAATGGAGTTGTTGAGGCGGCAAATAAGAACATTAAGAAAATCGTCCAGAAGATGGTGAAGACTTACAAAGACTGGCACGAGATGTTGCCATTTGCGTTGCATGGCTACCGCACCTCAGTGCACACTTCCACAGGGGCAACCCCGTTTTCTCTCGTATATGGCATGGAAGCAGTATTTCCCATTGAAGTAGAGATTCCCTCCTTAAGGATTTTGGCAGACGTCAAGCTAGATGAGGCCGAATGGATACAAGCCAGACTCGACCAACTTAATCTCATCGACGAGAAGCGCATGACGGCCATCTGTCATGGACAGTTATACCAAAAACGATTGAAGAAGGCTTTTGATAAGAAGGTTCGCCCATGACACATCCAAGCAGGAGATTTGGTACTGAGGAAAATTCAACCAACTCACGTCGATCCAAGGGGAAAATGGGCACCAAACTATGAGGGTCCGTATATAGTAAAGAAAGTTTTCTCCGGAGGAGCCTTGATCCTTTCAACCATGGATGGTGACGATCTCTCATCCCCTGTGAATGCAGATGCAGTTAAAAAATATTATGCCTAAAAGATAGGCCTGGTGGACCCAAAAAGAAAATCCACGCAAAAATGGGCGTCCTGGTGGACCATAAAAATGGTTCAGGAAAAATTAGGGACTAGAAGTAAAAAAAAAGTATCCTGATAGGCTGAAAACCTGAAAGGGAGGCCTAGGCAAAAGTTAGGGATTCGAAAAGGCAGAACTGCATCTTGAAAAGACGTGTGAATTATCCTCCATAACCATCAAGCTCTCGACTGAGAAAGATCAATACGATCGTGGCGCTCAAAAGCATGGCGTGAAGGGTCTTCAGAGACATATGTGCCATAGAGAATTTGAAACTTGGCAGGGACCACTTTCAACATTGTCTTAGTCTTTATACTCTCTTTTAAAAGCAGTTACCTCTTTTAGGAATTGCCTCCTTTTGTAACTTTCCCATTTATGGGTTTTCATCAATAAAATTACTTTCATTAAAGCCTTCTCTGTTTTTATTTACCCTTTGGTTGCAAGTTTCATTTATTTGATGATGGGTTTTGCATATAATGACATTATGGTAAATTAGATTAAGGGATGACTTACCCTCTTAGGGTAACTAAAGGGTGACCATGACTCTAAGGAGTACACAGGAACATCATTCTAAATCTTGTAACGACTTGACTGACAAGGTCGTCAAACCCGGCAGAGCAGGCCTCGAGTTGACGGTATCAGCACCTCCAGGTTTTATTACATCATGAAAAGATGATGTCGGGAAGTCAGGCTTATCCTTCACTTTCCCACCACCAAAGTCCGCCATGTCGGCACCTGCATTTCCATTTGTCTGTCTACAATCATGTGCATCATACGCATCGCATTCGACATCATAAGCATCTTGTATCATATGCATACCCACGATCATATAATACCCCCTAGCTTTTGCATCTCCGCGTGTTAGCATTTGTGTTTGCATTCCCACTTTTTATGGAACATCATTATCATCAAGCATTAGCACATGCGAGCTCAGATCCAGGATTAAATTCGAAAGTTTTCAAGACCATAATCAGCCTAATTAGGGGCATCTTCAGTAAAGCCATGGGTGTTCCCCAGTGAGTTTTCTCCAGCAGACTTCAGTGATAAGTGGCAATCTCTTCAGAGAAGCTTATCCATCTTCAGCGATAAGTGGCAATCTCTTCAGAGAAGCTTATCCATCTTCAGCGATAAGTGGCAATCTCTTCAGAGAAGCTTATCCATCTTCAGTGATAAGTGGAAATCTCTTCAGAGAAGCTTATCCATCTTCAGCGATAAGTGGCAATCTCTTCAGAGAAGCTTATCCATCTTCAGCGATAAGTGGCAATCTCTTCAGAGAAGCTTATCCATCTTCAGCGATAAGTGGCAATCTCTTCAGAGAAGCTTATCCATCTTCAGCGATAAGTGGAAATCTCTTCAGAGAAGCTTATCCATCTTCAGCGATAAGTGGCAATCTCTTCAGAGAAGCTTATCCATCTTCAGCGATAAGTGGCAATCTCTTCAGAGAAGCTTATCCATCTTCAGCGATAAGTGGCAATCTCTTCAGAGAAGCTTATCCATCTTCAGCGATAAGTGGAAATCTCTTCAGAGAAGCTTATTCCCTTACATCCTAAGGGGTGTCGGGTTTATCTGTGTCTCACTCCATCATTCTTTTGGTGGTGGGTCCGTCATTCTTGTTTTGGTGTCAATTTTTCTCTGTTAACATCCTTTTGGTGTTAACGACTTTTTGCAAGATATCCAGTATCACGTTCCCAAGCATTTCTTCTTCTTTTGGACAAATTCAAGGTCTTCTTTGTATCTAATTGATTTCTACCTCGGGAGAATGAACGCCGCAGCAGTTCATTTCCCTCGGTCCAAGTCATTTAGATAGGGGCATCTGTCATACCCTAAATTTGTCCTACCCGTGTAAATTTTATCTGTACATTCATTTCAGAAAAGTCCAAAAAATGAAGTTATTTTCACTTGAGGATGTCAGGTCAGACGTGTGGATAATGTTGAATGAGGAATGGTTCAAATCACCTGGTTGAAGCTAATTTTTGCAGAGTTTTAGTACAGTGCATATTTGAAGGCATTATTTTTGGTAACAAGACATTATCCCTCGTTTTCAAGGCAATGAGTTTTTGTGTCATGGCAATACGATTTCACTCTCAATTTAATATCAAGTTTGAAGATGGATTTATTATTATTCTTTCAATTTTATTCAAGGCCGATTTGGAAGTATGACTTTTTCTTGGCTCATTCATTTGTCATTCATTTTCAAGTTGATCGCAAATTCAAAGGGGTTATTCCAATCAAATTACAGGAGTCTATAAACTTTGAAGCTCATTGTTCTAATTAAAAATAGTTCATTTCAAAAGGGTGTAATGACTCATGAGGTTTCCCAGTGGCCCATTTACGTCAAGAACTTTACAAAAGTTTCAAGGTGTTTTGTTATTGCAAAAAAAATATTACTTGATTATATACAAGGCCCATTATCAAATTTTGAAGAAAAAAAAAACAACATGTTCCAAGCTCACATTAGAGGAACAGGCACTCCTAAATTGAGGCTCCAAAATGCATAAGGGGCAAGCCACAACCTCTTTTTGAGCAGGTGAGGCCTGCGCTCCCTGCTCTTGAGCGTTTGGTCTTTTCAAATAATGAAGAAGTCTTGACAGATGCATGCTGGGCTCTCTCATATCTCTCTGATGGGACAAATGACAAAATTCAAGCTGCTGATTTAGTCGGTGTATTCTTTGGATCACTGGGGAGAACCAAGAGCCAGCAACTTAAGGCTGCACTATGCAGTGCTTATGCTAGAATTGCTCAAGTTTGCTCTCCTCATGTCTGGAAGCCAGAGCATCTCATATCTGCACTCTATCATCCAGAACCATGTTTGCCTATGATAAAGTGCTTTCAAGTAGCTGTATCTACCCTTGGTCCACATCTTGTAGGGGGAATCCAAGGAAACGATAAGAATGGAGCCCTTTTATCGAATGAAAACAAGCCAATTGAAAGGACGGGGCATGGTCAAAAGAGGTCCATTCAGGATATGGATAATTTTAAGATCAAACGCCAAAGATTAAGTAAAGAAATTGATGTTGTAGATGCTAGTATTGAGGTGGAATGTAAATATAATTGTATAGTTACTTGCCAAAGAGTAGAAGATTATGCTAACCACATGAATAAATCTCTTCTATCATTTATTCAATCACTAAATGCTCCTGCTGTTGGACCTGGTTCTTTGAAGCCAGATATTGCTTTATCTGCACTTAGCGTTCTATGCATTGCCTTCTCTATTTATCCAGAAAGCGATATGTCTATTAGAATCTTTGAGCAGATGCTTGCATGGCTTCCTTGGATAACTGAGCAGGTGAAACAAGGGAGTTCAATTTCTGTAGATATCTCCACTTATCTAGAAGGAATTCACAGTGTATTGCTTTTGCAAAGCGCCTCTTTCAAAGAGAACAACCCATTGCAAGATGGGAATTACCATGTAGACCTTATGCTTGTCGTGCTTAAACTTCCCTGGACTCATACGCTTCTTGTTATTGATAATCAATTGCCATGGAAAATTAAATGCCTTGCTCTTCAAGTATTATCAAAGTTAGGTCCAAGCTTAAGCAGTGAAGTTGTTCTTGATGTTTTGGATTTGGGTCTTCATGATGAAGCTGAAGAAGTCAGGACTGAAGCAGCTATTTCTTTGCCAGTGATGGTTTTGTGATCTGGTCTTGATGTATCACCTTTTGTCTTTAAAAGGATGGAGTACTTAAGAACAGATAAAGAGGTTAAGAAACTTCTTCCCATATCTCTTGGTCTATTGTCATGCCTTTATGGATGCAGACGCGCTGTATCTGGTCTTCCTAAGAACAAGTGCAAGTTATTTCTAAAGGGGAAAGGTGGAGGATCTAGTTGGACAATAGATCATTTACTGCAAGGTTTCAGCTGTTCCAAATACGATAAAAATTTTATTCGTAATCACAATGAGCGGCATCCTCCCATCATTCCTCGATCTGATATGTGTGGAGTAGATGCACAAGTTAGTTTAGACTGTAATTTCATGCTGCTGCAATCTTTATTTTTTTTTACCTTCTTTTTGATGAGTCATCAGAGGATGTCCAGATTTCCTGTGTGACAATTATTCATCGCATCCTTGCACACGGTGCCCCTGATATTCTGCTCAATATAAGGCTTGAATGGATAAAGTGTGTAGAATATCTATTGACTAGTAGGAGCAAGGAATTGAGAGATGCATTTTGCAATCATATTAGTTTCTTTATGGATGACCATATTTTGAGTTTAATATTTGCTGGAGATAAAGGCAAAAGCAAGGAGCAAAAATTCTTGGATACAGTTAAACAAGCCATTATAGTCGCCGATGATCCACTTATACTGGAGACTTTAATGAAATCTACAGCAGAAATAATGGTTTATGTTGATATAGGTAGCAAACTGTTCTTATTTTCTCTGATACTGTTGACTGATCAGCTTGATAGTGTACATGTGACTGTGAGAATGAATGCATCAAGATTAATACACAAATCTTGTCATTTCCATCTTAAAGGAGGTCTTGAACTGATTCTTTCTAAAGATGCTCATATTCGTAATGAACTGTATGATTATCTCTCTGAGAGACTTGCTAGCCGCCCAGATTTAGTGAGGGAATTTGCAGAAGCTGTCTTTGGTGTTGAGATTGAAGAACTTGTCAAGAAAATGATTCCTTCTGTTCTTCCGAAGCTTGTGGTGTCTCAGCAGTATAATAGTCAAGCAGTTGGTACCTTACATGAGTTGGCCAAGTGTGTGAACACTGATATGGTGCTTCTGGTTGTTAATTGGCTGCCAAATGTGCTTGCTTTTGCTCTTCATCAAACAGATGAACAACAACTAATTTCTGCTGTGTAGTTTTACCATGAAAATATTGGTTATGACAAGAAGGAAATATACGAAGCTGCTTTACCGGCTCTTTTAGATGAACTTGTATGCTTTACAGATGCTGGTGATTCAAATGAGATAAGCACTTTCAAAAACTCTACGATGTCGTTCTTGTTGATCCTTTTAACAGGGACAGGTATACTTCTCACTATCTGAGGCTGAGTCTTTGACAGAAGATCCTCTGAGAAGCTAGCCAATTCAAGGATGCACGATGCAGTGAAAACATCAATAGCTGCAACTGGTGTTCCAAGAAAATCTGAGAGTTTCTTAGTTGCTTTAACGACACCAATTGAGTCAATTCCGTAGGATGTGAGGTTGTCTGTGACTGAGACGTTGTTGATTGGTGCACTTTTTACTAGCTGGAGCTGGAATGTTTTTTCTGCTCTGCATGTTGATGTAGTAAATGACCATACCTTAGATTTCTTTGTCATCATAGGTTTTGTACGTAGAGGTACCAAGTGCAGTGTCTCGTCTGTAAATTGTTTGATACATTCAAATCTCTTGATCTTTCCCGATGTTATTTTGCTGATGGTTCTAGGCTTTATCAACTTGACTGAAGCAAGACTAACTCCATGTTCTTCTGCCACACGCATCTTTATGTTGTCGATCACATCTTTGCTAACTGGCTTACCATCCCTTACTTCTGCAATCACAACCAAGGCAACCTGATCAGAGCCATCTGGAATGGAAATCCCTTTTGCTGATAGAATTTCCTCAGGGACACCAATGACAGCACAACAACCAGGACGAAGAAATTCAGATGAAGTCTCAATTGTCTTTTCCACGTCAGATGAGTAAATGTTTCTTCCTGCAACAATGATAAGATCCTTGATTCTTCCAGTGATGAATAGCTTCTGATCTATTATTCGTCCCAAGCCTCCGGTTGTAGTGTAGTTACGTCCGGGATGATTTGTAAGTTCATTCCTGAAAGTTTTCTGACTCAATTCTTCCCTTCCCCAGTATCCTACTCCTGCACTTGGACTACTAATCCAGATTTCTCCCTCCGTCCCGTCTTCACGAAACTCTTCGCAACTGTCTGGATCAACAATTCTAATGTCGATATCTTTATCCGCTGAACAAACATACCCACAACAAACTCTTCCCTGCCAATCAACAATAATAGGCTTACCTTCTCCAAATGCACAGCTTACAAACACACAATTTTCTGCCAAGCCGTATCCAGGAGCCATCACCTTTTGAGATAAGCCGAAAGGAGTTGTTAATTCAATGAATCTTTTTAAGGTCTTCTGTCTCACTGGTTCAGCCGCAACCATAAGAAAAACCAAAGATGAAAGGTCTAGATTTTGAAGTTTATCCTTGTTAGTAGACTCTAATCTTCGGACAACTAACTCAAAAGCAAAGTTAGGTCCAACACTGTGAGTTGCTGGATACCTGCTCATTGGTTTCTATCCACAAGAGTGGTTTCTTGACGATTGTCATTTGCGAAAACGGAAGCGCTGCTCCACCGCTGACAAGAGCTGTAAAAAGTCCTCCAATCAGCCCCAAGCCACAATAACAAAGAGGAAGAGCATTCTCAGCAGACCAAGAGTTTGTTTTCAGTTAAGAATGAAGAAATACCACATCAGCAAGTTTATGTCAATAAAATTGTTGTGTTACCACAGTGAAAATCATGAGTAAAAACAGACAATTTCAAAAGCTGCAAACAGACGAAAATTATACCGCTTTCAATCCCATAACCTCATTCCTTACTCCCATTACCAAAAAGTAACTCATTTTCTTTCCCAAAGGAGGACAGACCCAAAGTTCACACGTTTTCTCTAAGCTAAACCCTAATCTCACATCACCAAACCCCCATATATATTGGTTACTATTCATTTAGAGAAAAAAAAAGGAGGAGGAACCCTAACCATTGCAGTCGCCACCCATCAACTTCTTGACACTTTCATCACCACACCATCTTCAGAACGACAAACTGAAAACAACCACCAACTTTACCATTTCCGTATCTTCATCTCAGCTTCAAAACCCGCCATTTCGACACCTCCATTAACAAGCTCCTATATCATTTTCATCACTTCACCGTCACACCTCTTCCGCCGTTTCCGAAACCACTTCAATAAACCATCTCCTATACCTCTTCCTCACTCGAAACTCCACCTACTACCGTCTTCATCACGCTCCAAAACTTCATCTTTCAACTTCTGAAATCCATATCCGCGAAACCGCACCATTATCCTCTTCATCCCGTTTTTAACACACACGCAAAAAAAATCTTTATCCAATATCTTCAAATCTGCAAATCAAGCGCAAATCAGAACACAGAGAGTAAGAAGAGTAAAGAGCTTCGAATCTGGACAAAGGAGAGAGCAAACCGTAGATCAAGCTCGATCGAACGAAAAGGTTGGAACGCAGCGTATCCTCCAAGTTGTTTTTGTTTGACAGATTAGTGTTGAGCATCGTGAGAAGCTTGCGTTGAGATCATCCGCCAGAGGTACAGGGGTTCGCCTCGTTTTACTTTGGTTTTCGTTCGTGTTCACCGTTTATTTTCAATGGAGATTGTTGTTGATTCTGTTTGTTCATGATACTGAATTTTTGTTCGGAAAGCCCATTTTTCTTTTACTAAACTCCCTGTGATTTTTGTGTTTTAATATAAATTTGTTTAATTAATGGTTCAGTTAATAGTTTTTGTTAATATCTCATAAAACAGTTTTTCTTTAGCTTATATATATATATATATATATATATATATATATATATATATATATATATATATATATATATATATATATATATATATATATATATATATATATATATATATATATATATATATATATATATATATATATATATATATATATATATATATATATACATATATTTTATATTTATTTTATTTTAAAATGTTGTAAATATTTGTTTATATATATATATATATATATATATATATATATATATATATATATATATATATATATATATATATATATATATATATATATATATATATATATATATATATATATATATATATATATATATATATATATATATATATATATATATATATATATATATATATATATATATATATATATATATATATATATATATATATATATATATATTTTAAATCTAACATTTTAGAAAACTTTAAATATTTTCTTTCCAATTTAAATTTTAGAGTTTACATTTCTTAGAAGCTAGATTATATTTTATTTCACTTTTGTCTTTTTGGGTCGATGACGAGACCTCCGTAAACCGTTATTAAGTCAATTATTGATAAATGACGTTGGATCTGAGACCATTTCTTTTCAACGCTTTTTTCTCCTAAAACCTCGGTCTCGTACCGAGTGTATCTTTGAAAATATTTTTAAAACAAAATCTTTGTATTGGATTAAAAAGAGAGGATTGAGTGTAGACCTCTTCCTCTTCGAGTGTTGGGACGCCCACTGTAGTGAGGGTGGTTTCGACACTCGTCTTTCAATACGAAGACGCTTTCGACTTTTCCTCCTAAATCCTCGGTCCCGTACCGAGTACACCTTCAATAATAAATTAATTTCTCTTTGTATGGAATTAAAGAGAGAGGATTGGGTGTAGACATCTTCTTCTTCGAGTGTTGGGATGCCCACTGTAGTGAGGGTGGTTTCGACACTCGTCTTTCAATACGAAGACGTTTTCAATCCCTTCTATCCTAAAGAACCTCGGTTTTGTATCGAGTCCTTTTTAAACCATCTCTAAAACTAATTTCTCTTTGTATTGAATTAAAGAGAGAGGATTGGGTGTAGACCTCTTCTTCTTCGAGTGTTGGGATGCCCACTGTAGTGAGGGTGGTTTCGACACTCGTCTTTCAATATGAAGGTGCGACTTCTTACATCACCTCTCCTTTCACAACTTCCTTCCGCAACCTCTCGTACCTAAAACCTCGGTCCCATACCAAGTGAGCTTTCAATTTTCTTTCACAATAAAAATTGAATGGTCGTGGAGTGGTTAGGCATAGGCCTTCTCCTATCCCGAGTGCTGACGTTTACCGTAGGGTTCTCTATCACAAGGCACTTACCATTCAAAACCAAAAATACTTTTAATAAGTGAATGAAACTCTCTTTATGTTGAATTAAAGAGAGAGGATTGGGTGTAGACCTCTTTCTCTCCGAGTGTTGAGATGCCCATTGTAGTGAGGGTGGTTTCGACGCTCGTCTTTCAATACGAAGACGCCTCATTCGCCACAACCTTTTTATAACAAAAACTTTGAGATAAAGAATTGGGTACTACCCGTAGGGGTTACTATCTGAGGACCTATCTCACCCCAAACACAATCTCACCAATCAAACGTGACACCTTGCCTCGCATGGCGAAAACCTAATCATTTCAAAAAGGATATGTTACGTCCGTTCTACCGCAAACAGGTAACGCATAAGTCTCCTCACATGCGAGCAGCAAAACACCTAAACTGCTAGAATGCGCACGATAGCATCATCCATAAAAAAACATCAACAAACCGTAGGCCGAACTACGGCTGCTCTGATTCTTTACTTCGTTCAAGTAAAGATACGTAGGCACAAGGGCCACAATCCTTGCCGAGCACATTCCCCCCATATCTGTAGTTCCCCGAACTACGTCGACTCTGACTTTCTCACATCTATTGAGAATACATAGGCATAGGACTGCGAAGTCCTACCGAGTCTGTTCTTTCTCTTTTCTTCCCCGTTCTCTCTTTCCTCCTAATTTCCCTTGTTTCTAAACCCTACTTTTACCCCGTGGAACACTCTTTTATAACATATTATTTAGGCAAATAAATTCACACATCGACAAACAAAAGGTTCCCATCGAGTACGATGGATGCGAGGGGTGCTAATACCTTCCCCTCGCATAACCGGCTTCCGAACCCGTTCTTGGTCGCGAGACCATCTTATCCATTTATTTCTTAAGGTTTTCTCGATATTTTCCTTTCCCCTCATGGGATAAATAAAGTTCGGTGGCGACTCTTCTGTCTATCTTTTTCGCCTTCCCGTCGTTGCACGACGCATTTTTCGAGTAGCAACAACAATAACTATTTCTGCGCCCAGACCGCCCATAATTACTATCACCAAAGCTGGGCTGATACCCTTCGAGAGCACTAACGCCGTCCCGTGGCATTATGGGGCTGAAGTCTACTGCAACGGTCAGAGGTTGGAGCTAGAACCGTTTGGTCAACTGTGGAGAACCTTGCGGGAATCAGTGGTATTACTCGCAGCGGAAGAGTGTTTGCACCACCAGAGGTCGTGGCGGATAAAGCAGTCAGAGCTGATGCGGCTGATAAAGGGAAAAGTAAAGTCGTTGAAGAGGTCCCGCATGGGGCAGAAAAAGACTTGCTTGTTAAAGATGCCGAGGAGTTTATGCGGCTGATTAAAAAGAGTGACTACAAGATTGTGGATCATCTCCATCAGACGCCCTCGAAGATTTCCATCCTGAACTTGTTGCTGTGTTCCGAAGCACACCGCAACGCGCTGCTGAAGGTGTTGAACACCGCGTATATACCGCAGGAAATATCGGTAAATCAGCTAGAAGAGGTCGTAGCCCATGTGAATGCTGGCAATGGGCTAGGTTTCACAGACCTGGAGCTGACGCCGAAGGGGAGGAATCACAATAGCGCCCTGCACATCTCGATAGAGTGTAGGGGCACGATTATGTCGCACGTGTTAGTGGACACGGGTTCGTCGCTTAATGTTCTTCCGAAGAAGGCATTAATGAAGTTGGATACTCGTGGAGTGATATGCACACCCAGTGATCTGGTTGTGAAGGAGTTCGACGGAACTAAACGACATGTTTTCGGGGAGGTGACCTTGCCAATCCAAGTAGGCCCGGAAACGTTCGACGCGGTCTTTTATATTATGGACATCATGCCTGCCTACAGTTGTCTCTTGGGCCGGCCATGGATCCATGCTGCTGGTGCCGTGACCTCCACGTTGCACCAGAAACTCAAATATGCTGTCGGGGGTAGCATCGTGACTGTTTGTGGCGAGGAAGATATAATGGTGAGCCATTTGTCGTCCTTCAAGTATGTGGAGATGGATGGCGAAATCCATGAGACTCTATGCCAAGCGTTCGAAGCTGTCAAAGTGAAGGACGTAGCTCCTATGGTCACCGAAAAGCCAGAGATGACTCTCTCCTCATTCAAGGAAGCTCGGGCCGTTGTCCAAGCCGGGTCCACCCCAGGCTGGGGGCGAATTCTGGAGATACCTAACAAGCAAGACAAGTTTGGGTTGGGATATTCTCCTGGAGCTGAAGCTTCTTCTTCTAGCAGTGCGTCGCGAGGTAAGGGGCCGATCCAGTTTACCAGTGGCGGGGTGATTTTCGAAAGCATCAATGCGGTGTCTGAAGACAGCGGAGATAGCGACTGTGACCTCGACTCTTGGATCCAGCCAAGCAAGCCAGGCGAGGGCCTCACCAACTGGTCCGTCAAGGATATCATCCAGATGACAAGCGAAGAGTAATGATTTACTTTTGCCAATCATTGTACAACCCTATGTCCTACCTGGGGCATAGTGGTTTTATTGTCAGGGCCTTGTTGGATTATGTACATGCATTTTGTTAATAAATCAAAGGCGTTTTTCTTCGTATTCAAATATTGTGATTTCTGTTATTCCTGTTTTATATTTGTTTTGAAAAACAATAAAATGGCAATGGGGTTTGTGCTAACCTGCACATCCTTGTTTTAAACTTAACCCTTGTTATTGCAGGATCCACATAGCAGATGGCATCGACTCTGGACCTTCTACGGCTCACTTCGACTTCGATTGCCCGATCTATCAAGCCGAAGAAGAGATTGATGAAGACGAAGACCTTCTTGAAGAGTTGGCCCGCTTGTTGAAACAAGAGGAGAAAGTTATTCTGCCTCATGAAGAGGAGATCGAGATCGTGAATCTGGGTTCTGAAGAACTCGTCAGAAACGTCAGGATAGGGGCTGCGCTGTAGAGGGATATCAAGCATAGATTGGTCGAGATGCTGAGAGAGTATAGTGACGTCTTTGCTTGGTCATACGAAGATATGCCCGGACTTGACACTGACATTGTGGTCCACCACTTGCCGTTGCGAGAAGATTGTCCACCCGTTAAGCAGAAGCTTAGAAGGACACGACCGAATATGGCCGTTAAGATCAAAGAAGAAGTGCAGAAACAGCTCGATGCTGGCTTCTTAGCGGTCACCACTTACCCTCTGTGGGTCACCAACATAGTGCCTGTACCGAAGAAGGACGGTAAGGTACACATGTGCGTCGATTATCGGGATTTGAATAGGGCGAGCTCTAAAGATGATTTCCCGTTGCCTCATATCGATGTGTTGGTCGACAACATAGCCCAGTTCTCCGTGTTTTCGTTCATGGATGGCTTCTCCTGTTACAATCAGATTAAGATGGCGCCGGAGGACATGGAGAAAATGACGTTTATCACTCCCTGGGGAACATTTTGCTACAAGGTAATGCCTTTCGGTCTGAAGAACGCAGGGGCCACTTACCAACGAGCAATGGTAACTTTGTTTCATGACATGATTCATCATGAGATTGAAGTCTATGTTGATGACATGATTGTGAAGTCCCATACGGAGGAGGGACATCTGGTCAATTTGCTGAAGCTTTTGAGAGGCTTAGGAAGTTCAGGTTGAGGCTGAATCCTAACAAGTGTACTTTCGGAGTACGGTCCGAAAAGCTACTGGGGTTTATCGTGAGCGAAAGAGGCATCGAGGTTGATCCTGCGAAGATAAAAGCGATACAAGAAATGCCAGTGCCAAAAACAGAAAAAGAAGTTTGTGGTTTCTTAGGCAGAATAAACTACATTGCAAGGTTTATCTCTCAGCTCACGGCCACGTGTGAACCGATGTTCAAGCTTTTAAAGAAAGATCAGGCGATTACCTGGAATGAGGATTTCCAGAAGGCATTCGATAAGATAAAGCAGTATCTTCAGGAACCTCCAATCTTGATACTCCCAGTGGCTGGACGACCACTAATCATGTACTTGACAGTTCTTGAGAATAGTATGGGGTGTGTTCTCGGTCAGCACGACGAGACGGGCAGAAAGGAGCATGCCATTTACTATTTGAGTAAAAAGTTCACTGACTGTGAATCTCGTTACTCGATGCTGGAGAAGACGTGTTGTGCACTAGCCTGGGCTGCCAAACGTTTACGACAGTACATGCTCAATCACACCACCATGCTAATTTCGAAGATGGATCCGATCAAGTACGTCTTCGAGAAGCAGGCGCTTTCGGGCAGGATTGCCAGATGGCAAATGGTGTTGACGGAATATGATATTCAGTACGTTTCCCAGAAGGCCATCAAGGGGAGCGTATTGTCTGAATACCTTGCCGAACAGCCGATCGAAGATTATCAGCCGATGAAATTTGAATTCCCTGATGAGGATATCATGTTTCTCAAAGCGAAGGATTGCGATGAGTCGTTGCCCGACGAGGGGCCAGATAGAAAATCCCAGTGGAAATTGATATTTGACGGGGCGGTTAATTCTTACGGAAGTGGCATAGGGGCGACCATCACGACTCCCCACGGATCCCACATCCCGTTCACCGCAACACTGACGTTTCCGGTCACCAATAATGAGGCGGAGTACGAAGCATGCATCATGGGTCTAGAAGAGGCAATTGATTTGAGAATCAAGAACCTCGACGTATATGGTGACTCGGCGCTTGTGATTAATCAGATTATAGGGGAGTGGGAGACTCGTCAATCGAATTTGGTGCCGTACATGAACTATGCCAGAAGGCTACTTCCGTTCTTTGATCGAGTGGAACTCCATCATGTGCCCAGGGCCGAAAATCAGATGGCTGATGCCTTAGCCACGTTGGCTTCGATGTATAAAGTCAATTTTTGGAATGAAGCCCCAAGAATTGTCCTTTCTCGTGTTGATAGACCTGCATTTGTCTTTGCAATCGAGGAAGCCGCCGACGGCAAGCCATGGTTCCATGACATCCAGACTTTCCTTATGACTAAGGAGTATCCTGCAGATGCGTCAACCCAGGATAAGAATACTCTAAGGAGGCTGTCTGGAAATTTTTATCTCAATCCTGATGGAGTTTTGTACAAAAGAAACCACGATCTCGTGCTACTCAGATGTGTAGATGAGAAAGAGTCGAGTATGCTCATGGAAGAAGTACATGAAGGCACATTTGGTACGCATGCCGGCGGGCATGCTATGACAAGGAAGATCCTGAGAGCGGGATACTACTGGATGACGATGGAATCAAATTGCTTTAAATTCGCGAAGAGGTGTCATAAATGCCAGATTTATGCTGATAAAGTTCATGTGCCGCCGTGCCCGTTAAATGTCATGTCCTCCCCGTGGCCTTTCTCCATGTGGGGCATCGACATGATAGGCAAGATCGAGCCCACTGCATCTAACGGTCATCGCTTCATTCTAGTAGCTATCGACTACTTCACCAAGTGGGTGGAGGCTGCCTCGTATGCTAATGTGACCAAGCAGGTGGTGGCTAAATTCATAAAGAGGGACATCATCTGTCGTTACGGGATTCCCGAGCGGATCATTACGGATAATGGTTCGAACCTGAATAACAAGATGATGAAGGAGCTGTGCCAGAGTTTCAAGATTGAACACCACAACTCATCTCCTTATCGGCCGAAGATGAATGGCGCCGTTGAAGCGGCCAATAAGAACATTAAGAAGATTGTTCAGAAGATGGTGGTGACCTACAAAGATTGGCACGAGATGTTGCCATTTGCATTGCACGGTTATCGTACGACGGTGCGTACGTCGACCGGGGCAACTCCTTTCTCCTTAGTATACGGTATGGAGGTTGTCCCACCGTTAGAAGTGGAGATCCCTTCTTTACGAGTTTTGGTTGATGTGAAACTCGACGAGGCATAATGGATTACGAACCGACTGAACCAACTCAACCTGATGGACGAGAAGAGGTTAACATCGATTGCGCATGGTCGTCTGTACCAAAGCCGAATGAAGAAAGCTTATGATAAGAAGGTGCGTCCTAGAAGCTTTCAGACGGGTGATCTCGTCCTGAAGAAGATTCTTCCTCCACACTCCGATCACCGGGGCAAGTGGACTCCCAATTACGAAGGTCCGTATGTCGTCAGCAAGGTCTTCTCGGGAGGAGCGTTGTTGTTATCCACGATAGATGGTGAAGATTTCGCATCCCCGCTGAACACGGACGCAGTTAAAAAATACTTTGCTTGAAAGCGACCCGCTGGACAGTAAAAAGAGAGTCCAGGCAAAAATGGGGCATCCCAGCGAACCATAAAAAAGGAAAAAGGTTCGGGCAAAAATTAGGGATATAAATTGAAAAAATGTACACCCGCAAAGTCGAAAACCCGGATGGGCGACTTTGGCAAAAAAGGGTATCCCGGTGAACTGAAAACCCGCAAAGGGCGGTTCACGCAAAAGTTAGGGATTTGAAAAAGCAAATGACTGCGTTCCGCGTATGGACTTTCATTGTTTAGTGGTTTGGAAGACTTGAGGGCTGTTTATCTGAATCAATCTCTTCTGAAGCTGAAGCGCCGAAGAAGTATCGAAGTCGAGTGGGTCATAGAAGGATCAACTCATGGTGTTCGTCTACGCCTCGTTGCCGACATTTGTATATGCTAATGTATATTTATGTTTTATCCTTGCGCGGCTTCCTCATTCCAGGAGCTTACATCTGTTGTAAAACATGTTTACCCATTCAGGGGTTCGTTATCAATAAAATGTATACTATTCAGCAATTCTGTTTGTCTGTTTAGCATTTATCTGTTTTGTTTGCGAAAAAGAACGCCGCTGTTTTTGATAAAATGCGCATACATAAACTTACTGGCCTAGGCCGCTGATTGTTGAAACAATGAATTACTTGAACATTGTCACGAGATAATAACCTTGATAGGTCCCTTTGAGAAGGGTATCTTGTCTGTTTGTTTGTGTTGTTACAGGTGTAGCATATTCCAGACAATACGTCGTGCGTATCCCCAAGCAGGATGATTCCTCCTTCTCCAGCAAAATTCAGCATCCTCTCCCCGTAGAGTCTGAACATGAGATCGTAAGCATTGACATGTCTCCCCAGGCAGAGAAGATTCTCTCCCCAATCAGATGTATCCTGAAGGAGCGGCATCTCCCCAGCTGAGTCATACTGAAGTGTGCAGCAGTTGATAGTTCAAGACTGAAGTATCTAGCAGAATTGAGATTCCCCGCAGAGTCGTACTCTCCCCAGCAAGCAGAATGATTTCTTCTTCCTCAGCCGAGTTTGCAGATCCCCAAGAGAGCCGAATCCTTGGAAGCTGCTCAGGCCATGATTGGTTTTCCCCAGTGGAGTGTTGAATAGTTGATGCCGCATTTCCCCACCGGAGTCGTTATCTCCAAGGAAGTAGCCGTGAAGGCCGTGCAGTTTATTCCCGCGATTGACATTGCTTTCCCTCAGCAGGTCCAGGTTCTCGTAGAGCTTCGTTCCCCAGCAGCAGTCAACTGAAGTTCACTTCCCCGCAGCAGTCAACTGAAGTTTGTTTCCCTTGCGGAGTCCGATTGAGATTGGCGCGACTTTGTTCTCCTCAGCAGGATGATTCCTTCCCCCTATCTGAGTGGTCCTTTCTCCTTGACAGGAGGATTCTCCCTTCAGCATTTATTTTGCTGACGGGATCACATCATTTTGCATGACTGCATAGCATTTATCATAAATGCGTAGCATTTCCACCGTGTGAAGCATTGCGCCATTGCCGAAGCATATGCATAATAAGCATGATATAGGTTGTTACCGTTCTTGTTTTGCAGGTGTTCCGCCGCAAAACTGATTGCTCAAGATGATTCTTGAATTCTCCCCAGCAAGGTCGTTTGCTTAAGATGATTCTTAAAATCCCCAGTGCAGTCGCCAGAGTTGGTTGCTCAAGTTGATGCTTAGAGTCCCCATCAGAGCGTTTGCTCAGGATGATTCCTGAAATCTCCAGCATAGTTATCGGTTCAGGATGATTCTTGAAGTCTCCGATGGAGTTATTTGCCCAAGATGATTCTTGAAGTCCTCAGCAGAGTTGATTCATCCAGAATGATTCCTGGATCCCCGAAGCAGAGTTACTTGATAGTTCTCCAGAATCCCCAGCGGAGATGCGTTATCCCCAGCAGGTTCCTGAACAGCGAAGTTGAAACTTCCCCTGAAGACTTGATGATTGAAGTCCGACCGTGTTAACAAAGCAGTTCTCTCAGCTGATGCGGAGTGCCTGATGGCAGAAGTTTGGATATCCCCAATTGGTTCATGATTGACCGAGAATTCTATTCCCGACTTACTGATGAAGTCCGGCTGATGCCCGAAAGTTTTCTTCGGATGCCTGACGGCATGATCGACCATGTATTACCGGTTACCGTGTGACCAATTCTCCAGCTAGTTGTCGTGCAGCTAATATTTCAGTTTTCGAAGATTTGTTCCCATCAGAGTACCGTGTACTTGCGCATGTTGGAAAATTTCCGGGTTTGTCGGTATTCAACCGTCTCGCACCTTGATTGGTTGAGAGCCGTTCGCTTCTCACCCAGTTAGGTTCAAGCCGTTTGAATAGGGGCAGCTGTTGCACCCCAAAATTTGACCAACATTTCTTTGCCTAGCTTGTGTTTCATCTCATTCACATTAGCATTATCATTTGCATTTCATTGACATGTATGCAGTGGATCAAGAGGTATGGTTACCAATCATAAACACCACAAAAGTTTGAAACTAGCCAAGAAGGTTATTCAAGTGTTCAAGGATTGATATCCTTGTCAGAGAAGTTAAGAGACCCTCAGAGAGATTGGTTGAAACCAAGGGTGTATGCCTCCTAACTTGAGAGTTGTGGGAGCTCCTCAGATGATTCTGAAGCCATGAAGCCTTGAGAGAGCTTATGAGATGTCTTGAAAGCCATCATGAAGCCTAGAGAGGTCATTGTGCAATATTAAAGAGACCCAGCCATGAGTGGTGTAATTAGGGTTTGACTGAGTCAACCCTAGGTCAACTGATGATTTGGAGAGGGTTGAGACCTAATTCAAGAGCCATGTGATCATGGATTGATGCATTGAGATGATATAAGGATGATTCCAAGGTCAAATCATCATGATTGAGGAGTTTGAGAAGTTTCAGGCTAGGGTTTCTAAGACTTGATAGTGTAAAATCCCCTAGTTTGACCCCTATCTTCAAGGCAGTTTAGCTCAAGATGTGATTGTCATCTCATCTTACCCCCAACATGAATGTTGTATAGCTTGCTCTTAGCTTTAATTTGAGTACTAGAAGTCCTTGATAGGATTTGTAAAGCTCAAGTTATGACTTTGACAAGTTACAGGTCATCTGAGGTATGTGAATCTAGGGCCTTGAAAGTCACCCAACTTGCATCCAACTTTTTCCCAAGAAGGATGATTCCTATGAACTTTTGGTCAACATGAATGTTGTTCCTTATCTTCTTATCTTTCTATAGAGTACTATAAGTCCTTGATAGGATTTGTAGAACTCAAGTTATGGCTTTGACAAGTCAAGGGCATTTTGGTCATTTGGAGATTATAGGTCATTTCAAGCATAAGGCCATAACTCCTATTTCCAAGCTTCAAATGGAAAAATCTTCAACATCAAACTTGCTTAAAATGATGTTTTAAGGATAGTAAGGAGGTCATGAGATGTTGAAAAGGCTTGTAGCTCAAAATGGTAAAAATGACCTAAAATGGAGGCATAAGTTAAATAAGGCAAAGTTGGAAATTGAAATTTCCAAGTTACACATCCAAACCATGGCATATAATAGGTCATTTTGACTCCAAAGAAAATTTTAGAAACAATGGTTCAGCCACAATTTTGATTTGAGGATCAGATCATGGACTTGCTTTGGAAATTGGTTGCTTGCATATTAAGGTACAAATGCAAAACACAAGGAAAGGCAATGCACAAGCTAGCTAAGTACCCTAACACATCATACATCTCATCTAAGGAGATTTTCAGGTCAGAGCAAGTTGCTACAAGAGGCATAGCATGAGATGGCATGTGAGATGAGATGAAATCAAAAACTCATGGCATGAGAATCCCAAATTCTCATTGGATGATTCCAGAAAGTTCTAGAGGGTTTAGAATCATCCTATATAGTGTTTAGAACTTGCTTAGATGCAAGGTTGGTGAGAGAATAGAGAGGAGAGTGAGATAGCCATTTCAATTGCTTCCATTGCAAGTTGAAATCAATTTCTACTTTCTGCTTCATTTCCATTGCTTCTTTCAATCCCAACACCTTCCATTGATCACACTGAATGTGTGCATAGCAAATTGAGGGCAATATCATGAAGAATTGAAGAGTTAGCAATTGAATTTTGGGAGCTGCAAGTCAATATCGGGTTTGGAGATTCATGCTTTCTTGATCAAATCTTTTGCAAACAGAAGCTTTATCATCAATCAAGGAAGGTTTCTGAAGAGTTTGAGAGGTTGAAGTGGAGCTTTGGCCTATCTGATATTCAAGATTTAACAGGTTTGCAACTTTCTTTCTACACCATAATTTAAGCATAATTAGGTAGAATTGTTAGGTTAGAATGGTTAGAGACAAGTAGGAGATGGATTCTGGGAAGTTTGAGATCATTTGATGAAGTTCAAGATAGTGACACCATTTCTGTTTACCACCATAACTCGCTGAATCTTGAGAGATAATCTTGGTATGATAGTGGAAATTGACCAGTGTAGCATGAGGAAGAGATTGATCACTTCAATTTCAAGAATGGTGAACTTTGATTCCTGAGCATATTTGAAGGTTTGATTCGTGTTTTAGGTTTGAGGAAGTTTCAATGGATTTTGATACCATGGTTAGATTCAGGGTGAAATTCTGGATGATCTAGGGTTTTGAATTTTAGTTTTTCATGGAGAATTGATGAGATACGAGTGGGGAAGATGAGTGTGAAGAACTCTGTTTCAGCCATGGCTGTTCCCTCCAAGGCATTCAAAATGAAGAAGACGATGTAGTAGCCATTAGATCAGGAGGAGACCTTTGACTGAGTGGAGATCTAAGGGCCAGGAATTGATTTTGTTTTGTGAAGGATCTGAGTTCTATACCCTAAACGCGGCGTTTCATTAAAAGTAAGGTTTGGGCTTTAGTGGACTGATTGATATCCACACCCCATCCATGGCCCATTGATGTTTTGAACTGAATTTCTTTACTAAGTGCACCGTGCCTTTGTCTTTTTCTTTATGTTTTTGAATTGATTTTCTGATTGAAGATTGGGCCTAGCGCTTATACTAACTACACCCCCATTTTGAGCCCATCTGGAAATTGTACTGCATATTATTGCTATCTGCACCAATGTTTTCATATTTTAATTTCTTTTTCTCCATTTTCCTTTAATCTTTGAAAAATCATATTAAATAGAAAAATGATGATTTTTGCATGGGGATTTTTTCTCCTATTTCATGTTAATGTATAGAAAATTATAAAATCAAAATATTTGCATTTCATGCATTTTAAATATTTTTTGTGTATTTTCTCTTTTAATAGCTTTTAATTCATTTTATGTTGATGCATAGTTTTGTAGAATTTTGTTTAGCTAGTTCCCTTCATATTTTTAGGCCATTCTTTTTAGGATAGTTAGATTAGGACTTTATCTCCCCTCTGGATTTATTCCATAATTTTGTGATGAATTTTTGATTAGTTTTGATTAGATGACTTTAGGTTGTATAGAATTAGGTCAATCCTTAACATAGGTCCATAATAACACTAGAATTTTGGGTTTCTAGGTCAAGATAGATATTGGGACATATAGGGTATCAAGGGTAGTCATATAGGATCCGCTAGAAATTGTATTAGATTTTAATATAATAGTATACTATTTTTAATTGATTTTGGTAATTGATTGTTGTTTGTGTTGCCCTTGTGGGCTTGTATGTTGTTTTGCCTTGCTTTGTGGGTTTTTGCTTGGCTTGGTGGGCTTGGTCTTGCTTTAAGGAGCATGGAGGAGCATAGTATAAGACTTGAGGATTGAAGAAAGAGCTTGAGAGCTTGAAGACTTGTTGTTTTTGTTGTTGTTTTAGGGTTAGGGATTATGAAGAGCTTAGACTTAGTTAACTTCTTTCTTAAACATGGATGGTATCTTTCACCTCCATTCCTCCCCATGATTCAAGGTCCTTCCAGGGTATTCACCTCCCTCCTTTGGAGGGATAAGTGATGGTACCTAGGAAGTAGAACCTTTGAGGGAACCATTCTTTTGATGTTAAACCCTTATAGGTCACCTTTGGTGGTCAATAAGCAGTTTAATATCCTAGCTTATCCAGTTAAGTGATTTCTTCTGGTTTTAGTATCTTGAGAGATGTTGGGCTTGAGTGTGAATATGAAGACTTCATGGAAGAGTATGGAAGAGGATGACTCCCTGAGCATTATCGTTTCAGCTGAAGCTTGAAGAGCAAGAAGAGCAAGTTGATACTTGAAGATCCAGTAAAGACTGAATGAAGAGCTGAGGCTTAAAGACTGAAGGAGGAAGTTGACACTTCTAGATGATTAAAGACTACTCTGAGAAGCTGAAGCTTGTAGGAAGAGAAGACCAAGTTGAGACGGGTAAAGCAAAGAGAGCTTGAGAGTTTGTAGATGAAGAGGATTTAATTGAGATTGACTGAAGAGAGCTGAAGCTTGAAGATCAAAGGATAAGTTGATACTTACTTTGAAGCTTGGAGATCCTGAAGAATCAAATTGATATTTGTGGTTAAGAATGAAGCCTAAAGGTGGAACTGATTTAGGAGCTGAAGCTTGAAGAAGAAGATAAGTTGAAACTTATGTTGAAGGGTTGAAAACTTGGAAGCAAATTGATATTTGTCAAGAGTGATGGAAGTCTGAAGACTGAATTGCTGTCAGAAGAGCTGAGGCTTGGAGTTGAGAGAGAGGAGTTGATCTGTTTTCTTCTTTGTTTCTTTTCTGTATTGATGTGCCTTGTTTGACTTGCTTGATGCATTATAATAAGTCCATATCTAGACTAGCTTTAATCTAGGAGCATGATTGCACTAGAGGTGGAGTTGCTCCCTCTGCTTGTATTGTTACTGTATGGCTTTGCTTGCGGGTATTCGGTAGAGCCCAGCTCCCTTGCCCATGTGGTTTGTTTTGCTTGATAGCATTTCATATTCATTCTGTATGATTGCAGTTTACTGTATCTTGCTTGATAGCATGTTTTATCTCTCATGTATGATTACTATTATTCATTCTGGCTTGAGGTTGAGATGAGCTTGTGGAGGCTGATACCCCACACACATTTCCTCCCTCACTTGCATTGCATGCATTTTACCGTTGCTTACTGTTTACTGTTTAAGCTGATGCTTTATCTGTTTATGTGTATCATTGACATGATCCCTTAGGACTCTCATTTCCTTTGATAAGGAAGTGATGATAGAACTTTAGGTTGAAACCTATGCATGATAACTTCTAGGAGTCCCCTGTTTCAAACCTCAACCATAGGATGAATCCTTGGCATGACAACAGTAGGACTTGATAGTCTCCCCGTAGTTGAGCCTGTTCTCTTCTCATCTCAAAACAGCTTAAGATACAGTAATCATGAATGATTTCTTTCGTACGTTACGAGCCTTAAGCTATCTGAGAAAGGATTGTTGGAGAGTTTCTTTTCAACAGTCTGGATGTTTAGTATGGTACCCTTTGGGTGAAATGCGACGCATTCACTCTCAGGTCATAGTCTTTAGTGCGATTGAAATTGCAAACACAATAAAAAACACTTCTTTCGTAAAAGACAGAAAACAAACTTCAAACCTTTTTACCCCGTGGGCCCATAATTCAAGGAAAAATTTTCTGAAGAAAAGAGTGTCGTTAAACTTCAGCACCAACGCAAACAGGATTTGTCCCTAACTGCTGGAACTGTTATTTAACCCTACTCAGTAAAACAGATGAATCTGAAGCCCCGTAATCTGTATTATCCCGAACTATGTAAGCTCTGATCTCTCATACCTGTTGAGAGTATGTAGGCACAATACTGATGTATTGGCGAGCCACCTTCCCCGTAACCCGTCGTAGGCCGAACTACGTTGACTCTGATTTCTCATTCTCTGATGAGAATACGTAGGCATAAAGTGCGACGCTTTGCCGAGTCATTCTTCTTTTCTTTTTAAGCCAGCCTTGATAGGTAGATAGATAAACCAACTCGCCCAGTAAACACAACAAGCGTGGATCCCATCGAGTACGATGGACGTGAGGGGTGCTAATACCTTCCCCTTGCGTAACCGACTCCCGAACCCAGACAATGGTTGCGATGACCTTGTCTTATACCTTTTCGTCAGGTTTTTCCGATTGTTTCCTTTCCCGCTCCGAGGGATAAATAACGAAAGGTGGCGACTCTTCTGTTCTGCCAGCACCTTATTTTCGCGAAAGCGACATATATTTTTGATATGGATTAAACATGCTTTTCCTGAAATGATATCTATCAATAACAAAAGTGATATTTAGTTCTAGAGCTTTGTCAATTTTGGCTTTAAGAGTTCTAACCTCTTTTTGCCAAATATGACAAGTCTCACAACCCCAATTTAACCATCTACTTTTGTCTTCCTTAACATTTACTTTTATTTCTTCCAGCATAGACGCTTTGAAAGCCTCTAATTCCCTTTCAGAATCAGAGATCTTTTTCTCCAAATGAGTAAAAATTTGTTTATTTGAAGCTAAACGTTTAAAGGCTTCCTTAGCCTTATGGTGCAAAGTATCAAAAGCATGTTGTAGTTCAGAATGAGACATTTTACTAGAGTTGTCGTATTTAACATTTCTTACCTTTTTATTCTTCTTCTTTTGATGAGCGAAGAGACAAAGGTTAACAGACTCTTCTTCGTCACTTGAACTACCATCACCAGATGACTCACTATCACTTTCCTAAGCGATGTAAGCTCTTCTAGGTTTGCCTTGTTTCTTTTGTAAATGATTCATTTCCTTCCATTTTTCCTTCTTCATCAATGCACAATCCGGCTTATAGTGACCGAATTTTCCATAGTTGTAGCAAGACCGTTTTGCTTTACTACACTTGTTTTCCTCATTCTTGGAAGACCTTGTTTGTCTTCTAAAATTGACGAGATTCTTTTCCGAATGTTGAATACCATTTTTCTTTATGTAGCGATTGTATCGCCTCACGAAAAACCCTATATCTTCATTCGTTTCTTCATCATCGTCATCACTCGATTCATTATCACTTATCTCTTTTACGGAAGACTTTGAACAAGAAGCCTTTAGAGCTATTGACTTCTTTTCCATATCTTTGGTCCTTTCTTTCTTTAGCAGTCGTACAATTTGAAACTCTATAATACTCATCAAATCTCAAAGAGGAGATCAAAATATTTTCAGTTTTCCAATCGTAGTTATACTTTTTTCCATCTTCATCATTTCATTGTGCTTTCGGCTTAGGCACAACAACTTTATTCTCATCGGTCATGGTAGTTTCCATGGGACCATTTTGTATAACATTAAATACCTTTCTATCAATGGAATTGATATGTACACGCATACAATCTTTCCAATAACTATAGTTCTCTCCGTTAAAAATTGGTGCTCTATTGTAAGCCCCTTTTGGTTCATTTGCCATATTCTAAAAAGTTATATACGAAGCACTGAATGAACTGGTGCTCTTGATACCACTTGTTAGATGACGATAATAATCTAGAAGGAGGGTTGATTAGATCACTAATTCCAAAATAGAGTCGGCGGTTAAAGGAAATTTGGTTTTTAAAATTTGTGCAGAAGCGGCCGAGGAACTAAGGCCGTCTAAATGAACTGTTACTGAAAAGATCGGATATGCGATAAGCCAAGATGGAATATCGAATCTAATGAGAAAAAAATCAATATCTAAACACCAATCAATACAATTTGATTCACTGGAGGTTGTGCAATTTCCAATGGCTTGTGAAAATTAAACTCAAATTGACAACAACCCAAATGGTTTATGTTCCATTAATTTGTCGAACACTTGGTGTGTGAAACATCCCAAGTGAAATTCTCAACTTTTCCAATTACAATCAAAATGATTGTAATGAGTTTTCAAAATACTTTTCAGTACTACAATATACCATAATTTTTATTGAGCAATTTGATTGTACTCAAACATTAACAATTCAAAAATGGAAAAATAGCAAAAGAGAGAACGACACCAAATTTGTTGAGGCAGTTTCCCCTTCGTCCTCGCTTGGGGTACGTCAGCCCTCAATTCTAGAAATATAATTGAGATCTATATTAACCTAATGCAAATGTTTGTACAAGAGAAGCAATAATAATCACACACTCAAGCCTAGATGTTGATGCTGAAACTATGTCTTCTCTCCCCTTGATTCAAGTCGAATCAAGTGCCTCGAATGTGTTGAATCAACCTCCGATTCCAGCTACTCGTCTGGACAAACCAAAGGTCTTCAAATCTTTAGCCCGGCGCAATCACACATAATTCGAACCCAAATCTTTCTTCCACAATCCTCCAGTTGCCGCTACTAGATTGAACGAACCACCCGTTCTTCAATCACCTTCGCTCGGCTGAATCTGTGAAGAAATGATTTGTATAAAAACCCCTCAAAACCTCAAGTTTCTTGAGGACAAAACCCTAATGGTTTTATTCAAGAAAACCCCACCGATCTCTCAATCCAAACCCGATACAATATCCTATGTTTGGACGTTATCACCTCAATGATGCAGAATGATCAACAAAAATGGTTATACGTAGTTGTTTAGAAAAGGCAAGAAAGAAGATGAAGATGATGAGAGAAAATCAGTGTTTATGTTTCACTTTTCTTGTTCATTGTTAAAAGAATGAGCTAAAAAGAATATATATGAATCTAAGACCAAGTAACAAATATAAAAACAATTTGAAAGTCAAACATATCAGAAAAATAAGGTGATTCGAGCAAACGGTCGACCTAAAGAAAGAGGGGGTCGACCTGAGCACACCCATTTTCAGAATTATGAAAAAACTGACTATATGCGTCAAACGGAACAGGTCCATGCATCGACACAAACCTGCCCATAAATGACAAACTCAAACACTAACAGTATGAGTCGATCAGAGGGTCGACGTGAGCATTCTTGAGAGAAAAATCTCAAAATCCACCTTGCATGAGCCGACCTAAGCAGGACTTTGAGTCGACTCAAGTGCTCGAAACATCTAAAAATGACTTTTTTGAACATGTCTTGGTATATCTAAACACTACTAATGCACATCTAAGTATCTCAAAAGGATCAAACACACACAAAACTCATATGATGCTTTTCTATATGAATATACTCTGTAAGTACAGAGTATGCCTAAGAGGGGGGGGGGGGGGGTGAATTAGGCTTTTAGGGACTTTTTCCGGTTTTTCGGTATTCTTGAAATTTTACTAGTTAGGTTCTTGGTGATGAATGCAGTAGAAAGTAAAAGGAAAGTGGACACCAAAATTTATAGTGGTTCCCCTCACAATCCGAGAGTACTCCACTCCCCTTTCAACACGAAAGAGAGTTTTCACTATTGTTTAATAAAGTAAAACCTATCACACCATCAACCGGTGAGGCCTACTATCAAACAATAAAAATCAACAAGTGTACAAGAACAATCCTCTTGTAAACACTCACCCTTGTGTCCAACAATCCTGGATCACAAGTCAAAATACAAGTAATCTGAATACTTTGATTTGAGAGTAATAATGGTAATATCAATGCTGAGATTGATCTTCTCCTTCTGATCAAAATTCACTCTTTTAATTTCAACACAAGTGTTCAATGTTATGCCTATGAAAAGATATGATCAATATGAACACTTTTGAAAAGATTTGAAAAGTATTTGAAAGTGGTGAATTTGATTCAAAGAATGTTTTGAAAATGATTATTGGAGGTTGTTTTCCAATTTGAAAAACTCAGAATTTATATGTCTAAACACACCTTTTCCAAAAGGTATATTTGAGTATAATTCAAAATGTGAACTGGTATAATATTCAAACCATTTTTGAACTTGAAACAAAGCCATTTTTCAAAACACGTTCAGTGTTAATCGGTTAACACTGGAACGTTATACCAGAATATTTAAAATTTGAAATGGTTAACCGGTTAACCTATATGGTTAATCGGTTAACACTGCTATTTTTCAAAAAAATACTTGTAAAAACAATGTTATACCAATTCTAATAGTTTTAAAAAATATGCTCATGCAATGTGATCAAATGATAAAGATGTTGAACACTTGTATATCAATTAAATTAATGGATTTTGATATACCATAGCTTGTGTCCAAAACTTGAAAGTTGATCAGTCAAATGTTCATGAAGCTTTGAATGTTGATCACTTCCATTCCACTTGATCTTGGTCTCATGAAAGCGTTTGCCTTTTTACACAGATGAAATATTCTTGATCTTGATGTTGACGTCATCAAAACTTTGAGATGAAGCTTGCTTCTACAATCTCCCCCTTTTTGATGATGACAACCAAAATGGTCTTGTGCAATTTTTGATGATGATTGGCAATGATCTTGTTTTCTCCCCCTATGTCCATGAACTCCCCCTATCGAATACATAGGCAAAAATTCTGCACACATAGACATAAGAAAGCCAAAGCTCTTCTCCCTCTTTGTCATAAGCAAAAAGGAAGGAGCTTTCAAAAAAGAAAACTAGACAGACCAATAATGCAAGCAATCACAAGAATATGGAAGCAAAGCATAATGAAATTAAACGGCAGCAATGCTGCAAATATTGTACGAGTTACAATGCAAAAAATAAAAGCAGAGTTCAAACATAAATGGAAGCATAAAACATCAAAAACTAGAAAGCAATGCAATAAAAGACATCAACAACAACATATTCTTCTAAATGTCCTCATCAGCCATATCCTCCTCCTCTTCTTCCTCTTGTCCTTCATTTTCTTCATCAGATACAACAAAGTTGTCAGTGTTGGTGCGGTGAGAAGTAAGTACAAGGTTTCGGAGAGAAGAAATGGCCCGGGAGGTTTCTCTATGCTGAGTCATTATAGTTTGGTAAAGGAATTCATTTGTAATGCCTCCTTCAGGTACGAGATAGGCTTGGTTAGCATTGGCTCCTTCATCTGAATACTTATAAGTACCGTCAGTATCCTTAAAAATTCCAGTATTCTTGACAATTGTGATCTCGTTAATCTCATTGGTGGTTGATTTCATCTTGATGGTTGGTTCACGGTTAAGATCCAAAGTTGTCACCTCCAAAATTCTTGACACCAGCCTTGCATACGGAAGACGGGTTGAAAGAGATAGTTGTTGTTGAAGGTGATACATGATGGTCAGAATCCAATTGACACGAATCTTGTTCTTGATGGCGAAAAGGAGTTGCATTTCCAGATCATTAATTTGGGCATGATTCGAATCCTTGGGAATCAGTACATAACAGATTATGTAACGAAGCATCCGATCAGAAACGGTAAGATTCTTTGCATAGCACAACAGACGAGCAGTGCGTTGGTTGGCGATAATCATCTCCTTTGGAAATCTGCAGATCTGATAGTAGAACTCCATCTTGTCGTAGTTGGACCACGGCCCTTCCACGTGGTTAACTCCCTTTCTCAGAAAGTACCTAGATGATGGTATGTTAAACATTGCAGCAACATCAGACAGATTTTCTTCCACAACACAGTCTCTAACAATTGTTTTCATAATATGCTCATCATTTGCATTTATAAACACAGACAGTTTATGCAAAAAGGATTTGACAAGATCCGGATAGCAGTTTCCAGAATCCGACACAAATTTATCGATCCTCTGATATTTGAGCAAAGCAGGAAAATCAAAAGATGATGCTGGAAAAGCCTTAAGATTCACATACTTTACCGGGAGGATGGAACGAACTCGGACTTTGAAATCCATTATGCGCTTCTTGGTTGTTTCCATAGGGATATCTTCTTCATCAGATGCAGAATGATGTTCTGGTAGCTTTCCCTTGCCGCGATTTGATGCTGAAGCCATGGATGAAAGTTTGAGAGAACTGAAGTTGTGGGTTCTGAGGAAGTTAAGGTTTAAGAAGTTATGGGGATGGTTATGAGGAGTTATCCAACTTTAGAGAGTGGGAGAGAGATAGTGGGTTTTTTAAAACTTAGGGTTTGAAGAGGGAAGTTCCAAAAAAACTCTTTAAGAGGGGATAGGATTTTGGATATGGATTTTGGACACTTAGGAGAATATGGACCACATAAAAAATGCATTTATCATATATACTATTTCCAAAATTTAATTAATTCTCGTTTCTGATTTTTAGAAAATTTAACAGTGTTAATCGGTTAACCATATAGGTTAATCGGTTAACACATTAAAAAATTGAGTCAGAATTGAAATTTTAACAGTGTTAATCGGTTAACCCATATGGTTAATCGATTAACACACTCGAATTTTTGAAAAATACTTAAAAACAGAATGCATACACATGAAAACACAACAGAAATAATGCATACACATATTAGAGAAAAAGGTCAGATGTCACCTTCATCAAGAATCCCAAGTTCTCGCCAAATTTTGTAGAATGGTTCTTTCGCCAAAGGTTTGGTGAAGATGTCGGCGAGTTGATTGTGCGTGTCGACGAAAGTAACATCTACATCTCCATTCAATACGTGATCTTGAAGGAAGTGATGCCAGATATCTATATGTTTTATTCTTGAATGCATGACCGGGTTCTTTGTAATGTTGATGGCACTTGTATTATCACATCGAAGAGGAATGCAGCCGAGGACTATACCGTAATCAAGAAGTTGTTGCTTGAGCCACAGAATTTGTGCACAGCAACTTCCTGCTGCAATATATTCCACTTTGGTTGTACTGAGTGCCACACACGCTTGCTTATTGCAGGCCCATGACACTAATGCATTCCCGAGAATGTGACATGTACCGCTTGTGCTTTTTCTACCGGTCTTACATCCTGCATAGTCAGCGTCAGAGTAACCAACTAAAGAACAAATACTACCTTTAGGATACCATAATCCGACGTTCATTGTCCCTTTGAGATACTTTATGATTCTCTTTACGGCTGTGAGATGTGATTCCTTCGGACTTGCTTGAAAGCGTGCACATAAACAAACGCTAAACATAATGTCAGGACGGCTTGCCGTCAAATATAGTAATGAACCGATCATACCTCGATATTTTGTTATATCAACTGGAGTACCAGATTCATCTTAATCAACGTACGTTCTGGATCCCATAGGAGTGGACATCACCTTGCAACTATCCATATCGAATTTCTTCAACAATTCCTTGCAATACTTGGATTGGTTGAGGAAGATGCCATCCTTTGTTTGCTTGATTTGTAGTCCAAGAAAATAATTCAATTTTCCCATCATGGACATCTCGAATTCTCCTTGCATCATAAGTGAAAATTCTTCGCAAAGCTCTTTGTTTGTTGATCCGAAGATGATGTCGTCGATATAGACTTGAACCAATAAAGTGTTTCCTTTGATCTTCTTTATGAACAATGTCTTGTCAACCTTTCCTTTTGTAAATCCCTTCTCACATAAGAAATTGCTAAGGCGGTCATACCATGCTCTTGGTGCTTGTTTTAGTCCGTAGAGTGCCTTTTTCAGTTTGTAAACATGTGAGAGATTCTTGAAGTCTTCAAAACTCGGAGGTTGTTTGACGTAGACTTCCTCATTGATGTAGCCATTTAGGAAAGCGCTTTTGACATCCATCTGGAACAACTGAAAATTCATAGAACAAGCGTAAGCAAGTAGTAATCTAATTGCTTCTAACCTTGCTACCGGAGCGAACGTTTCATCAAAATCATTTCCTTCCTCCTGGTTGTAGCCTTGCGCGACCAATCTTGCTTTTTTACGAACTATGATCCCATTCTCGTCAAGTTTGTTCTTGAACACCCATCTTGTTCCTATGATGTGCTTATGGTCTGGTCTTGGTACAAGACTCCAAACTTGATTCCTTTCGAATTGATTGAGTTCTTCTTGCATTGCTATAATTCATTGGTCGTCGCCTAAAGCTTCATCAATCTTGGTTGGTTCAATTTGAGACACAAAAGCCATGTTGAGACAAGCATCCTTTAGATTAAGTCGAGTTGCAACGCCTTGGCTAATATCACCAATAACTTTATCTATCGGGTGATCTCTATGCGTTCTCCATTCCTTCGGAAGATCTTGATGTTCTTCAATGATTTGAGTGACATCTTCTTGTGGTATTTCTTGATTTTTTGAAATCTCTTCTTGTTGTTGTGAAGAACCTACTATATCATCATCATCATCCATAATAATATTATCCTCTTTCGAGGGGTTAGTCTCATCAAACGAAACACGAATGGATTCTTCAATAGTAAGTGTTCTCTTATTAAAAATTCTAAATGCTTTACTATAAAGAGAGTAACCAAGAAATATACCTTCGTCGGATTTCTCATCAAACTTACCGAGATTATCTTTGTTGTTGTTGAGAACAAAGCATTTGCATCCGAATATGTGGAAGAATGCTATATTTGGTTTTCTACCCTTGAACAACTCATACGGAGTCTTTTTGAGGAGTGGTCGAATATTGACACGGTTGCTTACGAAGCATGCTGTACTAACTGCATCTGCCCAAAAATATTTAGGAAGATTTGCGTCGCTGAGCATTGTCCTTGCAAGCTCCACCAGTGATCTATTCTTCCGTTCTACGACACCGTTTTGTTGAGGCGTCCTTGGTGCTGAAAAATTATGAGAAATTCCATGCTCTTTGCAAAAATCTTCAAAGTCTGAATTTTGGAATTCTCCACCGTGATCGCTTCTTATAGAGGCTATGGTGAGTGATTTCTCATTTTGAATTTGCTTTGCATATTTCTTGAATGCTTTAAAAGCATCATTTTTCTGCACTAAAAACAATGTCCAAGTGTATCGAGAGAAATCATCAACAATAACTAAGGCGTAGAAATTACCTCCGAAGCTTTTTGTTCTTGATGGGCCAAAAAGATCCATATGCAACAATTGAAGTGGCCTTGATGTAGAAACCACTTGCTTGGATTTGAAAGTTGTCTTGGTCTGTTTTCCCTTTTGACATGCATCGCATAATTTATCCTTGATGAATTTTATCTTCGGAAGACCAACAACTAGATCATGCTTTATCAACTTGTTTAAATGCTCCATGTGCAATGTGAGCAAATCTTTTATGCCAAAGCCACGCCTCGTTGTTGTTCGCCATAAGACACTTTACCTTCAAGGAAGAGTCATCAAAAGAAATCATAAAAATGTTATTATATCTTTTACCTTTTAGCAAAATGTCATGAGTGACTTCATGTTCTATCAAGCATTCCTCCTTTGTGAAGTTTATTCGGAACCCTTTGTCACACAATTGACTTATGCTAAGTAGGTTGTGTTTAAGGCCTTCCACATAAAGAACGTCTTCGATGATTGTACATGGAGGTGCACCAATGGTTCCAACTCCAAGAATTTTTCTCTTATTATCATCACCGTAAGTGACGTATCCTTTGGCCTTTAATGATAGACTTGAAAATTTGTTTATGTCTCTCGTCATATGCTTCGAGAAACCGCTATCAAGATACCATTGATTAGACGTTGTCTTGAAGCATACCTACAACACAAATTTAAGTAGTGTTAGGTACCCAAATTGCTTTGGGTCCTTGATAGTCAATACCTTTTTCAACCCACACATAATGCCCCTTAGCAACACCAATATTGCACACATAGCAAGCATTAGGTGTATGGCCTTTAATTCCACAATAAGAACATGTAGGTTGAAAATGACTTCTATATCTAGGAACATAATTCTTTTTTTTTGCAATGCTTTTCTTGTTATGATTTTGATGCTGAACTTTAGAAGTGCTGGCCTTTTCTTTAACAATTTGTTCACTTGCTCTTACGAAAACGGTCTCATTGGTGCTTGATTTTGAAAATTTAGAATATCCTAATCCACTTTTATCATTAGGATATCTTTGATGTTTCAGAATTTCTTCCAAGCCAATTTGACCTTTTTCGTATCTTTCTAAAACTCTTTTAAGTTGAATAATTTGGAAAGATAAAAACTCACAATTCTTACATACAAGACTTTGTTTTTCATCCATCAGTTTCTGTTTTTCATCTTCAATATTTTTCATAAAAACAAAATTTTGTTCTTCTAAAGATGAGATTCTTTTCTTTTGTGATGAGATGCTTTTATACAAAATCTTGCACTCTTTTAGAAGTTCATCTATAACTTCTTGTGCATCATTATCATAAACAGAAAAATTACTACTAACCTCATTTTCTTCATCGGAGTGGTAAAAGGCCATTAGAGCCATATTTGCACATTCATCATTTTCCGATTCCGATGATGAACTTACTTCGTTGTCATCCCATGCGACATAAGCCTTCTTCGTTTTGAAATCCTTCTTGCCTTTGAATTTTCCTTTATTTGCGAGTTTCGGGGAATCTGGCTTTATGTGACCTTGTTTCCCACATTCGTAACATATAACTTCTTGATTTGATGTGGATACCTCCTTTTTCCTGAAATGTTTATTCTTTTTAGAAAAAGAGGAATTATTATTATTATTATTAAAAAACTTACCAAGCTTCTTTACTAGAAGCATGAAATTTTCGTCTTCGGAAGATTCGTCATTTTTGTCATCCTTTGTGTCAATCTTCAAGGCAATTCCTTTGGACTTCTTGTCTTGACTTTCATGCTTCTCAAGCCTTCCAAGTTCTAATTCATGCTCTTGAAGTTTGCCAAATAAGGAAACGGATGTCATTGTTGAAAGACTCTTCTTTTCCGAAATAGCGGTCACCTTTGGTTGCCATTCTCTTGTTAAGGATCTTAGGACTTTCAAGTTGAGATCATCATTGGTGAAGGTCTTCCCGAGAGCAATCAGATGATTAGTTAGATGAACGAATCTCTTTTGTAAGGCAACAATGGATTCACCAGGCTGCATATGGAACATTTCATATTCTTGACTTAAAGTATTAAGTCTTGATATTTTTACTTCGGCTGTCCCTTCATGCGTTTCTACCAAGGTGTCCCAAATTTCTTTTGCTGATTTACACTGTGATATACGGAAGAATTCATCCATACTAAGAGCGCTTTGAAGTATGTTGATTGCTTTCTTCTCATTCAAAATTCTCTTCTTGTCATCTTCATCATATGAGGATTTTATCTTTGGAGTGCCTACGTTATTTATGACGCTCATAGGAACATGCCGACCAGTTTCTACGGTTTCCCATATACCATCTCCTTGAGCCTCAAGATGTGCCTTCATACGGATTTTCCAAAAATCGAAGTATTCTCCAGAAAAGAGTGGTGGCTTGTTACTGCTTCCACCATCTTTGAAAACCGGGTTAGTACTAGCGGAAGCCATTAGGATCGATAGGAACAGGTTACCTTAACTTGCTCTGATGCCAATTGTAAGTACATAGTATGCCTAAGAAAGGGGGGGGGGGGTGAATTAGGCTTTTAGGGACTTTTTCCGGTTTTTTCGGTATTCTTGAAATTTTATTGGTTAGGTTCTTGGTGATGAATGCAGTAGAAAGTAAAAGGAAAGTGGACACCAAGATTTATAGTGGTTCCCCTCACAATCCGAGAGTACTCCACTCCCCTTTCAACACAAAAGAGAGTTTTCACTATTGTTTAATAAAGTAAAACCTATCACACCATCAACCGGTGAGGCCTACTATCAAACAATAAAAATCAAAAAGTGTACAAGAACAATCCTCTTGTAAACACTCACCCTTGTGTCCAACAATCCTGGATCACAAGTCAAAATACAAGTAATCTGAACACTTTAATTTGAGAGTAATAATGGTAATATCAATGCTGAGATTGATCTTCTCCTTCTGATCAAAATTCACTCTTTTAATTTCAACACAAGTGTTCAATGCTATGCATATGAAAAGATATGATCAATATGAACACTTTTGAAAAGATTTGAAAAGTATTTGAAAGTGGTGACTTTGATTCAAAGAATGTTTTGAAAATGATTATTGGAGGTTGTTTTCCAATTTGAAAAACTCAGAATTTATATGTGTAAACACACCTTTTCCAAAAGGTATATTTGAGTATAATTCAAAATGTGAACTGGTATAATATTCAAACCATTTTTGAACTTGAAACAAAGCCATTTTTCAAAACACGTTCAGTGTTAATCGGTTAACCTATATGGTTAATCGGTTAACACTGGAACGTTATACCATAATACTTAAATTTTGAAATGGTTAACCGGTTAACCTATATGGTTAATCGGTTAACACTGCTATTTTTCATAAAAATACTTATAAAAACAATGTTATACCAATTCTAATAGTTTTAAAAAATATGCTCATGCAATGTGATCAAATGATAAAGATGTTGAACACTTGTATATCAATTAAATTAATGGATTTTGATATACCATAGCTTGTGTCCAAAACTTGAAAGTTGATCAGTCAAATGTTCATGAAGCTTTGAATGTTGATCACTTCCATTCAACTTGATCTTGGTCTCATGAAAGCGTTTTCCTTTTTGCACAGATGAAATATTCTTGATCTTGATGTTGACGTCATCAAAACTTTGAGATGAAGCTTGCTTCTACATACTCATGTTTTTGAAATATTTTTTTACACGAGAGAACTACGAATGCAGATGAGACTCGATGATACCGTCCAAAATACAAAGTACTAACTAGACACATTTTGACATCATTAAAATAAGAATTGAGACAACTTTCCCTCACAGAAAGTGTATTATGGATGGAAACCGCACATGAAATCTGGCAAGAATTTCAAGATTATTACCATCAAGGTGACATTTTTAGGGTTTCTAATCTTCAAGAAGAGATATTCACGCTCAAGCAAGGTGATTCCAACATCACTCAATACTCTACCTCTTTGAAAAAACTATGGCAAGAACTAGAAAATTTTCGACCTCTGCCAACTTGTATGTGCGCTAACAAAGAATACCGCAAAAATGACTATGTTATTTGTTTCTTAAAAGGTCTCAATGATGAGTACTCTACCGTTCACTCTAACATAATGCTTATGCAACGTTTACCGTCGACCAAAAAAGTTTTACCCCTCTTGATTCAACAAGAACGACTAGTCATAAAACCTATTGAGGAAGACAAGTTCGTTGCTCAACTTTCCAAACCTTTCAACAAAGGTAGAACATGGTAACCCAACAACAAATCTACTTCAACTGGTCGAGGAAGCCGCATCAAAATTTTCTCTTACTGTCAGAAACTGGGTCACACCATTGAAGTTTGTTTTAAAAAGCATGTTTTTCCTCCTTATCTCAAGAAAACTAACATGGCTCAATCTGTATCTTCTGAAGATGTTATTATGGAGAACAATCAACAACAACATGAGACTCCCTTTGAAGGCAGCTCCATTTGCTTCACTATTGAACAACAATAAGCCTTTCTTGCTCTTTTAAATTAACCTGCTACAAAATCCAATTCCACGGCTCATCACCTCAACACATCCTATGTATCATCATCAGATAACATCAATATCATTCTTTCTTGTAGTAATGTAAATCATTGTTGGATATTAGATACTAGGGCCACAGATCATGTGTATCACTCTAAAGACATGTTTACTCATCTTATTCCTATCAAACCCATCACTGTTAGACTTCCTAATGGGAATTTCATTCAAACCCAATATGCTGGAACTGCCATCTTTACTAATGATTATTACTTAACTGATGTCCTTTACATTCATAGTTTCTACACTAATTTAATTTATGTTCCTAAACTAGCAAACCATTTACAATGTCAAATGCTTTATAAATCTCACAAATGCTTCATATAGGGGATCCATACCCTGAGGAAGATTGGTGGAAATGAACTTTTCCATGGTTTATATGTGCTGACCTATCCCATTTTAAACAATAGTTTGAATAATTTTTCCCACATTAATTCTGTTTCTGGTAAAAACTGTAATTTGTGGCACCAACAATTGGGTCACCTTTATAATGAAACTCTTTTACATACCAATAAATTTTTTCCCATATCCTACTCTTTAAAATCCCCCACCCCCTTTGATGCTCGCTTGTCTGCAAAGCAAATGAGACTTCCTTTTCCCTTTAGCACTACTTCTTCTATCAAACCTTTTGACCTTATCCATATGGATATCTGGGCACCTACTTCCACCCTTCCTATGCAAGGTGATAGGTACTTTCTTACTGTTATGGATGATTTTATCCGCTTTTGTTGGATTTATTTGATGAAACAAAAATCGGAAACACATTTTCTGGTTAAATCCTTTATTAACTTTATCAAAAACCAATTTCAAACTTATGTCAAAACACTTAAGTCTGATAATGGACCCGAATTTACACTTGAAGAATTTTTTAGACTCAGGGTATCATTCATCAAACTTCATATGTTGGCACACCTCATCAAAATGGTATTCTGGAACGAAAGCACCAACACCTCTTAGGTGTTACCCGTGCTCTTCTATTCCAATCCAAGTTGCCTAATTTTTTTTTGGGATCATTCCCTTTCTCACGTTGTTTTCCTCATCAACATTATGCTTTCTAGGATTTTAAAATACAAAACTCCTTTTACTTTACTCTATGATAGTATTCCTGATTATGATGCTTAGAATTTTTGGTTGTTTAGCATATATTACTAGCTCCAAGAAACATAGATCTAAACTTGACAGTACATCTTGTAAATGTATATATCCTGGAAACAAACATGGTATCAAAGGTCATATTCTTTTTTATATTCATAATAAACAACTTTTTGTGTCCCGTGATACTATCTTTTAGGAAAATATCTTTCCTTATCCCAACAACCAAAATAAATCCCCATTATCTCTTCCTAGTTTACCTCCTAATCCATACTATTTTCATCCTTACATTGAAGACCACAACCACATTCCTCAACCCAAAACACCTACTGATCTTACTAAAGACAATTCCCCTCAAAATACTCCAACACCAACTAACTCCACCTTACATCTCCAAGATCTCTTACACAACCCCTTGCCCCTTCTACTACTAGGACATCCACTAGAATATCTAAACCCCAACCTACCTCCAAGATTTCCACGGTGGTATGCTCAAAGGTATAACTTCTTCCTTTGATTCTAATACAGGTAAATCTTCTTACCCTATATCTCATTTCATTAGTTATTCTAATTTATCTCCTCATCATAGGACCTTTAATCTTATGTTATCTTCTCAAATTGAACTAATTCTTACTTTAAAGCTATTCTTGACCCTAATTGGCAAGGATCTATTAACAATGAGCTCCGATCTCTCATCAATAAAAACACATGGGATCTTACTCCCTTTTCTCCTAATAAACATGCCATAGGTTGTAAATGGATCTTTAAATTAAAGTTCCAAGTCAATGGTACCATTGAGAGGTACAAAGCTCACCTTGTAGCAAAAGGGTTCAATCAAACTGAGGGTTTAGATTACCATGACACTTTTAATTCTGTAATTAAGATGACAATTATTAGACTTCTTCTTTCAATAACTTGTCAAAATTGGTTTTTACACCAACTTGACATTAATACTACTTTTTTATATGGAGACTTGAAAGAAGAAGTCTACACGAAAATACCACCAAGCCTAAAAGTCTCTAACAGAAACCTCGTTTGTAAGCTTAAGAGATCTATTTATGGTCTAAAACAAGAAAGTCGGCAACGGAATCATAAATTAACTAATACTCTTATCACTTTAGGCTATTGTCAGTCTAAATCTGACTTTTCTTTATTCATCATGAAAACTGACAATTTCTTTACAACAATTCTTGTTTATGTGGACAATTTGGTTCTTGCAAGCAATAATATTCTTGAGATTAATCACATTAAAACTGTTATGGATAATACTTTCATCATTAAAGACCTAGAAAATCTTAAATACTTCCTTGATTTTGAGGTTGCAAGGAATTCTCATGGCATTTCACTTTGTCAGCGTAAATATAGCCTAGATCTCTGGGAATAAATATGTCTGCTTGCTGCTAAACCAACCTCCACACCTATGGATCTAAGCCATAACTTACATTATGACAAAGTCATTCCTCATTCTGATCCTACTCCTTTTAGGAGTCTCATTGGTAAGTTAATTTATTTGACTCATTCTCACCCTGACATTAGTTTTTATGTTTGTAGGCTTAGCCAACACCCTGCTTCCTATATAGAAACACACATGCAAGCTGCTTTTCAGATTCTTCAATACATTAAGAACGTTTCAGCAGTAAGGCTTTATATCAAACACAAGACTAACTTGATTCTCACTGGTTTTCCTGACTTTGACTGGGGAGCGTGTCTTATAACTCGACGCTTAACTACTTACATCTGTTTCTTCATGTGTACTTTCTTTATTTCATGGAAATGCAAGATGCAACTCACCGTTTTTCTACCCTCTTCTGAAGCAGAATACCGCACCCTTGCAAACACTACTTGTGAGGCTGCTTTGTTGAAGTTCCTTCTCCATGACTTTAACATTCCCATCAACAAGCTTATCACAATATATTATGAGAATATAAGTGCTTTTCAAATTGCCACCAACCCTATTTTCCATGAGCGCACAAAACACATAGAATTGGACGGCCATGTGGTTCATGACAAGATTCAAGACAATACCATATATCTGATGCATATAGATTCCACTAACTAAACAGTAGACATATTCACTAAGTCTCTTCATTTAGGACCCTTCTTCAACCTTGTTAGCAAACTATGATTACTTGATATATATATATATATATATATATATATATATATATATATATATATATATATATATATATATATATATATATATATATATATATATATATATATATATATATATATATATATATATATATATAATATATATATATATATATATATATATATATATATATATATATATATATATATATATATATATATATATATATATATTCTAGTTTGATGGAGGATATTAAATTATAAGTTATTTTATTTTATTTATCAGCTTTTTATCTTGCCCAAAATATTAACAAACTATTGATATATTTTAGACTTTCACACGGTATTTATAACCCTTTACTAATTGTAATTAAGGAATTGAGTCTATTTTTGACTAATTGATTAATGCAATTCATTTTAGAATGATTCTTAGCCAGAGAATTAATATTAATCTTCAATAATGTATAATTATAATACCGAAGGTCTAAATTAGTCTCTTAACTAATGAAAAATGGATTTACATTTTTTTACTATTTTTAAAAATATTTTCATAAAAATCATTTTAAAAAAAAAAACTATCTCTTTTAAAGATAAAACAAATGGCTCTAAAAAAGTTTGGTATAATATTATATAACTTTTGCAGTTTTCATATATGTTTTTAGAGTTAAATGTATTTGTGGTTATCTTAAATATCTCATATTTTATTTTTAATCTCTCAAATATTTTTCTTTAAAAAAGATCCTCCTAAAAATTTTTAACCATATTTTTGGTCTCTTCTGCAATTTAATGAATTTTTTAAAACTTAGCGACATAATTAATGACAGTTTACTACTTAGTTATTGAATTAGCAACAATTTTAACGACGGTTTTATCATAAGAGACCAAAAATGAATAAAATTTTTAGAAAGATCCTTAGAAATTTTTTAAAAGACTAAAAATAAAATATAAAATTGAGGGCCTTATACATGAGAGTTGTACGAAAGTTGTATATTGCAAGCACAATACATAATTATAGCAAGATACCATGTGCCTAAGCGTCAACATTAATAAAGGTATAAGATATGATAACATAGAACCTACACAACAAGGTTGGTGGCGGATTTGGATTAGCCATGAACTCTAAAGGAAGGCACACGCATAAATATTTGCCAACACCTTTGAAAGTACTGCTTGAAATTGTTGCAGGTTTAGTCTAAGAATGTTTGAAGGAAAATGGAGAATATGACAAATGTTAATTGACTAGTATTCTACAAAACACAATGTGAATATGTAATCAGATGCTAATGGAGAACCATCTACTATCTATCTAATATTATACTATTGAATGATTTTTCAAAATTGCCCTTTAATAAACAAAATTTTACACTCCTAAAAGGGTTACTAAGTAATTAACAAATGACACTTTTTTTCTAAGCATCCTTGTCTCTTGGAAGCCCATGTGGCAGTTTTTCAACATGTGTACTCATTCTCATTTCAAATTCAAATCACTCACTTTTCATGTTTTTCATGTTTTTCTCTCTTGTGATACATGATTTTTCCTTTCTCTCTCCCGTTTTCCTCTCTTTCTTGAAACCCTACACCGCCACCGCCCTTGTTCAACCCTTTCTACAACCAACACCAACTAAAATGGAAAAATCAAATTTATATTTATATTATTTATCTCATGGTCTTTCCAATGAACCATTTGAGTTTTTGTTTCGAGCACCTCGTCGTCGATCACCATTTCTCCTTCTCCGACCATCACAACTCCAAACGAAAAAAGAAACAGGATACAAATGGTTTGTTGAACCGTGTTTATTTTCTTTTCCTGGGTTCATGTTAAAGAGAAATTCATATACTTTTCTCAAACCAGGTTCTTGATGTATTGATTTTATTCTGAATAATTTTGTTATTATATGATTGCTGACCGAATAATAATTTCAAGGTTCTTTTTCTTCTATTTTGTTTTAATCTGTTTTTTGAGTTTTCTGTGTAGTTTTCATGGATTGAACTGATTTGATGTCTATTATTGCAATGGAATGATTTTGGTTTGTTGGTGAATGATTTTGGTTTGTTGTTTATGTGTTAATGTGTTTTCATGTTGATGCAGTTTTCTTTATGTTGTTGTTTCTGTTTTTGTTTTCTTTATGTTGTTTTCAAATTGTCTCATGTCATGCCAGTGCAGTGAAAAAATTGCGAAGAAATCATTTGGAAAGGCACTAGAATGGTTTAAAAACTGAGTGAGTCATGTCATTTGTTTATTAGATTTACATGTAATAGAATTCTTTTTAAAAATTGTTCATTGATGATTCTAAATACAGTTGCCACGTGGAACACACCACACCACACTATGGAGCTACTGCCTTTGGATGAAAACAGTGAAGAAGAATCTGGTAAGAAACAATTTTAGCCTTTCAATCTCAGTTTCCCATATTGCCTATATCATGGTATTTGCAAGTATATGTCAACCGGATGATACTTAATTTTATTATTGTATTGGCAAGAGCCAATTTCCCATATTGTGGCCCGTCCTTCAACAAGTGACATTCTTGAGTGGTGTAAGTTTGTTTCACACTTACATTTCATATATGGTTTTATGTCAATCTCTAATTTCCAAAAAGAGGAAAATGGATTCGTTGAATCTTTGGTGCATGTATTTATCAATGTTGTAGAACATGTAACCACCTGAATCCGACACATTAACCTTACTCTTGCTCCGACACATTCTCAGGTTTAACAAATTATGATTATTTCAGTTTGACATTTTCTTTCAGCCATAACTTAGTTTGTTTTTGCGTGCCTCAGCACTCATAATATTTATGATTTTTTGGTCATTTTTAGGTGGCTTTTACTATGGGAAAATCAAGTTTCCACCAGAATATCCATATAAATCTCCTGGAATCAGGTGCCCTATTGCTGTTATATGCTTGGCCATTCTAAATTTCATTTATTTGGTCTATTATAACCAAGTTCATACTTTCTATAATGTAGCATGACAACACCCAATGGGAGGTTCATGACACAGAAAAAGATTTGTTTATCAATGAGTGATTGTAAGTTCTTTAGTTGACATATAATCACAAATCAAAATTGTCAACTATGGTTTTCGAAAGTTTACGTGACCCTGCAATATATGTCTTAACTGATTGAACTTGCTAACTATTAATGTTCTTTCCGTTTACAAAATGTTTCTAACTTTTTCTGTGTTCATTACAACATATTACAGATGTTTGTATTTGTCATATTATTTTAATTTTATTTGATCAACCATAAGTCAATGGTTTGTATATGTGCCACATTTTTTGTTCTTGGAGTGAACTCTGATCCTACTCGAATTGATGAGGTTTATATACATGCAATCTTTCTTTTAATATTGATGTATTGGCTTCAGAATTTAGACATTTCATTTGAATTAATAAATTCATATTTGATTTGTAATAGGTGAAAAAATTCAATGGTGAGTTTCATGCTGCCAGAAGCACGTGCTATCTATGTCCTGCAACTGTTGAAAGCTTGGAATTTTGTTTCGAAACCTCGCCGTCGACCACGTTTCTCCATTTTTATCTCATAAGATGAAATGATGATCCATATGAATACCTCATTAGGGCACTATTGTATATGTTGGAGCATGATAACATGCATAATGAGAATATACAATTGCTTTGAGCATGATACTGAATATTGCTGAGCTGGATTGCACTTTCTAATTATTTTTCTGTTTTGCAGCATGTTTTAGAGCCTCATTCCAATAGAAGAAGTATAACATCACTTGATTAACATGTAAGTTCATCTGATTTTGTAAACGAAAAATAGCTTCTAGCTCACTTCAAAGGTAGTAATTGGCATTTGTTGTTTTTGGCACAGAAAAATAGTTTAACTACACTCATGATGTAGAATTAGTTGAGTTGTTGAACTACACTCTTGCTCAAGATTAAAAGGTTGCAAATCTACTAATTCTTAGTAGAAGATATCTCCTTCTCTCTCTTGGATGCACATGGCTGGCACGAGAGCAAGCACACTTATGACTCTCATATATGATGGATACATTGCACTTACACACAAAATTCCTCACTCTTCAGTGTTTTATGTTTTAGAATAGGATTTTACTGGTATGAAGAAAATATAATTTAGAGTGCTCAAGAAAATAATTTATGTGTAGAATGGTTAGTGAGTTGTGGTGAATTTTCTGAGATTTTATTTTTCTGTAATAGATAACTTCTACCGCTTCAATGCTTTCATTCAAAGGTAGTCCGTACTGGATGGCACCTGAGGTGAGTTTATTTTTTTCTCTTGAATCATGAAATTTCTTTCAATGTAAGCAGATTCTCCCTTCTTCTTCTATCTCACCATAATTATTGTATTCCAATGCCTTTCTTATGTTGTAATGAACACAAATGGCTATAGCCTTCCAGTTGATATATGGAGCTTGGGATGCACACTTATTGACATGGCAGCGTCATAGCCTCCGTGGAGTCAGTATGAAGGGTAAGATATTGGATATTTCAGATCTAACCCCTTAAATGTATGATCCTGTTTGATGAGTATGAAAGACCAAAATTGTTTTTATATTGTATTGACAGGTAGCTGCCATATTTAAAATTGGAAACAACAAAGATGTGCCTGAAATTCCTGAGCATTTGTCAAATGATGCGAAGAATTTCATTATTTATGTTTATAGCGGGACCCATTAGCTCGCCCAACAGCCCGAAAATTATTAGCTCGCCCAACAGCCCGAAAATTATAAGAGATCAATCAGCAACAAGAGCTGCAACCAGAGATGTTTCCTCTAACATGTTTGATGGAAGCCGAACACCGGTAAAGTGTTTGACGATATTTGTTTTCTTTTAAAACTTGCATACTTACTAACCATGATATCATGGTTATATAAATAATCATTATAAAGTATTATGACGATAACCTGTCAGGACAGCAACTTTATAGTACTAGATTGACCCTTTTTTTTCCCGCTGTCTTGAGGTTTGGTCAACTGAAGATGTTAAAAGTACATGATAACATGCATAATGAGAATATACAATTGCTTTGAGCATGATACTGAATATTGCTGAGCTGGATTGCACTTTCTAATTATTTTTCTGTTTTGCAACCTGTTTTAGAGCCTCATTCCAATAGAAGAAGTATAACATCACTTGATTAACATGTAAGTTCATCTGATTTTGTAAACGAAAAATAGCTTCTAGCTCACTTCAAAGGTAGTAATTGGCATTTGTTGTTTTGGCACAGAAAAATAGTATAACTACACTCATGATGTAGAATTAGTTGAGTTGTTGAACTACACTCTTGCTCAAGATTAAAAAGTTGCAAATCTACTAATTCTTAGTAGAGGATATCTCCTTCTCTCTCTTGGATGCACATGGCTGACACGAGAGCAAGCACACTTATGACTCTCATATATGATGGATACATTGCACTTACACACAAAATTCCTCACTCTTCAGTGTTTTATGTTTTAGAATAGGATTTTACTGGTATGAAGAAAATATAATTTAGAGTGCTCAAGAAAATAATTCATGTGTAGAATGGTTAGTGAGTTGTGGTGAATTTTCTGAGATTTTATTTTTCTGTAACAGATAACTTCTGCCGCTTCAATG
>CAWUDS030004557.1:0-83829 GCA_963859935.3 Lathyrus sativus
GCGAACTACGTTGACTCTGATTTCTCGTTCCATACGGGAATACGTAGGCATAAAGTGTTGTTGCACCCCAAAATTTGACCAACCGGGTCTCGCATTTGGCTCGATGTTTCGACGCATAACCGCATTCGCATCTGCATATCGCATACATTGCATTTTTCATTTGTTTTGATTTTATCAGGGATCACAGCTCTCGTCTCGTGTTTCAGGTGTTTTTGATCAGTAGAATCGATTTTTGGGATATTTCGGTGCCCGTTTATTTTTTTACCGATTATTTTCGTGTCGTTCGGGGCTCATTTTGTCCCTCTGGGAATTATGGTGATTTTTCTGGATTTTATAGGATTTTTTAGGATTTAATAGAATTTTTGATATTTTTAATTCTTTTTAAATCAATTTTTAGCATTTTATAGAATATAATAGATTTTAAATTCATTTTTAGATTTAATAGGATTTTTTAATATTTTTCTTAATCCTTTTTAGATTTTTTAGAATATAATAAATAGATTTTTCATTTTTATTTTCTTTTATAGATTTAAATAAATAATAGTCTTTTTTAGAAAATAATATAGTTTTATTAGGGATTTAATAGAAATTTAATCAAGTTTAAATTTAATAGAAATTTAATTTAATTTTCTGATTAGTGGGTTTGTTAGGGTATTATTAGTTTAGTTAAATAGGATTAAGTGAATTAGCTTTTTAATATTGTTTTTTCAGTTTTTTTGCAGTTTTTTTAATTCATTTTCGATTGGGCTTCAGTTTTTTCGCAGGCCCAGTTATTTGGTAAAGGCCCAGAATGTATTTTTGTCCAGAATTTGGTCCAAGTGATTCAGCAATTGTCCAAAAGGATCCAGCGTATTCTAGTTCTATCCAGAAGGTTCCAGAAAGTGCCAGCGAAGTCTCAGCTATAAAAGCTAGCAGCAAGCGACACGTGTTGCGTCAGAGAAGGCCCCACTCTGCAGCGTCCACATCACGCCACGAATCCCCACTATCCTTCTCTCTCAGCCACGCCACCCAACACGCGTCACGCATGCATGGACCGCCCCCACTAACACCACCACGTGGCGTCTCCACACACTTCACCAGAAAAGCCTCGCCGGCCGGCCTGCATGGCCGGCGGCCACCGTCCCCCTCCACCGGCGAACACAGATCCCCAGACTCCGTTCACCTGCATCTTCTTCCTCCCTTCATCTTCATCCCTTCCCCTAACCCTCATCACCGGAAACCTAAAGATCTCCAGATTCCGGCCACCATGAGATCCTTCAACCAATCCAGAACTCGAACCATCTTCCTCCTCCAACCTTCATTCAACCACCAAATCCCCAGAATCTTTCATCTTCTCCGTTCAACAAACATCAATCTCAACAGATCTTCAACGCGTTCTTCATATCAGTTCCAGAAACTTCATCAATCGTCATCCTCAGAAGATAGCTCCAACGAACCTCAGTTCAGAAATGCAATCCTCATCTTCATGTGTTCATCAAAGAAATCCAGAAATTACAGAAAGCACCTCCGATTTTCATCCTCAGAAGAGCAACAAGAACATCACGCTCCAACCACCGTTCATCTTCTCCAACAAACTTCAACAACCTTTCACCAACATCCATCGTGAATCCTTCGATCTTCAAACAGATCTTCCGAATGCCTTCATCAGGTACTCCAGGTGTTCGTTCTAGAACTTCAACGACGCTTTCATCTTCGCTCGTCAAACCTTCCAGAGCTGTTTCAAAAAAATCTCCATCCAAGATTGTGTTCAAAGACATCAGGGGAGTAGAGTTCTCGTTGCTAGATCGTGAGTAGTTTGCAGTTTTGTTTGCTCTTCTTGTTGAGAAATTGTGAAACGAAAAGTATAATGAAAAGAAAGGAAGATTGAGTAAGGGTGAGGGTGAATTGAGAATGAGGCGGAGAAGAGAAATTCAGGGAAGGTTGAAACGGAGATGGCGGCGGCGCAGTGAGAAGGGAGAAAGAGCTAGGGTTTTCAGACCCTGAGAGTGAAGAGAAGGAAGGAAGGTTGAGATTGGGCCAGGCCCAATAATTTTTTTGGCACCACACTTCCTCTGTTTTTGGCTGCAAACGGGCCTGGGCCCCATTTACTTTGCACACATCCCCAATTTCCACAGCAACCCCCTCCTGCGTTTTTTTTTTTTGAGACACATTGGGCTGGGCCCAGTCAATGCAGTTTTTTATTTTTATTGTTAACTCCCCCTGTAATCCAGTTACACCCCCTCCCCTCTTTCTTGTTTTTTTATTATTTTTTCTTTTAAAGAAGTGAAAAAGAAATAGAGAAAAAATAGAAAGGAAAACATATTATACAAAAATAGAAAAAAGAAATAATAAAGAGAAATACATTTGAAAAAAATATTAAAAGAAAAACATATTAAGAAAAAACAATAAAAGAAAAGAAAATAGAAAAAGAAGTGAAAAGAAATATTGAGAAAAATAGTGAGAAAATATTTGAGAAAAAGAAATAAGAAAATATTTGGAGAAAAGGAGAAAAAAAGAGAAAAAAATATTAAAGTAGGTTTAATATTTTTAAAGCATTTTCTTTTAGGTATTTTCATAGACTTTATTTTACGACTTTTAGGGATAGAATTAGAGGCCCATTTGTTAGGGGCTATTTTCACTCGACTTTTCAAGATAGAATAGGATAGCGTTTCCTAGGAGATTTATTTCAGTATTCAACCCATTGTAATCATTTTTCAGAGATGAATAAAACGAGATTTGAGCTGTGGTCCGATAGTAGCCGAACTACAGCTGCTCTGATTCTTCGTACCAGACGAAGATATGTAGGCATAGGATGCGATATCCTAGCGAGCACACTAACGACTAACTTTTGTTCTCTCGCGGCTGTGCGATCGAGACTTTCCCGCTGACGATTAATTGTAACCCTTTTCTCTCTCTTGCCCGAGTGCATTTGAGACCAAGCCATAGTTTTGACCATAGGTTCCCGACCCTTCAAAACCAGTTTGATTTTCTCACTGCTGTGTGAGAATGTTTGTTTAGCCATAGTTAGTCTGAACTACGTAAAGCTCTGATCTTCCATCCAGTGGAAGTACGTAGGCACAAGACGCGAGGTCTTGGCGAGCCAATTTTCCCCGTAGTCCCGAACTACGTTGACTCTGACTTTCTCTCTTGAGAATACGTAGGCATAGAGTGCGACACTCTATCGAGTCAATTCCCTTCCGTTTAGATTCAGCAGCCGTAGATAAGATTGTTTTGCATCCAGTAGACAACCCAAGCAAGCGTGGATCCCGTCGAGTACGACGGACGTGAGGGGTGCTAATACCTTCCCCTTGCGTAACCGACTCCCGAACCCAGGCTATGGTTGCGATGACCATACCTTTTCCCCGTTTTTTGCGAGGTTTACTTCGAGCGTTTCCTTTCCCGCTCTGAGGGATAAATAACGCACGGTGGCGACTCTTCTGTCAGCCGGCGCCGATTTTCGCAGTAGCGACAGCTGGCGACTCTGCTGGGGACTGCGATAGTTCCCCATGCATGTGGGATCCAACGTCCCCTAAGAGAGAGTCCATCCTAGCGCTTGTTTGCTTGTCTATTTGGGGCTTATTTATCGATATTATCTGTTGCTGTTGGGGTGTTACGGGTGTTCTATGATTGAGATAAGCCGGACCTGGGCTCGAGTATGAGTATACACCTAGATATAGTTGCGGAGAAGTAGTAGACGAACCTGTCTGCTGAGCAGGCGCAGTTCCCTACGAAAATTCGCACTCGGACGAGGTTCTCGCAGAGGTGCTCCTTTCCGGTCCTGAGGATCTGAGGGGAGTCCAGACGTGAGGATTGTCGACTCTGGGAACCGATCAATTGGAAGTCAGCTAAGTGAGGCCTCTTCATGAGATGACGATGCCACTCCTTCTGGGAATCGTATCATTCCTCATGAAAGTCTGTGACGCTGACGACCGCATAGGATGCCGTACCTTGTCAGATATAGGTCCATACCTGTGAGTGGGGGGGTTTTTTTATGCAGGAAACTTGACTTCCAACCTACCCGTTATTCTGGTCTTCTTTTCAGAGAACGTCTCCGTCAGCAGCGCAGCAGTATTCAGATTTTGTGTGGGGGCTGTGGTCCCATTGTTTGCTGCATTTTGCATATCATATGCATATCAGTGTTGCATTGCATATCATCCTCCAGCTAGCCAGAGTTCTGATCCAGCCTTTGTTTCCTGAAGGTGATTACCCGGAGTTTGGATTGAGCAGCTGTTGATTATCAGAAGACCTACCTAGGGGTTGAGTATATTTGAGCAGAATCAAGTGTCGAAGTCAGCTGAAAATTATTGGTAGCCATGTCTGAAGGCAATTTCCAGTCTCCTAACACCCTGACAGGGTTCACTATGGCGTCCAACCCTCTGTATGATTCCATGGAAGATTCCCCGCAAGTGAACAACGTTGCTGCAGACCAAGTTGTACAGCCTTCTGTTGAGAACCGAGATCGACATGAGCAGTTTGTTGCCCAGAATGAGCGTCCTCCTCCTGTCAACAATCAAGGTGTTGCTTTCCCTGTAATGAATTACCGAAGAGATATTCCAGCAGCTGGGATGGTAGATCCAAGAGCCCTTGACGATGGTAGAAGACTCCGAGTGTTGGAAGAGCAAATGAAAGCTTTGAAAGCCAAAGATGCTGTCAACCTGGATGCTGTAGGCATGTGTTTGGTTCCTGACCTGGTGTTGCCTTACAAGTTCAAAGTGCCGAAATTTGAGAAGTACACGGGAGATAGCTGTCCAAAGCTGCATTTGATGATGTTCTGTCGAAGAATGACTGCATTTGTGCGAGATGACAAGTTGATGATCCATTGCTTTCAAGATAGTCTGACTGGGGCATCTTTGAGGTGGTATATGCAGTTAGAGAGGAATCAGATTCAGTCATGGATGGATTTAGCCAGAGCTTTTCTGAAGCAGTATGATTACAACCTAGACATTGCTCCTTATCGCATGCATTTGCAAGAGTTGTCTCAAGAGATCAATGAACCTATCAGGAGGTATGCTCAGAGATGGAGAGAATTTGCTGCTAGAGTGCGTCCCCCGCTGTTAGACCAAGAGCTGGCAAGCATGTTTGTGGATTCCCTACAATATCCGTACTTCAAAAGATTGCTCGGAATTCCGGCAAGTTTCTCTGACGTGGTAGCATTAGGAGAACGCCTTGAGTACTCCATGAGAATGGGGAAAATTCAGATTACTTCATATGATCAAGCTGGTGAAACTGAATACCCTTGTGACTATCAGAGTGAAGAAGAAGTTGTGATCAACTCAGTCATACCAAAGGTTGAATATCCTCGAAGCAAATCAGTGAATTTTGTTGGTTCATCATCTTATCAGAGATCAGTACCTCCCATGGCTTGTTATACTGAACAGACAGCCGTGCCTGGGGCACTCTATCAGGAATCTTGTGTCGCTTCCATTGCAAATCAGCGAACTCGTGGCCGAGGTTATCAGAATCAGCGTCAGAATCAGAACAGACCTCGCAACAATTTGGAACGAAGGAAAGCTCCTTTTCACCCAGTGCCGATGCCGTATAGCCAGTTGCTACCGTCTTTGATCCAGAAGTCTTTGGTGGAACCGAAAGCTCTTAAGCCAGTTCCAGAACCTTACCCTCCTGGGTACAATCCCCACGTTCAGTGTGGTTATCATGGTGGCTCACCGGGGCATTCGACGGAAGATTGTAAAGCATTTCAGGCGAAGGTACAGCAGTTGATTGATCAGGATCGCATTTCCTTTCGAGAAGGATTTCTGTTTGTTCATCCCAACCGCTCAGCTGTCTAAGCTCGTGACTCGGAAGGTGTTCCCCAGCAAAAGCCAGTGGTTCAGACAGGCAGGCGCCTCAGCAGTGGCAGTTCTCAAGCTTTTATATCATTTGCATTTGTAGTTTCTTTTTCTGTTAGTTACTACCCGCTTTTAAGCATTGTATGTTTCGAATGGTGATGATAATAAAGTGACTATGCATTTTTCTGAATTAATCATGTCGCTGTCGCTCATTTACTGCATTGCACTGACACTTACATTTTATTCACTCCACTTTTTCGCTGTGACTAGCAAAGTTAGGAGGGAGGATGATGAAACTGAAACTCATAACCAATGATTGTATGCTTTCAGATAAGACCGTACCGATGACGTACAAGGCATTGTTTCAAATTCCCCAAACACTGAAGATATAAGGAGTTAGTCCCTTGTTAACCACTTCGAGCCAGGAAGTAGAAGTTTTTTCGGACTTATAAACCCTCACATCTTAACCCGGGGCAGGGTAGTTGTCAGTTATCTTGACCGAGCATTCAAGTCTTGCAGAGGAGTGTTGTCTTTCAAGGACCCATCAGTTTATACCTTCAAAAGGTCAAACCTCACCAATCAGGAGTGAGACAGTTACAACCCTTTCGGAGCAATCAAGACAACCAGTGTCGCACGACTTTGTTCCAAAAGAAAGAAAGGAAAGAAAGCCCGCTAAGTAAAAAGAAAGAAAAGCTGAGAAAGCTGATACTTAGGCAAAAATCAGGGCATCCCGCTGGACTTCAAAAGAAATCGAAAAAAATCGAAAAGAACTCAAAAGGAGTCAGTCCAGGCAAAAATTAGGGAATCAAAAGAATGAAAAGAGGGTTAAAAAGAAAATTTTCCCCAGCAAATCACAAAGCCGTGTACACAGACACCCAAAGCGAAGAAAGAGTAACTGTCACTCTAGAAGAAAAGCTTGTGAATTCCTTAACTGTGGTTCTTACCATTCAACATACTTCTCGAAGAGGCGAGCGCTTGTGCCAGGTTAACTGAACCTTAGGATCGGAGATCATCACGTAGAAGGGGTGGGTACAAATCAAAATCTGAGCCAAGTATCCTTTGTTTCACGAACCGTGAACCCGACCACGATACAACCCTTAAAAGACCTAATTGAGGTAGGGTTAGTCTGAAGCGCATTACAATAAGGTTGAGTAACCTGACTCCTTCTTGACTTGCTAGTCACATCCTTGTTGTATTTTCACTGACCACGTAAGCACTGCGTTTGAACTTCGGTTCACTCGTCACTCACAATTATCATATGCATGTAAATGAGTGACAGCTCAAATTTTTTCAAAATCTGCATAACCACTGCATTAAGATTACCATTCGTAGACGGACAATTCTAATTGCAGGTTAGTAGTTGGCATGAAAGAAATTCCAGCAGGAATAATCAAGCAGGGCTGAGTAATCCAGCAGTCTGAACCAGAATGGTGTATGTTGTGAAGCCTTGTGAATCAGGGGCATTATCTTCCAGTAAGTTCAGTATCAGTCAGTCTGAGGACAAGTCCCGAAGTTCCAGTTGAGCAGGGGCAGTTTGTTCGAGAAGCAGTTGATCAGAAGGAGTCTTCTCAAGACCCAATCAGGGGCAAGTATGCAGAGCGCTGAGATTTGAAAGCAGATGCTTCCAATGGATAATCAGATCGGGTTGAGTCGCTAGAACGCTCGTTCAGGGGCAAGTCATCGCTGAGAATGTTGAAATCAACTGGGTTGTTAGGTGTTTAATTGGAGATTGAATTCTTTTGTCGTGCAGATGTCGGGGCAAGTATTCTCGAAGTCTTCTCGTAGCAAGTTGTTCGGAGGCAAGTATTCCCAAGAGTTAGATTGGGGCAAGTTGAATTGTACTGGGGCAAGTTGTGCAAGCCAGTCTTTTATCCCCCAGCTGAGTGTACCAGGGGGCAAGTTATTCAAACCAGCTTGTTTATTCCCAGCCAGAGCTAAGTATCGGGAAATAATGTCAATACCCTTATCAAAAACCTGAACATTTCAAATAAGAAGGTCTTGTTGTCATTGGATCATTATCCTGCAGTTAAACCTGCCGCGTGTCAGTAACCAGTCGTTTCCAAAGTCCAGTTCTCGCCTGGCAAATCGGTAACCAGTTCTCGTCTGGCCCACCTTCCGTAAGCAGCAGTTCCCGTCCTGGTGCAGTTTATTGTAAGCAGCAGTTCCCGTCCTGGTGCAGTTTATTGTAAGCAGCAGTTCCCGTCCTGGTGCAGTTTATTGGTAACCAATTCTCGTTCGGTCACCGTTTCTTCAAGTGTTATGCCAGTTCTCGCCTGGTGTACGTTAGCTTTCAGCCAGTTCTCGCCTGGTTGTCTATACCTCAGCTTGTTATCTAGTCAGCTCGTCTGATGTTCAAAAACACAAAAATCAATTTTCCTAACCTATTTTCCTATCAGTTCTCGCCTGATAGCCTACCTTTGAATGCTAGTTCTCGTCTAGTATTGCCATATTTTCCACTGTGTACATAATCCGTGTTTATTCTAAACCAGAAAAGCGAAAAAACCTAAAGGTATCTGACACAATATTTCCCAATGACCCGCATGTTGTCATGTTCCCCGATACGAAGCTCAACGGATGCTAGCGCTCCGGGTAATGTTTGAATTCCTTGTGGATGTTGTTAAATCAAAATTGCCACTCTTCAGCAGATGAAAGTTGCTTATTATCCCCGGAAGAGTCGAGATTGTCTTTTACCATGTATCAGAGTAGGATCAGGAGTATCTTCAGCAGATTAAGATTGATATCCTTGATAGTAGGAGCATTTCCAGCAGTGTGCTGCGCGTAATCAACCTCAGTTTGGGTCAATCCCCGCAGAGCGCAATCAGTTGCCAATGGTTTGAAGAAAGCATCCCCGAGCAGAGTTCTCTTTCTTTCCCTAGTGAAGTCGTCAGGCAGGGTTGCCTTTCCATTTCTCCAGCAGAACGGTTATCCCCAGCGGATTTGATTTCTCGTTTCCAGCATTTATTTTGCTGAGATGGTTCTGTGACTTCAGGTCATCCCCAGTAGAGTTGACGTTTCCTTCGACATTTATTTTGCCAAGTGGTTTTCAGACCTGGTGTTCTCTGGCAGCTCGAGCTTGCATTTACATTTGCAGATATAGTCATTGCATTTACAAACATATAACATATCCATGCCGTCTGGGCATCGCATTTTCAAACAAAACGCATAGCATTTACATATCATATAGGACATCGCATCATTTCAAGCATACGCATGTCGAAACATAGACCAAGATGGTTACCTATTGGATTTCGAATTTGTTCACCTGCAGGGTTGTGTGGTTCAGCTTCTTCTCTTCCCCAGCGGAGTGATTCTTCATTTGCTTGTTACGTCAGCATCAGGAAAAAAAACAACAACAACAACAACAACAAAGATTGACATATATCAGACTTCTGAAGCTGCCCCCTTTGTCAAAACAGGTGCCAGGCAGTTCCATTCAGATTTCCTCAGGAGAATTGTCCTCAAGTTCGCATTGAACTGTGAGTCGACCAGATTTGATCCCACGAGAGAGATGGGAATCAAGGTGTTTGCTTTACAAAGCATTATTTCAATACTTGTGGCGTCACACAGGTGTTGAAAAGGAGAAGAAAATTTATCAGGAAATTGACCAGATGTTGCCGTTACAACCAAACTTCAGTTTATGGGAAGCTATTCCTCAAGCAGTTTTGCAGTATATTCTTGCGGTTGGCAAATTTCAGGGTTCCATTTGTATTCAACCGTCATCTACCTTGAATGTTTGAAGGCTGAGCGCTCTTCACCCATTCAGGTCGAAGCCGCTTGAATAGGGGCAGCTGTTGCACCCCAAAATTTGACCAACCGGGTCTCGCATTTGGCTCGATGTTTCGACGCATAACCGCATTCGCATCTGCATATCGCATACATTGCATTTTTCATTTGTTTTGATTTTATCAGGGATCACAGCTCTCGTCTCGTGTTTCAGGTGTTTTTGGTCAGTAGAATCGATTTTTGGGATATTTCGGTGCCCGTTTATTTTTTACCGATTATTTTCGTGTCGTTCGGGGCTCATTTTGTCCCTCTGGGAATTATGGTGATTTTTCTGGATTTTATAGGATTTTTTAGGATTTAATAGAATTTTTGATATTTTTAATTCTTTTTAAATCAATTTTTAGCATTTTATAGAATATAATAGATTTTAAATTCATTTTTAGATTTAATAGGATTTTTTAATATTTTTCTTAATCCTTTTTAGATTTTTTAGAATATAATAAATAGATTTTTCATTTTTATTTTCTTTTATAGATTTAAATAAATAATAGTCTTTTTTAGAAAATAATATAGTTTTATTAGGGATTTAATAGAAATTTAATCAAGTTTAAATTTAATAGAAATTTAATTTAATTTTCTGATTAGTGGGTTTGTTAGGGTATTATTAGTTTAGTTAAATAGGATTAAGTGAATTAGCTTTTTAATATTGTTTTTCAGTTTTTTTGCAGTTTTTTTAATTCATTTTCGATTGGGCTTCAGTTTTTTCGCAGGCCCAGTTATTTGGTAAAGGCCCAGAATGTATTTTTGTCCAGAATTTGGTCCAAGTGATTCAGCAATTGTCCAAAAGGATCCAGCGTATTCTAGTTCTATCCAGAAGGTTCCAGAAAGTGCCAGCGAAGTCTCAGCTATAAAAGCTAGCAGCAAGCGACACGTGTTGCGTCAGAGAAGGCCCCACTCTGCAGCGTCCACATCACGCCACGAATCCCCACTATCCTTCTCTCTCAGCCACGCCACCCAACACGCGTCACGCATGCATGGACCGCCCCCACTAACACCACCACGTGGCGTCTCCACACACTTCACCCAGAAAAGCCTCGCCGGCCGGCCTGCATGGCCGGCGGCCACCGTCCCCCTCCACCGGCGAACACAGATCCCCAGACTCCGTTCACCTGCATCTTCTTCCTCCCTTCATCTTCATCCCTTCCCCTAACCCTCATCACCGGAAACCTAAAGATCTCCAGATTCCGGCCACCATGAGATCCTTCAACCAATCCAGAACTCGAACCATCTTCCTCCTCCAACCTTCATTCAACCACCAAATCCCCAGAATCTTTCATCTTCTCCGTTCAACAAACATCAATCTCAACAGATCTTCAACGCGTTCTTCATATCAGTTCCAGAAACTTCATCAATCGTCATCCTCAGAAGATAGCTCCAACGAACCTCAGTTCAGAAATGCAATCCTCATCTTCATGTGTTCATCAAAGAAATCCAGAAATTACAGAAAGCACCTCCGATTTTCATCCTCAGAAGAGCAACAAGAACATCACGCTCCAACCACCGTTCATCTTCTCCAACAAACTTCAACAACCTTTCACCAACATCCATCGTGAATCCTTCGATCTTCAAACAGATCTTCCGAATGCCTTCATCAGGTACTCCAGGTGTTCGTTCTAGAACTTCAACGACGCTTTCATCTTCGCTCGTCAAACCTTCCAGAGCTGTTTCAAAAAAATCTCCATCCAAGATTGTGTTCAAAGACATCAGGGGAGTAGAGTTCTCGTTGCTAGATCGTGAGTAGTTTGCAGTTTTGTTTGCTCTTCTTGTTGAGAAATTGTGAAACGAAAAGTATAATGAAAAGAAAGGAAGATTGAGTAAGGGTGAGGGTGAATTGAGAATGAGGCGGAGAAGAGAAGTTCAGGGAAGGTTGAAACGGAGATGGAGGCGGCGCAGTGAGAAGGGAGAAAGAGCTAGGGTTTTCAGACCCTGAGAGTGAAGAGAAGGAAGGAAGGTTGAGATTGGGCCAGGCCCAATAATTTTTTTGGCACCACACTTCCTCTGTTTTTGGCTGCAAACGGGCCTGGGCCCCATTTACTTTGCACACATCCCCAATTTCCACAGCAACCCCCTCCTGCGTTTTTTTTTTTTGAGACACATTGGGCTGGGCCCAGTCAATGCAGTTTTTTATTTTTATTGTTAACTCCCCCTGTAATCCAGTTACACCCCCTCCCCTCTTTCTTGTTTTTTTATTATTTTTTCTTTTAAAGAAGTGAAAAAGAAATAGAGAAAAAATAGAAAGGAAAACATATTATACAAAAATAGAAAAAAGAAATAATAAAGAGAAATACATTTGAAAAAAATATTAAAAGAAAAACATATTAAGAAAAAACAATAAAAGAAAAGAAAATAGAAAAAGAAGTGAAAAGAAATATTGAGAAAAATAGTGAGAAAATATTTGAGAAAAAGAAATAAGAAAATATTTGGAGAAAAGGAGAAAAAAAGAGAAAAAAATATTAAAGTAGGTTTAATATTTTTAAAGCATTTTCTTTTAGGTATTTTCATAGACTTTATTTTACGACTTTTAGGGATAGAATTAGAGGCCCATTTGTTAGGGGGCAATTTTCACTCGACTTTTCAAGATAGAATAGGATAGCGTTTCCTAGGAGATTTATTTCAGTATTCAACCCATTGTAATCATTTTTCAGAGATGAATAAAACGAGATTTGAGCTGTGGTCCGATAGTAGCCGAACTACAGCTGCTCTGATTCTTCGTACCAGACGAAGATATGTAGGCATAGGATGCGATATCCTAGCGAGCACACTAACGACTAACTTTTGTTCTCTCGCGGCTGTGCGATCGAGACTTTCCCGCTGACGATTAATTGTAACCCTTTTCTCTCTCTTGCCCGAGTGCATTTGAGACCAAGCCATAGTTTTGACCATAGGTTCCCGACCCTTCAAAACCAGTTTGATTTTCTCACTGCTGTGTGAGAATGTTTGTTTAGCCATAGTTAGTCTGAACTACGTAAAGCTCTGATCTTCCATCCAGTGGAAGTACGTAGGCACAAGACGCGAGGTCTTGGCGAGCCAATTTTCCCCGTAGTCCCGAACTACGTTGACTCTGACTTTCTCTCTTGAGAATACGTAGGCATAGAGTGCGACGCTCTATCGAGTCAATTCCCTTCCGTTTAGATTCAGCAGCCGTAGATAAGATTGTTTTGCATCCAGTAGACAACCCAAGCAAGCGTGGATCCCGTCGAGTACGACGGACGTGAGGGGTGCTAATACCTTCCCCTTGCGTAACCGACTCCCGAACCCAGGCTATGGTTGCGATGACCATACCTTTTCCCCGTTTTTTGCGAGGTTTACTTCGAGCGTTTCCTTTCCCGCTCTGAGGGATAAATAACGCACGGTGGCGACTCTTCTGTCAGCCGGCGCCGATTTTCGCAGTAGCGACAAGTGTGATACTTTATCGAGTCATTTTCTTTTCTTTTTAGACCAGACCTTTTAGCGTAGATAGATTTAACAAACCCGTCAGATAAACACAACAAGCGTGGATCCCATCGAGTACGATGGACGTGAGGGGTGCTAATACCTTCCCCTTGCATAACCGACTCCCGAATCCAGACAATGGTTGCGATGACCTTGTCTTATACCATTTCGTCAGGTTTTTCCGATCGTTTCCTTTCCCGCTCTGAGGGGTAAATAACGAAAGGTGGCGACTCTTCTGTTTTACCGGCACCTTATTTTCGCAGTAGCGACACACGCGTTTGGTTTCTAAACTAAAATTGGAAACGAAACCTCACCCTAAGCCTTACAAACTCCAATGGCTTAATGAAAGTGTAGAAATGCTTGTTAATAAACAAGTTGAGATTTGTTTTAAAATTGGAAAATATGAGGATGTAGTGTTGTATGATGTAGTACCAATGGAAGCTAGTCATTTGTTATTAGGTAGGCCATGGCAATTTGATAGAAAAGCCAATCATGATGGGTACTCCAATAAGTAATCTTTTATGTATCATGATCAAAAGATCAATCTTGTACCGTTAAATCCTAGTGAGTTGAAAGAAGATCAAAAGAAAATGAGAGAAAAATATGATCAAGAAAGAAAAGAAAAAGAAAAGAATGAAAAGAAAAAGAATGATAAAAGAGAAAAGAAACAAAGTTTAATTTCAAAAAAAAAAGAGATGTGAAGAAAGCAATTGTGTCACACCAGCCCTTGTACTTGCTCTTTTGCAGGGAGGTGCCTTTACTAACCACTATTTCTAATGAAAGAAATTGCCAAATTGTGTTGAGTCTCTTTTGCGGGAATTTAAAGAATTATTTCCGAAAGAGGTGCCAAGTGGTTTACCACCTATAAGAGGAATTGAACATCATATTGATCTCAATCCAGGAGCATCTTTGCCTAATAGGCCAGCATATAGAAGCAATCCACAACAAACTCAAGAGATACAAAGGCAAGTGGCTGAATTGATAAGTAAAGGATGAGTAAGAGAAAGTTTAAGTCCTTGTGTTGTCCCTATTATTCTAGTCCCTAAAAAGGATGGTAGTTGGAGGATGTGCACTGATTGTAGGGTCATTAACAATATTACCATTAAACATAGGCATCCTATTCCTAGACTAGATGATTTGCTTGATGAATTGTTTGGTGCATGCTTATTTTCTAAAACTTATTTGAAAGGTGAATATCACCAAATTAGAATAAGGGAAGGGGATGAATGGAAAACTGCTTTTAAAACAAAATTTGGTTTGTATGAGTGAATGGTTATGCCTTTTGGATTAACTAATGCACCTAGTACTTTCATGAGACTAATGAACCATGTGTTAAGGGAGTTCTTGGGTAAGTTTGTTGTTGTGTATTTTGATGATATTTTGATTTATAGCAAGAACTTAGATGATCATTGCATTCATATAAGGGCTGTTTTGCAAGTGCTAAGATATGAAAATTTGTATGCCAACCTAGAAAATGTGTCTTTGGCAACGATCATATGATTTTCTTAGGTTTCATTGTGAGCTCTAAAGAAGTCCATGTTGATGAGGAAAAGGTTAAAGCTATTCGAGAGTGGCCTCCTCCCAAAAATGTAAGTGAGGTAAGAAGCTTTCATGGTTTGGCTAGTTTTTATAGGAGGTTTGTGAAGGACTTTAGTGCCTTGGCAGCTGATAACACGAAATCGTATATATATATATATTGATGCATAATTCAACTGATGTTTAACCGTTTTCGATCCGATTTTGGGTTATTTCCGTGTTATTTGTCTGATACTTTGCAGGTATTTGATGATCATGTCTAAACAAGGCAATATGAAGAAAAGAAGCAATCACAGATGAAATATGGACGAAAACCGGATGAAAACAACATGAAAAACGCATAATGCATATTTTGCTGCTGTGACGACCGTCACAGCTCCATGATGACTGTCACACGGGTGACGACCGTCACACACCGTGACGACCGTCATGCAGGCAAAAACGCCCCACTTCAAATGCACGTGCAAGAAGCAGTTCCAAGTCCCAAATAGTGGACCACTACTCCCTGATAATTTTGCCTCAAAGTCCACATTCTTCAAGTTATAACCGTTAGAATTCTATTTCTATAAAAAGGGAAGAAGGGGAGATGAGAAAGAGTCGCATTCAGACAACGAAGTGCTGCCAATTTATCTTCAGAGCATCCTTTCCAGTTTTTCTATTCTTATTTGTTTCTCTTTTCTTTTTCTGCATTCCTTTGATATTCTGTAATTCTTATTTCCCTTGTACGATCAATTGGCACAAAGACCAGAATCCTGCCAACATTTGTGGAGGATCTGCTCAAAGGTCAATTGGAATATTTACAGGTTTTTAATTTTAATCGTAATTTTAGTTTTCATTATGATGCATGTTACTACTTATTGTTTTTATTTATGTTTTACCTTTCCCAAATCCATGTCTAGCTAAATCAAAGTAATCGATATGTAATAATAATTCGGAAGGGATTTGATAATAACCGGTTGAAAACTTTCTTTTTCAAAAGTTGTTTATGGTCTGAGTGTTTAAATTTATTTACTGAGTAAACTTCGTCGCGAAAGCGAGAACTTATTTAAAAGTAGTTTTTCCACGAAAGTGGGAAATTAATTAAGGTATGAACCAACAAGCGAAAGCTGCGGCAAGACCAGATAGTAAACACTAGTCATTTGTTTTAATAACAGCAAAAGCACTTTAAAATGAATTAGAACTTAGAGATTTCCAAAAAATAGTTTTAACCCTGAATGGGACACGAAAGCGTACGTTTGGCCCTTAGAATTATGATTAGCGTCAATAACCATCGTGAGACGAGAGTCTTCAGATCACTATTTTCTGCTTAAATAAACTCTGAAAAATATTTCATATACCGGTAACTTGTCAAATCCCCGAAGAACATAATTACTGCATATCGATTCACGTAATTATAATTTAAATAACATTTTTAGTCCCCTTTAGTGACAATCTTATTCCCTTAAACATTATCTACCTAGCTAAACATAGTAACTCCCGAGAACACTAGATTGATTACGAGTCCCTGTGGGATCAATATCTTTTATTACTACGCGATAGACTGTGCACTTGCAGTTAAGTTGTATTAGACATAGAAAGTCGCGATCAAGTTTTTGGCGCCGTTGCCGGGGACCCGTTTAGTCAATAGTGTAACCTTCTGTTACGTTGTATAGACTAGGTTAACTATTTTCATTTTTCCTTTACTAGTACTGTCGATTGTATGCCAAGTAATCGCCCACAAGGCGATATCTTAAAACCTTCAGTCGCAGAACTAGAACGCTTCTTACATCTAAGAAGCCGAATCATTGAGTACCAACTCAAACATAACATTCCCGATCCTCTCACTCCCATTCCCAAATCCGAAGAAGAATCAAACATGGCTGAAGGACCTCCAAACAAACCGCTGAAGGCATACGCTACACCCTCTCAGATGGAGCCTAGAAGTAGCATTGCTGCCCCAGCTATTACTCGAAAAGATTTTGAGCTGAAACCATCATTGTTGTCAGCTGTACAACAAAACCAATTCTCAGGAAATGCAACTGAGGATCCAAACGAACATTTAACGAAGTTTGTACAATACGCAGACACAGTGAAAGCAAATGGAATAACTCCAGACGCGATAAGACTTCGTCTTTTCCCATTCTCTCTTAGAGACAGAGCGTGGACATGGTTACAATCTTTACCATCCAACTCCGTTACGACATGGGAACAATTGAAGAACGTCTTCTTAGCGGGATATTTTTCGCCAAGCAAAACTGCTATGCTTAGAGCTCAAATCAACGGATTTCGACAAAAAGATACTGAATCTCTTTACGAAGCATGGGAACAATTCAAAGATATGATGAGAACATGTCCTCACCACGGTCTAGAAGACTGGGTGACAATCCATACTTTCTATAATGGGCTTTTATACAATACCAGATTGACAATAGACGCTGCCGCGGGCGGTGCACTTATGGATAAGCCATATGACGAAGCCTATCAACTAATCGAAAACATGTCTCAGAACTACTGCCAATGGGGAGGTGAACGCACTCCAACAGAGAAAACCACAGCGAAAGGTGGGATGTACGAGATCAGCAGCCTTGAAAAGTTCAACGCTAAAGTAGATGCTCTAGTACAGAAGATTGACAATCTGACCGTTAACCCCACTGCAACCGTCGCTGCCGTAACTCCAAGCTGCGAGTTATGCGGAAGCACCACTCATAATGCGCCCGAATGCCCATTGCTAGCCGGAATCCCACCAGACCAAGTAAATTACGCTCAAGGAAATCCTTGCGCAAATACTTACAACCCAGGTTGGCGAAATCATCCAAACTTTTCTTACAAAAGTAATAATGCATTGAAATGCCTGCTGCCCCACCAGGATATCAGAAACCAGCTGCTGCTCAGACTGCACCTAGGAAATCAAACCTCGAGCTGATGATGGAAAAATTCATAGCTACTCAAGCTCAAACAAACAAAGAATTCCTGAATCAAAACATACACACTAGCGAGCAAATTAAACAGTTGACCGGAAAAGTAGACGCTTTAGCCACCCACAACAAAATGTTAGAAACACAGATATCACAAGTGGCTCAATAACAAGTCTCTGCTGCCGCACCCGCTGGCACATTTCCTGGACAACCCGAACAGAATCCAAAAGGCCAAGCAAATGCTATAATTCTAAGAAGTGGAAAAGAATTGGATGAACCGATCGATCCGAGGACCGAAAACTCAGCCATGCAACAAAAACCAACTAAACAAACAGAAAAGGAATCCGAGTTAGAGAAGAAGGAAGACAACAAGAAGGAGGATACCGCAAGTGAAAAAACTCAAGCACCTCCAGCGCCATATAAACCACCTATCCCTTATCCTCAAAGATTAATAAACTCCAAAACTTCAGGACAGTTTAAGAAATTTGTAGAGCTCCTTAAACAGTGGAATATTACTATTCCTTTTACAGAAGCGATAACTCAAATGCCGTCATACGCTAAATTTTTCAAAGAAATCCTGTCAAATAAGAGAAAGATCGAGGATAATGAGACAGTTACACTTACTGCAGAGTGTAGCGCTATTATTCAAAACCGCATGCCTCCTAAATTAAAAGACCCAGGTAGTTTCTCCATACCCTGCGTCATAGGAAAGTTCGTAATAGACAAAGCTCTATGCGATTTAGGAGCCAGTATCAGTGTTATGCCTTTATCTATATGCAAAAAGCTGAATATGGGAGACCTCAGACCAACCAAAATGTCCGTACAATTAGCTGACCGATCAGTAAAATACCCCGTCGGAATACTGGAAAACGTTCCAGTACGCATAGGACAATTCTACATCCCAACCGACTTTATAATCATGGACATCAAAGAGGACTCTGTTACCCCGATTATCCTAGGAAGACCGTTCCTAGCTACAGCCGGAGCTATTATAGACGTGAAGAAAGGAAGGCTAACATTCGAAGTAGGAGAAGAAAAGATAGAGTTCATTCTCACCAAGTTCTTACAAGCACCAGCCATAGACGATACCTGCTATTTAGTAGATGAAATTGACGAATGTATAAGAGAACTTGAAAATGAAGAGACCACGTATTCAGAAATAATAAAGATTCAAATACCCGATATTTCTGAAGATGATGATTGGCGTAAACCGTATAAAGACGACAGCCTAAGCGAAAGCTTAGCACTGACCCCAAACCATATGCCAGGTCCGAAGAACCCACCTTTAAAACTTAAAACACTACCCCAAAACCTTAGATATGAATTCCTAGACGATGAACTAAAAAGACCAGTGATAGTCAACGCCGACTTAGGACAACCAGAAACCGAAAAGCTGTTAGAAGTCCTAAAGAAGTACCCCACCGCGTTAGGCTATAACATAAGCGATCTAAAAGGTATAAGCCCTTCAATCTGTATACATCGAATTACAATAGAGGAAGACTCTAAAACCTCTAGAGAGCATCAGAGAAGACTGAACCTCATCCTAAGCACTGTAGTCAGAGATGAAGTAAAGAAATTACTAGATGCAGGAATCATTTATCCAATCTCCGATAGTGAGTGGGTTAGCCCAGTTCATGTCGTACCAAAGAAAGGAGGAGTCACAGTAGTTAAAAACAAAAAAGGCGAATCAATAACAAAAAGAGTCGTGACTGGAAGCAGAATGTGTATTGATTATAGAAAGCTTAACAAGGCCACACGAAAAGATCACTTCCCGTTACCCTTCATAGACCAAATGTTGGAAAGATTAGCCAAACATTCATATTTCTGTTATCTAGATGGCTATTCAGGATTTTTCTAAATTCCCATTCATCCTGATGACCAAGAAAAGACTACATTCACCTGTCCTTATGGTACTTTTGCTTACCGCCGAATGTCGTTCGGACTCTATAATGCTCTAGCAACCTTCTAAAGATGCATGATGGCAATCTTCGCAGATTTCATAGACGACATCATGGAAGTATTTATGGACGATTTCTCGGTATGTGGACAAAGTTTCGAAGGATGCCTACAAAACTTAGAAATGGTATTAGAACGTTGTGTAAAAGTGAACCTCGTCCTAAATTGGGAAAAATGCCATTTTATGGTCCGACAAGGAATAGTTCTAGGACATGTCATATCAAATAAAGGAATTGAGGTCGACAAAGCTAAAATAGAGATTATAAAAGACCTCCAACCTCCAAAATCCGTACGAGAAATACGGAGTTTTTTAGCACATGCCGGTTTCTACCGAAGATTTATAAAAGATTTTTCAAAAATCACAAAACCTTTGACCGGCCTGTTGATGAAAGATGCTGAGTTCGTCTTCGACGAAGACTGTCTAAAAGCATTCAAAACATTAAAATCAGTCCTTATCACCGCACCGATTATGCAACCACCCGATTGGCGACTACCATTCGAAATCATGTGTGATGCGAGTGATTATGCCGTAGGCGCAGTTCTAGGACAAAGGAAGGATAAGAAACTCCATGCCATCTACTATGCCAGTAGAACCTTAGATCCTGCCCAAATGAACTACGCTACAACAGAAAAGGAACTTCTAGCAGTTATATTTGCGCTTGACAAATTCCGTTCTTACTTAGTAGGAGCCAAAATTATCATATACACAGACCACGCTGCCATTAGGTACCTAATAAGCAAAAAGGATGCCAAACCAAGATTATTGAGATGGATCGTGTTATTACAAGAGTTTGACTTAGAAATCAAAGATAAGAAAGGAACCGAGAACGTTGTTGCAGAACACTTATCCCGAATAGAAGGCATCAAACATTAACCAGTACCGATAAATGACGATTTCCCGTACGAACATCTGATAGCCAAATTAGAAAGTGACATGCCTAACTCAATCTCGGAAGATCCAGAATTTGAAAAAGCTGTAGAAGCCGTCTATGCTCAAGTCACATTACCTTGGTATGCTGACATCGTTAATTACCTCGCTGCAGGCGTGCTTCCACCGGATCTCACTTATCAGCAAAAGAAGAAATTCTTCCATGATCTGAAACACTATTATTGGGACGAACCTCTACTCTTCAAGAGAGGGGCCGACAACATATACCGTCGCTGTGTCCCAGAGGAAGAAATAGAAAATATCATTTCCCAATGCCATTCAGCACCATATGGTGGTCATGCTAGTACATCCAAGACGTGCGCTAAGATTCTCCAAGTCGGCTTATTCTGGCCTAACCTCTGGAAAGACGTTCACATCGCTGTGCTAAAATGTGATAGATGCCAACAAACTGGAAACATCTCACGACGCGATGAAATGCCTCAGAAAGGAATCTTAGAGGTAGAAATCTTTGACGTATGGGGAATAGATTTCATGGGACCATTCCCACCTTCTTTTGGTAATAACTACATACTCGTCGTTGTAGACTATGTGTCTAAATGGATAGAAGCCATTGCTGCTCCAACAAATGACGCACGAGTAGTAATCAAACTCTTCAAAAACACAATCTTTCCTAGATTCGGTGTACCCAGACTCGTTATTAGTGACGGCGGATCTCACTTCATATCGCGAATATTTGATAAACTTCTTTCTAAATATGGAGTCCGACACCGAGTAGCTACACCCTATCATCCGCAAACTAGCGGACAAGTAGAGGTCTCGAACAGGGAAATAAAACAGATATTGGAAAAGACTGTCGCTACCTCAAGGAAAGATTAGTCATCAAAGCTACATGAAGCTTTATGGGCTTATAGGACCGCTTTTAAGACACCAATAGGTACTACACCCTACAAATTAGTTTACGGTAAATCCTGTCACCTCCCTGTAGAATTAGAGCATAAGGCCTTCTGGGCCATTAAAACACTTAATTTCAACTACACCGAGGCAGGAGAAAAGCGAATCTTGAACTTAAACGAATTGGAAGAACTTCGATTAGACGCTTACGAAAATGCCCGTATCTACAAAGAACGAACTAAAAAGTGGCATGATAAACGTTCAGTCAAGAAACAATTCAGTGTGGGAGACATCGCATTGCTATTTAATTCAAGATTAAAACTCTTCCCAGGTAAACTAAAATCTAGATGGTCCGGACCTTATGAAGTGACTAAAGTACTTCAGAGTGGAGCTGTTGAAATTACCGATAAGACGAATGCACCGTTTATCGTAAACGGGCAACGTCTAAAACATTATAATAAGAACGAAAACAGCCCTCAAGTCTGCAGTATAGCATTGCTTGAGCTTCCAGCTCAAAGACCCGAGTAGCTTGTCACCAAGCTATCGTCAGGCTTTAGACGTTAAAAACATCGCTTACTGGGAGGCAACCCAATTTTCCCGCATTTTTCCTCGTTACTGTATTTCATTTTTATTTAAAATTCTACTTTGAAATTTTAACAAAAAATTTCTAAACTAAAAATTTCCACTATTTTTACTTTCTTTTATTTTCATAATTTTATTTTATATTCTTCTTTTATCTTTTGTTTTTACTGCCTTTCGCTTTTCTTAAAATCCTGACTTCAAATTTCTGTTTTAAACTTTTCAGGATTTTAAAAGCCTTCAAACCTTCCTCCTGTTTTTCTCTGACTTACCTGCGAGTATGGCCGCGTACGACTTCACAAAGGTTCATTTTCGAGGACTAGCTCAAAAGGCAAGATTTGCAGCATTAACTGAAAGAGAAATAGCCTTAACGCTGTATTATGATAAGTCTACCATGGAGAAACTAGGAATCACTGATAGCATCCAATACCTGTTCAATCAACTAGGCTGGGAGAACACTACTTTGAAAACCCGATTTGCTACCTATAAGGACCTCACCTACGAATTCCTTAGTTCCTTCAGGTATTTACCCAACTATGGTTTTGGATCCAACACAGAACTGATCACCTTTAGGATGTTTGGGATGGACCAAACCCATAGCCGGATGTCATTAGCTAACCTCCTAGGATTTCCTAGCGGACCGCATGTGTTCATCAGCGCAGAAGATGACGATATTGATTTTGAACTCAACCAATTCTGGGGTAGAATCACAGGAGACTATCACCCTGAACCAGACAGAATGTATAATGATGAGATTCATAACCCAACTTTCAGATATTTTCATAAGATACTAGCTCACACCCTTTTCGGGAAAGAAGAAAATATTACTACAGTATCTAAAGAAGAGTTATTTATCATGTTCTGTGCTTCTCAGGGCCGTACAGTGAATGCAGTACCTTTCATGATGAGATCTTTCCGACGCCTCACTCAGGACCCAAAATCACGTATCCTAATAGGAGGCCTCGTGACAATGATTGCCCACGAGCTTGGCCTTAGATTCCATTTAAATGCAAGCACCAGTTTTGGCACCATCCGACCCATGAATATCCAGTTCTGCTTTAACAGGCGCATTTTAAGAACTATGGGACCTGGACCTTACGAGTACCTCATCAATGAAAAACCTGTCCAGCTATTCACACTGCCTAATCATCAGATGACAAGTATCTACAACAAGGACAACTGGCTTTATGAATTGGATGAGCCTATGGGACCTCCTTCACCTCAATCAACACCACAGAACTACATGTACGACAGTGATCACATCTCTGAAGCACACGATTATATGTACTATGAGGATGCTGTATCAGAAGCTAAAGTAGACCCTACGACTCCTCTGCATTACAACACCTATCCTGAGCCCATTCCTGAGGAGACCACTAACAAAATGGATAGTGTTCTGCTCCGATTGGACAACGTTGACGCAACTCTGACTACTGTAAAAGACGACATCGCAGGCATACACAACGAACTCGTAGTCTTCATGGACTTAGTCTGTGACCAGCTCGACTACTACGCACGGAAGTTTGATGAGTTGAAGGCACGAAAAGACTAGATATTAGCTTTAGTTTAGTTTAGTTTAGTTTTTCTACTTTCCGTCCGTTTTCAATTATTTTGATTTTTGCATTGTTAATTTCTTTATGTATTACATTACAATCATTCTAATTAATTGTTATTTTAATTATAGTCTTTATTCATTTATTCTGTTTTTACGCTATTCTTTGTTTATTGGCCGATATAATATATTGCCATATCAATACTAGGCCTAAAAATCATTGCAAGAACACCCTCAAAGCAAAATTCTGCGTTCTGCAGATTTTGCTGGTGTGACGACCGTCACAGGAGCCTGACGACCGTCACACGGGTGACGACCGTCACAGATACGTGACGACCGTCACGAGCCCAAAACTATTATCTGATATAACAGGGGTTGCGTTTTCTCTCCCACTCATCTCCTTTCAACTTCCAATCATCAGAAACTCACACCCCACTCCCAATTTTTGTTTTCCCCACCTTGCCCCATATATTCCAACTCCCATCTCAACTTCCTACCACACTTCTGTTACATTTTTCCACTCCACAGAACCAACTCAATCCTCTAACAATGGCGAGAAACAACGAAACCCCAGACCTCAGCAACATTGTGTTCAGCGACGGTGACTCAGGAGAGAGATAGCGGGCCAACTACATCCATTCCATCAACGGTCGCTCCAGCCGACCCACTATCCACATATCCCATCGCTCACGGAGCTCGGACTCCTTGACGGCGTCACTTGGATGCTTCAAAGAGCCGGCATCTGGAACCTCTGCACCAATCCGCTGCCGACGTACGAACAACTCACCCTCGAGTTCCTAAGTTCGTTCACCTATGTCACCTCCAGCGGCGACCTCAGCCAACACTCCGGTGCCGCATGCTTCCGGATGTTCGGTACGAACTATCAAGTGAACCAGAACCAGATTGCCGCCATCTTACAATTCCCTCGCAGCGACAATGCTCATCGCCGCCTCACCGATCAGTTTCAGCATGAAGCCTTCGCGCTCTGGTACCAGTTAACCGGCATCAATGCCGATGGTTGGGATTCTCTGCACGCAACGCATATTCACAACCCGACCATCCGGTACTTCCATCGAGCATTGAGCAACACCATCTTCGCTCGGGATAGTAACCATAAGGTGAACTCGAAAGAGCTCTTCTTTCTCCGCTGTGTCTTCAACAACGAGCCTATCAACGCCACTCCGTTCCTCCTGGCCCACATTCAAGCCAACTGTAACCGTGGCTCCAAGCCATTTTACTTTGGCGGGATTGTCACTGCCATTGCACTTTGGCTGAACCTCGGTGACCGCCTCCAGCACCTCCATGCCATTCCCTCGGTGTTCCTCGACACCGACCACTGCAGAGCCTCTCACCTCATCCGTTCCAGAGCCGATGGCAAGTACCACCCGGTAGTGCGTGGCAAAACCGTCCGAAGCATCATCCTTCCATCACGCACTCGGATGCACCTGGAGGATCGTACCAACTGGTTATTTGACCTCACTGCCCCTCCTGCTGCCGCTGCTCCAACTCAGGACCACACCCAAGGTTTTGATGATGAAATCCAAGCTGAGTTGGACAGACCAGAGCAACCGGAGGCATCGCAACCACTTCCTTCCGAAGGTACATCCTACCGCCGCCGCCATCGTCCAGAGCCCGACTACTCAGAAGAAGACCTCCGCCGCTCTCTCGACCAGCAGGCCCAGATACTCGTTATGATGCAACAGCAGAATCAGCGAGCAGAGCAGTTCGAAGCTTGGCATCGGACCTAAATGCAACAACTCCAAACCGGCCAAGAAACCATTACTGAGAACTTGGCGAATCTGACCTTGCAGTTCGAAGGACTCCGCGACTATGTCTATCATACCGGAGCAATGAGTTTTGAGGACCGAGTTGACTAAGTCAGAGCCAGAGGACGCGAGCGAGGACGTGATCGAGGCAGAGACCGTAATTAGTTACCATTTTCCTTATTTGTTTAATATATTTTCAGTTTCTTTGTACTTTCATTTCCGTTGTATCTCCCTCTCGCATTCTTTCAAATCAGTGGGGACACTGATTGAGATAGTGTGGGAGCGGAGCGTTTATTTCCCTTTCCCTTGTATTTTTAATTCCGTAATTTCTATTCGAACATTTTCACATTTTCACGTTTTAGCAAATAAAAGCTCTTTTATATATCTTTTTCCCATTACGCAAACAGCCTCACTTTATTCGACGTAAACAAAAAATTTTCGTTCGTTCCTCAAAAGCAAAAGCATCACGAGAATGCGCCCAAGTTCAAACCAAGTTTTGAAACTCCGAGGAGACGACAACTCTAACAAAACCAGTATCGTCTTGACACCTTAGATCTCCTGTTTATGCGAGTCGGTTTCACTACCTACGTGTACCAAAGTTTCAAGTGTCTACGCAAACTCAGCCCCAAGTAGTTTATACTAGCAGTCAGCACCATCCTAAAACACTTCTAAGCGAGCGACTGATGCAAATAAGTGTATGATCTCCAAAAAGATGAAAAATCATGAAAAGAAAGCTAGATAGCCAAAAATATAAAGACATGTTTCCTTCTAGGTTAGGTGCTCCTCACCCGAGCATTTAGCCCAACGGCACGAAAACTCATTGAAAAATCAATGATATAAGCTTATGATCAATGAAGAAGATCAAAACAGAAATGAGATCATATTCACTAACAGGTCGACTTGCCATGAAAGTGTATGGACAACGGGCTTAATGTGATTGCGCTAGAACAAACAGGGTGAACTTGCCGCGAGAACCTTGACACCAAGCTACAGCAGCATGACTGGGACCGATTTGCATAAGAAGGAGACCTCCGAAGACTTATAGTCCAGTGTCGTCACCGTACTCGTTTTGTTCTTACTAAGAATCCCGGTTTTTCCCAACTTTGCGAACGAAGAAGCTGCCTCGTGCTTGCCGACTTTTTCCTGTTTTACTTGAGGACAAGCAAAGATTCAAGCTTAGGGGAGTTTGATAATACGAAATCGTATATATATATTGATGCATAATTCAACTGATGTTTAACCGTTTTCGATCCGATTTCGGGTTATTTCCATGTTATTTGTCTGATACTTTGCAGGTATTTGATGATCATGTCTAAACAAGGCAATGTGAAGAAAAGAAGCAATCACATATGAAATATGGACGAAAACCGGATGAAAACAACATGAAAAACGCAGAATGCATATTTTGCTGCTGTGACGACCGTCACACGGGTGACGACCGTCACACACCGTGACGACCGTCATGCAGGCAAAAACGCCCCTCTTCAAATGCACGTGCAAGAAGCAGTTCCAAGTCCCAAATAGTGGACCACTACTCCCTGATAATTCTGCCTCAAAGTCCACCTTCTTCAAGTTATAACCGTTAGAATTCTATTTCTATAAAAAGGGAAGAAGGGGAGCTGAGAAAGAGCCGCATTCAGACAACGAAGTGCTGCCAATTTATCTTCAGAGCAACCTTTCCAGTTTTTCTATTCTTATTTTTTTCTCTTTTCTTTTTCTACATTCCTTTGATATTTTGTAATTCTTATTTCCCTTGTACGATCAATTGGCACAAAGACCAGAATCCTGCCAACATTTGTGGAGGATCTGCTCAAAGGTCAATTGGAATATTTACAGGTTTTTAATTTTAATCGTAATTTTAGTTTTCATTATGATGCATGTTACTACTTATTGTTTTTATTTATGTTTTACCTTTCCCAAATCCATGTCTAGCTAAATCAAAGTAATCGATATGTAATAATAATTCGGAAGGGATTTGATAATAACCGGTTGAAAACTTTCTTTTTCAAAAGTTGTTTATGGTCTGAGTGTTTAAATTTATTTACTGAATAAACTTCGTCGCGAAAGCGAGAACTTATTTAAAAGTAGTTTTGCCACGAAAGTGGGAAATTAATTAAGGTACGAACCAACAAGCAAAAGTTGCGGCAAGACCAGATAGTAAACACTAGTCATTTGTTTTAATAACAGCGAAAGCACTTTAAAATGAATTAGAACTTAGAGATTTCCAAAAAATAGTTTTAACCCCGAATGGGACACGAAAGCGTACGTTTGGCCCTTAGAATTATGATTAGCGTCAATAACCATCGTGAGACGAGAGTCTTCAGATCACTATTTTCTGCTTAAATAAACTCTGAAAAATATTTCATATACCGGTAACTTGTCAAATCCCCGAAGAACATAATTACTGCATATTGATTCACGTAATTATAATTTAAATAACATTTTTAGTCCCCTTTAGTGACAATCTTATTCCCTTAAACATTATCTACCTAGCTAAACATAGTAACTCCCGAGAACACTAGATTGATTACGAGTCCCTGTGGGATCGATATCTTTTATTACTACGCGATAGACTGTGCACTTGCAGTTAAGTTGTATTAGACATAGAAAGTCGCGATCAGCAGCACCCCTCAATGAAATTGTTAAAAAGGATGTTGGTTTTAAATGGGGTGAAAAACAAGAGCAAGCCTTTGTTGCCCTAAAGGAAAAGCTCACCCAAGCACTAGTTCTTGCATTGCCTAATTTTTCTAAATCTTTTGAAATTGAATGTGATGCATCTAATGTGGGAATTGGAGCTGTTTTGTTGCAGGAAGGTCACCCACTTGCTTATTTTAGTGAAAATCTAAAAGGGGCTGCCCTCAATTATTCTACATATGATAAGGAATTATATTCCTTGGTGAGAGCTCTACAAACTTGGCAACATTACTTGCTGCCCAAAGAGTTTGTCATTCATAGTAATCACGAATCATTGAAACATTTGAAAAGACAAGGTAAGTTGAATAAGAGACATGCCAAGTGGGTTGAGTTTCTTGAACAATTTCCTTATGTAATCAAGCATAAGAAAGGTAAATCTAATGTTGTGGCAGATGCACTCTCAAGAAGACATGTCTTGCTTTCTACTCTTGAAACAAAAGTTTTTGGTTTTGAGCATATTAAAGATTTGTATGAAAGTGACCTTGAATTTTCTTCAAAATTTTTAGCTTGTGAGCATACTGCCTTCAATGGGTATTTTAGGCACAATGGCTATTTATTTAAAGAAAAAAACTATGTGTGCCTAAAGGTTCCATTAGAGAATTACTTGTAAAAGAGGCGCCTGAGGGAGGACTAATGAGTCATTTTGGGGTTTCTAAAACTCTAGAATTCTCAAAAGAATATTTTTATTGGCCTCACATGAAAATTGATGTTCAAAAGCTTTGTGAAAGATGCATTGTGTGTAAAAAGGATAAATCAAAAGTTATGCCTCATGGTTTGTATACTCCTTTGCCTGTACCTGAATTTCATTGGATTGACATTTCCATGGACTTTGTTTTGGGACTGCCTAGAACAAAGAATGACAAAGATTCTATTTTTGTAGTTGTGGACAGGTTTTCAAAAATGGCACATTTTATTCCATGTAAAAAGGTGGATGATACGTGACATGTTGCTGATTTGTTCTTTAAGGAAGTGGTGCGCCTACATGGCTTACCAAGGAGCATTGTCTCTGATCGTGACTCCAAGTTCTTAAGCCATTTTTGGAGGACTTTGTGGGGAAAGGTGGGTACAAAGTTATTATTTTCCACTACTTGTCGTCCCCAAACAGATGGACAAACTGAAGTAGTAAATAAAACTCTTTCTACTCTTCTTAGGGCTGTTCTTAAAAAGAATTTAAAAATGTGGGAGGAATGGTTACCTCATGTAGAGTTTGCTTACAATAGGGATGTCCATAGCACTACACAACATTCACCTTTAGAGATTGTGTATGGTTTTAATCCTTTAACACCTCTTGATTTGTTACCATTGCCTAACACATCTATTTTGAAGCATAAAGATGGGAAAGCTAAGGCTGAATTTGTGAGAAAATTGCATGAACAAGTAAAATTGCAAATTGAAAAGAAAAATAAAAGTTATGCAAAAAGTGCAAACAAAGGGCGAAAGAAAGTTATTTTTGAACCAGGGGATTGGGTTTGGATACATATGAGAAAAGAGAGATTCCCATCACAAAGGAAGTCAAAACTTCAACCTAGGGGAGATGGACCATTTCAAGTACTTTCAAGGATCAATGACAATGCCTACAAAATAGAACTTCCAGGTGAGTATGGGGTAAGTACTACTTTTAATGTGGCTGATTTATCTCCTTTTGATGTAGGTGATGATGGTCTAAATTCGAGGTCGAATTATTTTCAAGAAGGAGGGAATGATGTGGATGTAATCCAAGACATAAATGATACAATGCGAAGCTTAGGATGTCCTATGACAAGGGCACGCGCAAGAAGAGTCAATGATACTTTAGTTCACTTCATGATCAAGTCAATAGAATGCATGGGCCAGATTGAAGAAAAAGAGCCCAAGTTTATTCTTATCATCCAAGCATGTGATAAAAGGCCCAATAATGCATAAATAAATAAAAATAAAGGAAATACCAATTACCACACTATAATGGACGAAAATTGCAAGAGAAGTGGTAAATAAAGAATTGCCATTATTATGCCCTTTCAAGAACCCCATTATCTCTTCTTTATTTTGCACTTTCTTTGTAATAACTCAACCCACTATCATGATAATTAGTAGCTGAAACCCTTTTGCTTTCTTAGGAGTTAATGTTTACTTATTTCATCATCTTAATCCATTCCTATATAAAGGAGGCATGTATCTTCTTTTTGGATCAATGAATTTTGTCAAGTTTACACATTGTGTAAGTGAGAGTATTTGCTCTTAGATTCTGGATTAGACCAAAATTGATCTTATCAAGAAATCCTTTTCTTGTGGTGATCCTCATCCATAGGCTTATCATTCTCTCTTGGATTAGAAAGAGTGTGGTGCCCCTTCTGTTAGAACACAGATTGGTGTTTCTTATATCTCTATGTTTTGATGATAACTTTTATGGAATTTTGTATTAAGAAAATATACACTCTAAAATTTGTTCAAGTATTATTGTTTCAGGTATTAAATTAAAAACTCTTAAAGAAGCAAAATACATAAGTACAAGAAACTATGCAAGGCTCTGAAGCATCAGATGCAAGACTATCAGAAGATTCTGAAGCGCTGCCAGAAGGATCTGAAGCAGAAGCTACAGAATAATTTGAAGCGTAAATAAAAGAAGTGTCCAAAGAGTTGAAAGCTCTGATCTAATCAGACTCTGAAGTTCTTTTCACTGCAAGCACATACTGCTGCATACTCTGATGAAGACTCTGATCAAGATTGAGACTCTGATATATTAAGATCTGATCATCTATCAAGGCTCTAAACATCTCAATCATTTTAGCTCTGATCATCTTAAAGTATTTCATACCTTTAAGCTTGCTACATGTTCTGAAATGCAGATTATGAAGACTTCATCCTGAAGGAAGCTTATTGAAGAAGCTGTAAACTTGATTGGACGTGGTGCTACTTCCAAAGTAACCAACTGCTATTTTGTCCAAAGAAGTGACGTGGTGCAAATCCCAAGGCTTCTACAACCATACTTTTTCTGCAGAAAGCATATCTCTGCCCATACTTTTTGGTAATGAAAAGTCTTATATTCTAATATTATATTCAGCTGCACATCACTCAAAGCATATTGGAAAATCTATAAAAGGAGAACTTCTACAACATTTTGAAGTTGCTAATTTCCTGCTCATCACTTGCTCATTGCTAGTTCACTTAGAAAGAAATATTCTTACACGCTTGATTCATCAAAGTGAAAATCTCACAAAGATCTTATTCATTTGATCTTTCATAAAAACTGTATAGTTTTTGTTGTACTTAATCTTAAGTGTAAATATCACAGTTGTGATACAGCTTATTAGAAGCATTCAAACACTTGTTAGTTTACATTAATTTGTAAGAAGTTCCCTAAGACCAAGGTTGGTCAGTAATTCTTGAGAAGACTAAGTTAGTTGTTCTTAGTGCTTACTATTGTAATCAGTTGGTTAATAGTGGATTAAGTCCTTATGGAGAAAGGAAAATCATCTTTGATAAGGTGGACTGGAGTAGTTGAGTTCAACGAACCAGGATAAAAATCTTGAGTTGTTTTTATTGCCGTATTTCTTAAAACTCTTATTCAACCCCCCCCCCCCCCCCCCCTTCTAAGTGTTTTTCTCACCTTCAGTTGGCATCAGAGCTCCGATTCTGTTTGTGCTATCACTTAACCGTGACCAGAAAAGATCCAGTGGGAAAAACTCTTAACATTCTTGGTTGATATACATTATGGCTGCTAAAACTTCAACACCCAACAACAACAAATATGAAGAAAGAGTCAGCACAAAACCTCCCATGTTTGATGGATAAAAATTTGACTATTGGAAAGATAGACTAGAAAGTTTCTTTCTAGGATTTGATGCTGATCTTTGGGACTTAGTTATTGATGGATATATTCATCCCACTGATGGGAATGGCAAGAAAGTTGACAGAAAATCAATGACTGAGGCGCAAAAGAAGGATTTCAGAAATCACCACAAGGCTAGAACTATCTTGCTAAATACTATATCTCATACTGAATATGAGAAAATAACCAACAGAGAAACTGCCTTTGATATATTTGAATCCCTGAAGATGACTCATTAAGGGAACTCTCAAGTTAAAGAAACCAAGGCTCTGGCGGTGATCCAGAAGTATGAAGCTTTTAAGATGGAAGAATCTGAATCTATTGAAGCCATGTTTTCCAGATTCCAGATTCTCACTGCTAGCCTAAAGGTTCTGGACAAGGGTTACTCTACAGCAGATCATGTCAAGAAAATAATCAGAAGCTTGCCAACCAGATGGAGACCCATGGTCACTGCTCTGAAGCTGGCAAAGGATCTGAACAAGATTATGCTGGAGGAACTAATCAGTTCTCTGAGGAGTCATGAGATTTAACTAGAGGAAGATGAGCCTCTAAAGAAAGGTAAGTCAATTGCTTTAAAATCTAATAAATTTGTTAAAGCATTGCAGGTAATAGAAGAAAGCTCTAAAGAGTCTGCTTATGAAGATGAAGAAGAACTATCCTTGCTGTCCAGAAGAATCAACAAACTATGGAAGAATAAGCAAAGGAAGTTCAAGAACTTTAGAAAACTAGATCAACACAAAGAATCTTCTGGACACAGAAGATCTGGGGAACACTCTGGATACAGAAGATCTGGAGAATCCTCTAGACACAGATGATCTGGAAAAAGAGAGGTTGTTTGCTATGAATGCAAAGAACCTGGGCACTACAAGAGTGAATGTCCAAAGCTTCAGAAGGTGAACCCAAAAGAAAGTCAGATCACAAAAAGAAAGTTTTGATGGCTACCTGGGATGACTCAGATGCATCTGATTCGTCATCAGAGTCAGAAGAGGAATGTGCAAATGTAGCATTCATGGCTGACATTGAAGACAGTGCCGAATCATCTGGATCAGAATCAGAATCTGATTCTGAGGAGGTATTTGTTGAACTTTCTAGACAAGAACTTGTTGAAAGTCTATCTGATATTCTTGAAAACTATAGCAAAGTTAAACTCAAATACAAAACGCTTCTAAAGCATATTGAATTTGAGAGTAACAAGTTTGAATCAGAAATAGCTGAGCTAAAAGCTGAAAATCTTCAATTGAAAGATAATTTAGAATCTGCTCAACTAAACTCTGATTCAAAATCTGAACCATGCTCTAAAAATATTTTACAAGAGTATGACTATATTTTCAGGAAGTTTCTAACTAAAAGCCTAGATAGAAGCAAGATGGCTTCAATGATCTATGGTATTAGCAGAAACTATAGAAAAGGTGTTGGATATAAATCTTTCTCTTATGAAGATTCAAATCCAAAATCTGTAGATAAACTGGATATCAAGTATCCTCCTTTATATTCTCAGTTTACATTTGGTCACTTAAATGATATTAAACACACAAGTTCTAATCAGAACAAACCTGTGTTTAATAAATCTAAAGCTAATCAGAACAAGTCTTATGTTGAAAGACAGAAGTTCAAAAAAAGATTTAAGGCAACTAACCATAAAGGACCCAAGAAAATCTGGGTACCTAAGGATAAGATAATCTATGTTGCAGACATCCTTATCAGCAAAGTCAAGACTCCAGTCATGGTACCTTGACTCTGGATGCTCACGACATATGACGGGAAAAAGGTCTATGTTCCAAAGTCTGGAGCTTAGATTTGGAGGAGATCTCAAGTTTGGAGGGAATCAGAAGGGCAAGATAATTGGCTCTGGAACCATAGGCAATGGTAAACTTCCTTCCATAACTAATGTCTTGCTTGTTGAAGGATTAGCTCATAATCTATTGTCCATAAGTCAATTAAGTGACAATGGTTATGACATAATCTTTAATCAAAAGTGTTGCAAAGCTGTTAGTCAAAAGGATGGCTCAATCCTCTTTAATGGTAAAAGGAAAAACAACATTTATAAAATTAGTCTTTCAGAACTTAAGGTTCAGATTGTTAAATGCCTTATGTCTGTAAATGAGGAGCAATGGGTCTGGCATAGAAGATTGGGTCATATTAATATGAGACGTATATCTCAGATTAATAAACTTAATCTGGTCAGAGGACTTCCTAATCTAAAGTTCAACTCAGATGCTCTTTGTGAAGCATGTCAGAAAGGAAAATTTTCAAAATCATCTTTCAAATCCAAAAATGTTGTTTCAACTTCAAAACCATTAGAGTTACTTCACATTGATCTGTTTGGACCAGTGAAAACTGCATTCATCAGAGGCAAGAAGTGTGGATTAGTCATTGTTGATGACTACAGCAGATGGACATGGGTGAAATTCCTAAAACACAAGGATGAGTCACATTCTGTGTTCTTTGACTTCTGCAAACAAGTCCAAACTGAAAAAGATTTCAAAATTGTTAAAGTCAGAAGTGATCATGGTGGTGAATTTGAAAAAAAAACTTTTTGAAAAATATTTTAATGAAAATGGAATTGCTCATGATTTCTCCTATCCTAGAACTCCACAACAGAATTTTTGGGCATAAGCAATTAACACAACATGTTACATTCAGAACAGAGTGTTTATTAGACCTCTTGTGGAAAAGACTCCTTATGAATTGTGGAGGAATAGAAATCTAAACATTTCTTATTTCCATCCTTTTGGATGTATTTGTTTTATGCTGAACACTAAAGAGAATCTTAACAAGTTTGATTCTAAAGCACAAAAGTGTTTCATGCTTGGATATTCTGAACGCTCTAAAGGCTACAGAGTATACAATACTGAGACACAGATTGTGGATAAATCTATACATGTTAGATTTGATGATAAGCTTGGCAATCGAAAGCCAAAGCAGCTTGAAAACTCTGCAGATGGAGAAGTTATTCTCACAGAATCTGAGAAACCAGAGGTAGAGAAAGCTCAAGAAGAAGCTACGCCAGATGCAACTCCATTAGCTGCTCAGATGAATAACATGAACATTTCTGAAGAACCAACAGTTAAAGGATCATCCAGAATCAAAGCTTCTTATCCAGAAGAAATGATTATTAGAAAGAAAGATGACCCTATAAGATGAGCTATTATTGGGTTGGTGTCTATTATTGAACCAACATTTGTGGATGAGGCTCTGATTGATAATGATTGGATACTTGCAATGCAAGATGAGCTGAATCAATTTACAAGAAATGATGTGTGGGATCTGGTTCCAAGACCAAAAGGTTTCAACATTATTGGAACAAAGTGGGTATTCAGAAATAAACTAAATGAGCAAGGAGAAGTTGTTAGGAACAAAGCAAGGTTAGTAGCTCAAGGTTATAGTCAACAAGAAGGAATTGATTACATTGAAACTTATGCTCCAGTGGCAAGGTTAGAATCTATACGCCTTCTTATTTCATTTGCTGCACAACATAACATCACTCTATATCAGATGGATGTTAAGAGTGCCTTCTTAAATGGTATTATAGAAGAAGAAATTTATGTCCATCAACCTCCTAGTTTTGAAAGTGATAAATTTCCAGATCATGTTTTCAAACTCAAAAAATCTCTTTATGGTTTGAAACAAGCTCCCAGAGCTTGGTATGAAAGATTAAGTAATTTTCTTCTGGAAAAGAACTTTATCAGAGGCAAAGTGAACACAACTCTTTTCTGTAAAACAGATTGGTGTTTCTTATATCTCTATGTTTTGATGATAACTTTTATGGAATTTTGTATTAAGAAAATATACACTCTAAAATTTGTTCAAGTATTATTGTTTCAGGTATTAAATTAAAAACTCTTAAAGAAGCAAAATACATAAGTACAAGAAACTATGCAAGGCTCTGAAGCATCAGATGCAAGACTATCAGAAGATTCTGAAGCGCTGCCAGAAGGATCTGAAGTAGAAGCTACAGAATGATCTGAAGCATAAATAAAAGAAGTATACAAAGAGTTGAAAGCTCTGATCTAATCAAAATCTGAAGTTCTTTTCACTGCAAGCACATACTGCTACATACTCTGATGAAGACTCTGATCAAGATTGAGACTCTGATATATTAAAATATGATCATCTATCAAGACTCTAAACATCTCAATCATTTTAGCTCTGATCATCTTAAAGTATTTTCATACCTTTAAGCTTGCTACAAGTTCTGAAGTGCAGATTATGAAGACTTCATCCTGAAGGAAGCTTGTTGAAGAAGCTGTAAACTTGATTGGACGTGGTGCTACTTCCAAAGTAACCAACGGCTATTTTGTCCAAAGAAGTGACGTGATGCAAAATCCCAAGGCTTCTACAGCCATACTTTTCCTGCAGAAAGCATATCTTTGCCCATACTTTTTAGTAATGAAAAAGTCTTTATATTCTAAATATTATATTCAGCTGCACAATCACTCAAAGCATATTGGAAAAGCTATAAAAGGAGAACTTCTACAAACATTTTGAAGTTGCTAATTTCCTGCTCATCACTTGCTCATTGCTAGTTCACTCAGAAAGAAATATTCTTACACACTTGATTCATCAAAGTGAAAATCTCACAAAGATCTTATTCATTTGATCTTTCATAAAAAACTGTATAGTTTTTTGTTGTAACTTAATCTTAAGTGTAAATATCATAGTTGTGATACAACTTATTAGAAGCATTCAAACACTTGTTAGTTTACATTAATTTGTAAGAAGTTCCTTAAGAAGACCAAGGTTGGTCAGTAATTCTTGAGAAGGACTAAGTCAGTTGTTTCTTAGTGGCTTACTATTGTAATCAGTTGATTAATAGTGGATTAAGTCCCTTGTGGAGAAAGGAAAATCATCTTTGATAAGGTGGACTGGAGTAGTTGAGTTCAACGAACCAGGATAAAAAATCTTGAGTTGTTTTTATTGCCGTATTTCTTAAAACTCTTATTCAACCCCCCCCCCCCCCCTTCTAAAGTGTTTTTCTCACCTTCACCTTTCTACTTAATTCCATTTCTTATTTCTTGTTAAATATAATTCATAGTGTAAACAAATTTGATTTGATATAATTAGATTTGATTTGAATATTTTGGGCCTTTTATGTTTTGGGATTTTATAAACCTAAAACTATAAATAGGGTGCCTTGCTTTGTATTCAAACACAACATATAATAGATTTTTACAGTTGCAGTGGTTTAGCAAGTGAAAGTTTCTATAAGCAATAAGAAAATCCCACAGTTGTAAGGTAACACATTCTCTCCAAATAATTCTTCTCTCATTCTTCTCTTTCTTGTTATTCTTATTTTCTTTTTGTTGTTCTTGATAATTACTTGTTATTACCATTACTATCATATTGTGGGTTTGTTCATCAAACTTGAGATCAAGATTGAAGGGAATTCTTTCATAGGGTGTGAGGTGAAGTTCCAACATCTGGTATCTAGAGCTCCGGTTGAGAGATTTCAAGGAAGGAAGATAGTGATGGCGATGAACTATCCGAACGGTAAACTTTTCGGCGACCCTGCCAATTCTCAAGAAAAGAAAAATAATGAGAATTGGTGCAAGCAGATTAAGGTGATTTTCTGTTATCAAGATCTTTGGGATCTTGTGAATGACGGGAGTAACATCGCTTGGGGAGAAACGCAACGAAGGCGGAAAATGCTACGCACAAATAATTGAAGAAGAAGGATTATAAAGCACTCTTTATAATTCATCAGTGTGTTGATCCTGATAACTTTGAAAAGGTTAGTGATGTTGACTCAGCAAAAGAAGCATGGGAGATTCTTGAAAAGTCGTTTGGAGGCGCAGATAAGGTGAAAGAGGCGAGGTTACAAACTCACAAGAGAAACCTATGAGTTGCTTCAGATGGAAGACAACAAAAGCATTACATATTTCTTCACCAGAGTTACAAAATTGGTGAATCAAATCAAAGTATGTGGAGAAGCGCTGACGACGAAAGCAATTGTCTCAAAGATTTTGAGATCGTTGGCTCCAAAATTCGACCACGTGGGTAGTTGCCATAGAAGAGTCGAAAAATCTGTCAGTGTTGACGAAGGAAGAGCTTCAAGGGGACTCTTGAGTCTCATGAACAGAGGATGGACTGAGAGAGCTGCAGGAAAGTCGAAAGATATGGCTTTACAGGTGCAGTCAGAAAAAGGAAAGAAAAGGCAAAAGGTAGATGGAAATGGAAACAAAGGACAAAGGTAGATGGAATGGAAACAAAGGAGGAAACCAGTCGAATCAGGAGAAACCTTGGAACCAAGGCAACCAAAGAGGTAGTGCTGCAGGTAAAGGAAGAGGTGGTAGTCAAAAAACAGACAAAAGCCACATTCAATGTTTCAATTGCCAGAAGTATGGTCATTATGTTAGTGATTGTCCAGAAAGAAAGAGAAATCAAGAGACTAATGCAAAGCTGGCGAAACATGAAGAAGAAGAAATGTTGCTAATGGTCACAACAAAAGATGAAGAAAGATTCCAAGATCAGTGGTACTTGGACTCAGGATGCTCATCACATATGACTGGAAGGAAAGATTGGTTTGTCAACATGAAGCCCTCGTCGAAGAACACAGTGAAGTTTGCAAATGACAACACTCTAGCAGCCGAAGGTGTTGGCGATGTTCTGATTATGAGGAAAGATGGAAAAATGTCAACAATTTCCAATGTGTTGTACATACCAGGCATGAAGAGTAATTTGCTCAGTATAGGGTAGCTTGTCAAAAAGAACTACAAGGTAGTTGTCGAAGACAAGATGATGAGAGTTCTCGACGCAGGTGGTAGATTAATCTTGAAGGCTCCAATGTTTCAGAATAGGACCTTCGAGATTGCACTCAATGTGATGGAGCACAGATGTCTAGCAACTGCAGCCAGCAGAGATGAGTGGTTATGGCATTTTCGACTAGGTCATCTCAAATTTAATGACATCAGAGAACTGAAGAGAAGAAATATGGTTTCAGGATTACCAGAAATCGACATTCCAAGTAAAGTCTGTGAGGAGTGTGTTCAGTCGAAACAACACAAGAATAGCTTCAGCAAGGATGCAGGAAGGAAGTCGAAGGCAATACTTGAAGTCATATACTCTGATGTATGTGGTCCAATCCAGGTGGATTCGATTGGTGGTAATAGATACTTTGTCACGTTTATAGATGATTACAATCGAAAGTTGTGGACTTACCTCATCAAGAAGAAAAGTGATGTGATTGAGGTATTTTCCAGATTCAAGTCCATGGTCGAAAGAAAGAGTGGTCGAAAGCTGAAAATTTTGAGGACTGATGGTGGTGGAGAGTATGTGTCGAAAGAGTTCGATACACTATGTGTAAAAGAAGGGATTATGCATTAGGTGGTGCCACCTTACACTCCACAACAAAATGGGATTGTAGAATGCAAGAACAGAACCATCATGAATATGGTGAGAAGTATGTTGAATGGAAAGCATCTACCTAAAGAATTATAGGGAGAAGCAGTTTCGACAACAACATATATATTGAACAGATATCCGACAAAGAAGCTTGAAGGAATTACACCAGAAGAATGTTGGTATGGTGTCAAGCCTAGTCTAAGTCACTTGAAGGTGTTTGGATCTATAGCACATAGACATGTGCCAGATCAGTTGAGAAGGAAGCTTGATGATAAGTCAAATCAGATGATCTTGATAGGATATCATTCGAAAGGAGGTTACAAGTTGTTCAACCCAGTGAATAAGCAAGTAGTGATCAAAAGGGACGAGATCATAGATGAGCTTAAAGAATGGGATTGGACTAAGAATGCCAAGAAGGATTTAGTGAGAATCTCTTATGAAAAACCAATCATTGAAGTCGAAATAGAAGTTCGACAGGAACCAGTTGCAGATGAAGCAGGTTCAAGCAGACCTCGACGAACAAGACACATGCCTTCAAGGTTGCAAGAATGTGTAATTACATCAGATGATGTAGTCGATGAAGAGGGTGAGTTGGTACATTATGCTTTCTACGCAGATGTCAAACCAGTCAATGCAGCTGAGGCATTAAAAGATTCAAAGTGGGTGAAAGCAATGATTGAAGAGTTGGAGTCCATCGAAGTCAATGATACCTGGTCACTTGTTGAATTGCCGCAAGGCAAGAAGACAATTGATGTGAAGTGGGTTTACAAGGTAAAGGTAAATCCTAAAGGAGAAGTAACTCGACACAAGGCGAGACTTGTGGTGAAAGGATTTCTTCAGAAGGAAGGAATCGACTTCGATGAAGTATTCACACCTGTTGCTAGAATCGAAACAATCAGGTTGGTTGTTGGTCTAGCAAATATGAACATCTGGCACACATGTCAGATGGACGTGAAGTGTGCATTCCTTAATGGCCCCTTAGACGAAGAAGTTTATGTTGCACAACCAGCTGGGTTTGTGAAACAAGGCAGGGAAAGAAAGGTGTACAAGCTTCATAAAGCCCTGTATGGACTTAAGCAAGCTCCAAGAGCTTGGAATAAGAAAATTGACAGCTTCTTAAGGAAGAAGAAATTTGTGAAGTGTACAACTGAGCATGGAGTATATGTAAGAAGAAGCAATGTCGAATTGCTTATACTATGTCTCTATGTTGATGATTTGTTAATAACATGGAGTTGCAAGAAGGAGATCGAAGATTTCAACATGACCTAAGTGAGGAGTTTGAAATGTCAGACTTGGGAAATCTCTCATATTTCCTTGGCATTGAATTCTACAAGACAAGTAGAGGTTTGATGATGCACCAAAGAAGATATGCAGGCGAAATACTCAAGAGATTTGAGATGCAAGATTGCAACCAAACTTCGACTCTAACTGAGCCCAGATTGCAACTATTGAAGGATTCATATGAAGATGATGTCGACCCAACCCAATACAAAAGACTTATTGGGCCACTTAGATACCTTTGTCACACAAGGCCTGACTTAGCTTACAGTGTTGGTATGGTAAGTAGATTCATGCAGAAGCCAAAGCTATCACACCTAGCAGCGACAAAGAGGATACTGAGGTATCTGAAAGGAACTCTCGACTATGGTATTTTATTTCCGGCAGCTGATGAAGGAAAAGAATGCAAGTTAGTGGGATACACAGACTCCGGTTGGTGTAGTGATGTTGAGGATCGAAAATCCACAGTTGGTTATGTGTTCATGTTAGGTGGTGCATCAGTTGCTTGGAATTCGAGAAAGGAACCAGTAGTGGCATTGTCATCATGTGAAGCAGAATATATAGCTGCTTCTCTTTGTGCATGTCAAGCAACTTGGATGGTGAACTTGGTCGAAGAAATCACAGGGAAGAATCATGGAGCAATTACCATGAAGATAGACAGCATGTCAGCTATCAACTTGGCGAAGAATCCAATAGCTCATGGTCGAAGCAAGCACATCGAAATGAGGTTCCATTATCTTCGAGAGCAGGTAGCAGAAGGGAAGATGAAGTTGGAACATTGCAGAACTGAGAATCAGATTGCAGATATCATGACGAAGGGAGTGCAGGTCGAAGCCTTCAGAAGACTAAGAGCCATGATGAATGTAGACAGTTTAGACACAATGAATTAGGTGGTGTGTTAAATATAATTCATAGTGCAAACAGATTTGATTTGAATATTTTGGGTTTTATGTTTTGGGCTTTTGTAAACCTAAAACTATAAATATGGTGCCTTGCTTGGTATTCAAACACAACATAGAATAGATTTCACAGTTGCAGTGTTTAGCAAGTGAAAGTTCAATAAGCAATAAGAAATCCCACAGTTGTGGGTAACACATTCTCTCCAAATAATTCTTCTCTCATTCTTCTCTTTCTTGTTATTCTTCTTTTCTTTTGTTGTTCTTGATAATTACTTGTTATTACCATTACTATCATATTATGCGATTGTTCATCAATCTTGAGATCAAGATTGAAGAGAATTCTTCATAGGGTGTGAGGTGAATTTCCAACATTTCTCATGTATTTCATATCAGTCTCGTTTATTTTATATGCATGTATCAAATTCTGCCATTCTTGTAATTATAAGGCTGATTACTTTCTTCGAGACACAAAAGAATTAATATTTCAAAAGTTAACAAAGTTGTTTCAGGAATTTTGAAGGAAATGCATAATTCTCAAAAGTTAGTGCATATCACAAAATCATTTAAAATAATAGATAATAATTTAATGGTGAATTATCTATACATAGATATAATATTATATTTTATAGAAATTAAGGGTATTATATTTTTCCCCTCATTAGAGAAATTTCGTCCTTAAAATTTAGAAAAAGTAATTAGATGTATACGAAAACTTTGAAGTCAAGTAGATGTTTGTAAACTTGTCATTAGGTCTTGACCACTATAGTTGCCTAGGTTGGCAAATTAGAACAAAAATGTGTCGTCACTTGTGGCAAATTCTAACCCTTTTCTCTCAATTCTCTCTCTTTTTCTTAACCCCTTTTGTTATGTCCTGTATGGAAATTCCTATTGTTTTTCTGAAAGAGCCAAATAGCATTAACATAAAAAAGGCACAAGTTGTGCTTTCAGTTACAAAGAAAGGCTAGACAGTGGACACAAACTCCACCAAAGAAACACCAACTCCAAAATAGATCACAGGAATTCAATTACACACAGACAATGAAAACCAAAATTAAAAAAAACAAACAAACAACGCCAGTGTTTAGATAATGACAAAATTAGTATTAATACAACTTTGTTTTAATTTTGATATGTTATTGATTAGATACGTGAAATTATTTTTACTAGACGGTTGACACGCACTTTGCACGAATATATAATTTTTTATTTATTTATGATACTTAATATTATAATATACTATCAAGAATTGGTATATGAAACTCAAGAAAAAATAAATTAAATTTAAAAAATAATTTCTTTAAATGAGAGTTTTACATTAAAGCTTATAAATATTTTTATCAATAAAAAATTGTATGTTAATTTCAAGTGTATCTCAAATGACAATAACGAAATGAATTTTATAAAAAGAAAATTGTTCACTTTTTTGTCTTGATAAAGAACTTGACTTGTCAAGTATCATAAAATTGATAGAAATAACTATACTTTGGGCATTTTATATTTTGGACTTTTGTAAACCTAAAACTATAAATAAGGTGTCTTACTTTGTATTCAAACATAACATAAAAAAGATTTCAAAGTTGCAGTGTTTAGCAAGTGAAAGTTCTATAAGCAAAAAGAAATCCCACAGTTGTGAGTAACACATTCTCTCCAAATATTTCTTCTCTCATTCTTCTCTTTCTTGTTTGTTATTCTTCTTCTCTTTTGTTATTCTTGATAATTACTTGTTATTACCATTACTATCATATTGTGGGTTTGTTCATCAATCTTGAAATCAAGATTGAAATGAATTCTTCATAGAGTGTGAGGTGAATTTCTAACATATACTTCACCTATACACACAAAATCATTTAAAATAATAGATAATAATTTAATGATGAATTTACATACATAGATTCATATCATCCATCTATTTTAATTTGTTTTTCTAGCTTATATTTTTCGTTGGATAGGCAAATGCTAGTATTTTTCTAGCTTATATTTTTCGTTGGATAGGCAAATGCTAGTATTTTTCTAGCTTAGATTTTTCGTTGGATAGCTTATATTTTTCAACGGTATAGAATAAAGTATCTAAGTTCCAACTATGAGCATTCATTTGTTCTTAAATACAACTAAATAACATTAAAAAAAGGAACATATAGAAAATCAACAATTCATTGCAAAAGTAAATGTTGATATTCATAACAATTCTGACAAAAAAGAAAAATAAATTGGCAAAGCATCACTTATAATAGATGGGTTTTGATTGAACAATTGAACAAAGTTAAGTCAAATTCATTATCTTATCATTAGGTGACAAACAAGTAACACTAACACCTATACACAAGGAAAGTTTGTTGAAATAAAATATTTCCTATTAATTATTATTTTTCTAAATGCCAAGTCACTTTGAATGTCCCTCAAAGCATGCCTTATTTGCATTAGAGACTTGGAGTCCTCCACACTATGCCATAATCTCATGATGCAATGGTAATATTGACTGCTGTCTCTAGCTTACATTGACCGTTACTTTAAAAAAAATACACTTCTTGAACTATATTTAAATTAAAAAAATTTAATATCAATATGTATTTTAAAATTCAGTTTTTTCATTCATATATTTAACATGTTTTAGAATTTTCTAAATCCCATTCGTTTTTGTAATGATGCGGCTATGTAATTAATGACGTGAGTGTGATGTGTGTCACCAATGAATTGGAAAAAGAGACCACGTCATTATTGTTTTAATACTCAATATAATTAATCAATATACATGTCATTACATATATTAAATTTAAAAAATAATTTCTTTAAATGAGAGTTTTACATTAAAGCTTATAAGTATTTTTATCAATAAAAAATTGTATGTTAATTTCAAGTGTATCTCAAATGACAATAACGAAATGAATTTTATAAAAAGAAAATTGTTCACTTTTTTTCTTGATAAAGAACTTGACTTGTCAAGTATCATAAAATTGATAGAAATAACTATACTTTGGGCATTTTATGTTTTGGGCTTTTGTAAACCTAAAACTATAAATAAGGTGCCTTACTTTGTATTCAAACATAACATAAAAAAGATTTCAAAGTTGCAGTGTTTAGCAAGTGAAAGTTCTATAAGCAATAAGAAATCCCACAGTTGTGAGTAACACATTCTCTCCAAATATTTCTCCTCTCATTCTTCTCTTTCTTGTTTGTTATTCTTCTTCTCTTTTGTTATTCTTGATAATTATTTGTTATTACCATTACTATCATATTGTGGGTTTGTTCATCAATCTTGAAATAAAGATTGAAATGAATTCTTCATAGAGTGTGAGGTGAATTTCCAACATATACTTCACCTATACACACAAAATCATTTAAAATAATAGATAATAATTTAATGATGAATTTACATACATAGATTCATATCAGAATTTTTTTTTAACAGTAGCAATGTTATATAATTTAATTACCAAATAAAACAAACTTTCAAAAAAATTACCAAAATGACAAACTTTGAAATTCATCCACCAAGCATTCGCCAAATAGTTTGACGAATTAGTTAAAATGTTGTTTCAAGGCATTCGTCAAATGGAATGGCGAATTAGGCCATTTGGAAATTGGTCAATGTGTTGTCGCCACATGAATTAGCGAATGTGGCTAATTTTTAGAGTTTCCAATTTTTTTCCTTTTTCTTGTGTTTTTTATCATATATTTAAAGTTTAGAAATTCTAACTTTTTATACTCGTAAACATGATTATATTTTTCGTTGGATAGGCAAATGCTAGTATTTTTCTAGGTTATATTTTTCGTTGGATAGGCAAATGCTAGTATTTTTCTAGCTTACATTGACCGTTACTTTAAAAAAAAATACACTTCTTGAACTATATTTAAATTAAAAAAATTTAATATCAATATATATTTTAAAATTCAGTTTTTTCATTCATATATTTAACATGTTTTAAAATTTTCTAAATCCCATTCGTTTTTGTAATGATGCGGCTATGTAATTAATGACGTGAGTGTGATGTGTGTCACCAATGAATTGGAAAAAGAGACCACATCATTATTGTTTTAATACTCAATATAATTAATCAATATACATGTCATTACATATATTAAATTAATTAATTATTTTTAAAAAATAAATTATAATATTAATATTAAGAATAAATTATAGACCAAAACTATAACTTTTTCAATCAAATTCTACTTTCCTTTCATTCATCTTTTTAGACAAAAATTGACATTTGAAAACAAAATCAATAATGCATTATGAACATTTACAATAAAAAAAGTTAATTTGATAAGAAAAAAAAACAGTTTCTTTATATGTTTTCTTCCAAGTGTAAGTTTTTCTTTTACTTCTTTCATTCTCCGGTTTTTCATAACTTGTTATCTATTATTCTTCTCCTTCTTTTTTTCTTATCCCTATATTATTTAACCAACTCACTGTGACATCTTCCTTATTTATATGTGTCACTAATTTCAACTTTGCACTGTTCTTCGCACTGTTTTTTCAAAAACAAGTCTCCAATCATTGTATGCAACTTCTTTCTTCTCACTATTTTCATTTCCACGAATATTCATGTATGTTAGTGAAATGAAAGAAAGAAAATAGAGTTATAAATTATAAATTGTACCGTTCAAAGAGTTTGGATGAATCTAAAACTTTGTAAGCATGTTGCTCAACTTATGTTGGCATAAGTGTGAGGTTTAGGAGTGTTGGTTATCTTGAGCTTGACCTTTGAGATGACTTTGTATTTCTTTGTTTTAGAATATATATAATTTTTTATTTTTATAAAATATGAAATTATGGCATTTTCAATTCCAATCATATTTTATTATTTGATTCATACTAATCATATATAATTTTTTTTATAGTAGCCTTTTGATGATCATATCCCAAAAATCAACAAAATGCAACTTAAAGACCAGTCGAACAAGAGCAAGTCAGATAAAACAAATATTTATGTTTTATATAGAAAAGAAGCATTGGAGATGACAAGGTTAGTAGATATATTGAAATACCTTTATGGACAAAAAAATAATGTATATGTGATTTTATTTAAATGAGAGATTAAAACATAACGTGCACTTTAAGGAGATATTCGATTAAAAAGTTTAACATAAATCTATCACAATGTATAGTTACATTTCTACTATTAAATTTAGATTATTTTAGATAAAATATATTTTATCATAAATTAATACAATTAGACTAAAATGTTAAAATAAACACTAAAATATTAACTTACCTATCAATTTTTCTTGTTTAATTTAATTTGTATCAAATGTTTTAATAATATTGAATTATAACTTTTCTATTAGGCTTGCATTCGAACACTTTAAAGAGGCCACAAAAGCTTATCAACAAAAAGATCATTTTTTTGCAAAACAACATTCTATGGCCGGCAGAAAAATACGTCTTATGGTTGAAGAGCATAACTATAATGCAGCAAAAGAAATCTTCAAAATTAATAACCGCAAAAACAAAATTTGGAGAATAGATTTGCATGGTCTACATGGATCAGAAGCAATTCAAATCCTACAAACTCGATTAAACGAAATCATTGCCACACAGTCAAAATCATTAGAAGTTATAACAGGTATTTTCTATATTATTTGTAATAAAATTTTAAAAATATATGTATAAAATGTAAATTTAGTGTGTTGGTTTTAAACTAAAATAAATTATTTAATTTTTTTTAGGAGTTGGCAAACATAGTCACGGAAAACCAGTACTTCCGGTGATCATTACAAAATTTCTTAAGGAAAACAAGTAAATAAAATTCATTATATGTAATAGTTACAATAACAACTATCATTTTTCTTCTCATTACTTATTTATTTGTTATTTTACAGTTATCAATTTGAAGAGATCAGGCCAGGAGCCTTGAAAGTTTGGATTTTTTCTTCCCAAAATAAGTTGGTGTAATACCCAAATTTTTACCCCTAAGATCCCACATTTCATTTGCATATCATTCCACAAACAAGATCATACTTTTTGTTTCTCTTAGGTCCCTTGTGTTTTCTACTTATTTTATGTTTGTTTCTGTTTACTTACCTCTAACCAAAATACCAAAAATATTTTTTAATTTGTTTGTTTCTGCTTCACTGTGTGTTTAAGGTTTTGTAGGGAGATTCATGGCAAAAGAATGACTTGGAGTCGAGTGTGGCTATTCATGTGCAGTTAATGTCAAACCATCAGGGAATTACTTCATTTGCAAGTATCTGTATCAGTGGTCTATTTTCTCAAGAGATGATTATTCGAGGTCAAGTGGCCTTGAGGAGAATCATCAGTTTATCGAGCAGTGTTCTATGAGAAGTTTGGCCCAACTTTATTAAAAAAATTCAGAGTTTTATCATTATTGTGATTATTACGGCCTTCTGGTATGGCAAGAGTTCTGGATTACAGGGGATGTTGATGGACGTGGAGTCCCAGTATCTAATCCACAAGGTCCGCTGGATCATGACATTTTCTTGTTTTGTGCAAGAGACACTGTCAAGCTTCTAAGAAAACCATCCTAGTCTCGCGCTATGAGTGGGTGGAAATGAACAAACTCCACCAGATGATATAAATGCTGCTCTGAAAATTGATCTGAGGCTTCTTCCTAATTTTGAAAGTGTAGTTGAAAACACCAAATCTGTTGGAGACTTGTCCCCGGTGTTAAGGGATCCTAGCCCAAAGGATCCTAGCCAATATCTCGATGGTACACGCATTTACATACAGGGTTCAATATGGGATGAGTTTGCATTTATGGGATGTTAAACGACAGGTCACACCTTTAACTTGGCTTGAAGCTTGGCTTGACAATGTTATGGCAAGTGTACCAGAGTTGGCCATATGTTATCATCATAATGGTGTTGTTCAGGGATATGAGCTTTTAAAAACAGATGACATTTTTCTCCTTAAAGGGATATTGGAGGATGGAACCCCTGCATTTCATCTGTATGTTGTCCAACAAAATGGTTTGTCTGTTTTGGGGTTTCTTCAGGACAATTGCAAGCAGGATCCTGGAGCTTATTGGCTTTATAAAGGTGCTGGTGAAGATGATATGCAACTTTTTGATCTTTCTGTTATTTCGAAAAACCATTCATCTAACAGTAGTGATGATGCTTCAAGCTCCTTGCCGTCACTAATCAGTAGTGGTAGAAGTGATGCAGTATATTCCCTGGGAATTCTTCTCTATCGAATTGCTCACAGGCTTTCATTCTTAATGGCTGCTAACAACAGGGCTAGGTGTGTGAGGTTCTTTAGACAATGTTTAGAGTTCCTTGATGACTCTGACCATCTGGCGGTACGTGCAATTGCTCACAAACAATTTGCGAGGCTGATTTTAAATTATGACGAGTAGTTGAAATTAACTCCTGAATCTCTAGCTGTAGAATGTGAACTATCTGTTACTGAAGCCAATGAATCATCTTTGGACGGCGAAAACAGTAATTCTGAACTAGTCGCCCATGAAATGTTTTATCTTCTTGCTGATGAAAATTCAAGTGACACTGATCTTTTTGATAGTCCAAGTGATATTCTTGAACTGCGTTTTTGGGCTAGTTATCGAGGGCAAACATTAGCCAGAACTGTTCGAGGGATGATGTATTACAGGAAGACTCTTATGCTTCAGACCTATTTGGAGAGGACCACAGGTGGAGATTTGGAAGCTGGAGTTGGTTCTGATGAAGTATCTGATACACGTGGCTTTGATTTATCCCCCGAAGCACGTACTCAGGTGGATCTGAAGTTCACTTATGTTGTCACATGTCAAATTTATGGTAAGCAGAAAGAGGAGCAAAAACCTGAAGCTGTTGATATTGCTTTACTAATGCAGAGAAATGAAGCTCTTCGTGTGGCTTTCATTGATGTTGTTGAAACTTTAAGAGATGGACAAGTTTACACGAAATACTACTCAAAGCTTGTCAAAGCTGATATTAATGGGAAAGACAAGGAAATATACTCTGTGAAATTACCTGGAAATCCCAAACTTGGTGAAGGGAAACCTGAGAATCAAAATCATGCAATTGTATTTACCCGTGGGAATGCTGTTCAAACAATTGACATGAATCAGGATAACTATTTTGAGGAGGCTTTGAAGATGAGAAATCTCCTTGAGGAATTTCATTCTGACCATGGTCTTCGTCCTCCCACCATACTTGGTGTTAGAGAACACGTCTTTACTGGAAGTGTGTCATCTTTGGCTTCATTCATGTCCAATCAAGAAACTAGTTTTGTGACTTTGGGTCAGCGGGTTTTAGCAAATCCTTTGAAGGTTCGAATGCATTATGGTCATCCTGATGTTTTTGATAGAGTATTTCACATAACCCGTGGTGGTATCAGCAAGGCTTCTCGCGTTATCAATATTAGTGAAGATATCTACTCAGGATTCAATTCAACCTTGCGACAAGGAAATGTTACTCATCATGAATATATTCAGGTTGGTAAGGGAAGAGATGTTGGCCTCAATCAAATTGCACTATTTGAGGGAAAGTTTTCAAGTGGTAATGGTGAACAAGTCCTCAGTCGGGATATATACAGACTTGGGCAACTTTTTGATTTCTTCCGGATGATGTCTTTTTACTTCACAACAGTTGGATACTACTTTTGTACCATGTTAACAGTGCTGACAGTTTATGCCTTTCTATATGGAAAAACATATTTGGCACTCTCTGGTGTTGGAGAAACAATTGAAGGAAGGGACAAGATAACCAAGAACACAGCTCTGTGTGCTGCTTTAAATACACAGTTTCTCTTCCAAATTAGTATCTTCACTGCTGTGCCAATGGTCTTGGGCTTTATTCTTGAACAAGGCTTCTTGAGGGCTGTTGTCAATTTTATCACAATGCAGTTTCAGCTCTGCACTGTTTTTTTTCACTTTTTCTTTGGGTACAAGAACCCATTATTTTGGAAGGACAATACTTCATGGCGGTGCAAGGTATCAAGCGTCTGGCCGAGGGTTTGTCGTCCGCCATATCAAATTTTCCGAAAACTACAGACTTTACTCTCGTAGCCATTTTGTTAAATGGTTGGAAGTTGTGCTTCTGTTGATAGTATATCTTGCTTATGGCTACAGTGACGGTGCACTATCATACATTCTTTTGAGTATAAGCAGTTGGTTTATGGCTCTATCCTGGTTGTTTGCTCTATATTTATTCAACCCGTCTGGATTTGAGTGGCAAAAGGTAGTCACAGACTTCCGAGACTGGACAAATTGGCTACTCTATAGAGGTGGAATTGGTGTTAAGGGAGAATAAAGTTGGGAAGCTTGGTGGGAAGAAGAACTGGCTCATATTAGGAGCTTCGGTTCAAGGATAGCAGAGACCATCCTGAGTCTTAGATTTTTCATTTTTTAATATGGTATTGTCTACAAGCTTAATGTGAAAGGATTGGATACTTCATTGACGGTTTATGGATTCTCATGGGTTGTGCTGGCAGTGCTAATATTTCTTTTTAAGGTATTCACCTTTAGCCAGAAGGTATCGGTTAACTTCCAGCTTGTGCTGCGATTTGTACAAGGTCTATCTCTCTTGTTAGCACTGGCTGGTTTGATTGTAGCAGTTGTGTTGACGGATCTCTCGGTAACCGACGTATTTGCTTCTATTTTAGCATTCGTTCCTACTGGATGGAAAATTAAATGCGCCATCAAAGTCAATGAATAATATAAGCCGTAAAAATTTTGGAGCCTCAAGGTAGTTCAGAGAGAACATCATCCAGTAATGATGAAGCTGTACAGGATGCACTGCCTCGATCTCGAGAGATAGCAAATCAGGTTGAGAAATCCAGAGAGAGTCTTAGTAACCGTGTTAGACCAGTTGTTCCCACTGCACTGAAAAGTCCATGCGAGGAATTTGGCCATTCTATAGAATACTGCACAGCTGGTACTCTACAAGAATCTGGTGCTGAATTATCTGTCACCGCCTCAAGTATCTCAAAGGAGAAGGTGCATAAAGACAATAAATTGAAAGCTGCAATCCAGGCGGCTGCTTTACTTAAAAGACAAATTTACAGGAAGAAAGAAGTATCCAGTCAAATTGATGAAATTTCTACATTAGGCACAGAGTTGAATTGTGAAGTGACTTCACAAGACCAAGTGTTGGTTTCTAACACACTCAAGAATGGTATATCTACTGAAGAAACTCGTGAACAGCAGGAAGTCCTTGAAAATGCTACATCTGATTCTTCCAAATGTACAGCTGCCAGTGATTTGAAGAAACTTAACTCTAGCTCAACTGATCTTTGTTCCCAACTAGGAAAGTCGGGTTGAGTTGATCTTAATGATATAAAGCCTTCATTGAAAGACCTGTCTAAAAGAGATGTGGCAATCTCAAATGTTTTTTCGAAGATGTTGGCCTTTCCTGAATACGAATACATATGGCAGGGTGTCTTTGAAGTGCATAGAAATGAAAAGTCTCCAGAATTATATACTGGAGTTCAAGCACACATCAGTGTTAGATAAATGAAGTTGGTAAGTCTGTTCCCGGCTCAGCTCGGCTTGTTTGTGAAAGACGTAGGAATACCGCATCTCGGTTTTAATGGCGACATCAAGAAGCGGCAGAAAATAGAATTCTGTGGTGGCAGAGCTTTGTTTTTATCCAGACCATTTTCAAGTATCTAAGCCATATTGCAAGCCATGTGAATATAATATCAGCTGACCCCACAAACCTTCCACATCACCTAAGTGAGCTGAAATAGAAAAGCAAAACGACATGTAAAATACCAGCAAAAAAAATATCACGCACAACACACCTACTTCAAAACGGCAGAAAATTATCACAAGCGGCAAATCATTTTTTCACTCATTCTCATCTATAAATAGAATTCATCCCTCACTCTATTCTTCAAGCTTTTCAAGCCAAAAAATCTCTGCTGATTTTCTTCCTCAATTCCTCACTACCAGAAAAACCTTCGTTCATTCTCTTCTCATACTTCATTCCACCAAATTAACTTCAAATCAACCTCAAACACAGATCAATTCAACCAGAGATTCATTCAGAAGAAGAAGAGAAGCAAGAAGAAGTTTGGATTGATTTCTTACCTGAGTTTGAAGGTAGATTGAGCTTCACCGTCATTTTCGATCCGTTATCTTTTGTTGTGATTCTCTGAATTGTTGGTACCATTGTGAAGAGCTCTTGATTTCGATTGCAACCGTGTTAATTTTGCATCCCGTCGCTTTAATTTGAGCTTGAATTCATAGCCATGGTGAACGGTGTCGCGTGAAGTTTTGAAGAAGAAGTTGTTCTGATACTTTGGTTTTCTATTTCTCTTTCTCCTTTTCGTTTTTCTTTACTATTTTAAATATATTTTTCTTTATTCCTTTTATTTTGTTATTTCTTTTTTTTACTAGTTAATATTTTAAATAGTTTTTTTAAAAAGAGCTCTTAAAAAATTTATTTAAAAAACTTTTGTTTTGAGCTAATTGTTGGTTGTTTTGGATTTTAAATTTTGATAAGATCTCATCAATCTCAATGGACTTTGGGTGTCGATTTTATCCACCAAAAGAGGTGATTGATATTGATGATGATTTAATCGATTTAAGATCCAAATTGTGGTTTCTTTTCATTTTAGTTCTTCTTCTTATTTTTCTTTTGATCGATGAAATCTATGGATCATAGATTGTTGATTATCAAGGTTGATTAATCTTCATTATTTCAAAACTATGGACGAATAATCATTGAGATAATTCTCCTTACTTTGGAATAGTGATAGATTACCTTTGATTAATTAATTAAAAATCTTGATTATGATGAGATCACTACCTCTTTTCTTTTTGTGTGGCATGTTTTAGGAGAGTGATTTACATATCACTTCTCTAACATGTATTAACACTAACATTTTATTGACCGGCCTCAGATAGTCGTGGTTTCTACATAAACCCGATTACGATTGCTTAACATAGCGCTAAATTGTCCCTTAATCGGAAAATGATCATTCGTGGCTCAAACTTACGTTTAAAAGTCCAAGTATGTTTAGTTGCTTGTCTTAACTCCAATACCTATGAAAATCATTGTTAGGAGGCTTTGATTCTATCAATCCTCTAATGAATTTTCATTAATCTTGGTCTAAGTGCAAGAATTAATCATCATTGATCATATGTTCTAACCACTAACTACTAATTCACTAACAATATCCTTGTTTAATTTTGTTTATATTCTTTTCTTACTCCTTATTTTTTTACTTTTATGCTTCCATTTTATCATTTCATCCATATCTTTGTTTATGTTTATGTCATTTTTCTTTTGTCCACTTGGACCATACTTTGTTCAAAACATTAATAAAGGATAAAACATCTAAAAATTTGGTGCTATTAACTTTGTGGTTATACTCTTGGACCATTCTTAGACCTTGGACTTCATGGACATTTTGGACTTAGGATTAGGACTTTCTTCCCTATGCTTGGAGAATTTTGAATCTTAGCCTTTATTTGGCTCGATCCGATCCCTGGCTTATACTTTAAATCGGATGGAATTCTTTTTGCTTGATTTGGAGTGTGCTACAAGTCGGTTAGATCTTTCTTGTCTCTAGCTCTTATTTTGTTTTTTAGGATAGTCACTTCATCTCCTCCCTTTCTTAAATTTTCAAAACTTTCTCCCTTTTTCAAAACCTTCTGGGTTTCAAACTTCAAAACCGCTTTCGCGATAAAACCTTGACTTTCGTCAAGTGATTTTTAAACTTTGTTTTTCTTAATAAAAGTCAATCAATGTTAATCATGTTTTGACCAATTTCAAAAGACATAAAAAATACAAAAACTCATCAACTCTTTTTGTGCCTTTATGCACTTTTTCACTTTAAAACTTTTTTTCATAAAGTTTAGACATGATTCATTTCTATAGTTGAGATGTAAATCTCCTATTCCCCATATTATTAAGACTTTGACATTTTCCACGTTGATGTTGAGTGATAGTCTTGTTGATAATCCAAGCAAATCCTCCATCTTTATGTGACGCAGATGTTGTCTTAATACTCGTGGGTGGATAGTCGCAGTTTTCTCCTTGAAATGACGACTTGTTTGAACATCTAAAATCAATCAAAACCAACAAAATTTTGTCATTTGTACCACGAACTACGGGGTTTTGATTCCATATTGCACTTTATGGGTACGTAGGCATGAGACGATAAGTCTCTCCAAACACAAAAATCTAAAAAATAATTCTCTTCTCATCTCCCCAATCTCTTTTCAAACAAACCATTTTCAAACCAAAAAGCGTAAATATTTCAAAGGGCTCCTATAGAGTACTATAGACGTTTTGGGTGCTAACACCTTCCCATTGCGTAACCAACCCCCTTACCCCGATCTCTGTCTCGTGTTCTTATTTTAGAACTCTTTGGTTTTGTTCGCTCTTTTTCCCTTCCTTTATTTGGATAAAATAAAAGTGCGGTGGCGACTCTTGTTTTCTTTGAGTTAAGTTAGTCAATAACTTACGCTCACGATTTTTACCGCTACAGAAAAGTGGCGACTCTGCTGGGGACTCCAACGGTTCCTAGTGGGTTTCGCCTACTTTGATTTATTTCTCGCTTTCTGTTTGACTTGTTTGTTATTGATTGTTCTGTTTTGGTGCCTGGTAATTTGTGTGGTGAGATAAGTCCTAACCCGGACTTGAGTGCACTTATGATAGGAGGGTGGTATAGTCTTGTTGGCTTACGTGGAGTAGTCCTTACTAAGCTGACTTGAGATCCCCCGCTCGGTGGAGGCCCCTTTGGAAATTACTGATGTCTTACGAGTAGTCGTAATTGATATTACTTTTTCCGACTGGGAGCCTGAGAAGCTGAGGACCTTAGAACCCTTTAACCCATCTTGGCCTTATTAGGACGTGGTGCGGTGGCTGTTCAGGTGTAGACTTGAATTGGTCGTTACGCGATACTACACTCAGATGAGTTTCTCTTGAGAATATTGTTGGCCGACGAGTAGTCGTTTAAGCCGATAATATCCAAAAGATGGAATTATGATTCTGGGAACTTTTTAGAACCTTGTTCTACAGGTGATGATATAACCATAGTACATACCATTGTGGGTTGGTTGATTCTTACCTTTGGCTCCATGCTCGTGTCGAACCTTTGAACCTGTGTGCTTTGTATGACTTGTTTGTGGGTGTTGCATCTTGCACTCATGCATTCATGAGCATTGTGTTTCAGCTGGTTTTTTAAGGATCTCAGAGATTTTCTTTTGCAAACATCGCAGATATTGTTGATTATGGATATTGGAAGGAGAAACACTCAGAAGTACGGTTTTCGGGCTCCTGATCTTACAGAGTTGAGAAAGCTAGTGTCCTTGGTAGATGATCGTTCAGGCTTCTCATCTCGTTATGGGAGACTTTTATTTGTTCTTTCTACCAAAATTGAAGACGGAATTCTGAATACCCTTATGCAGTTCTATGATCCTATTTACCGATGCTTCACATTTCCCGATTATCAGCTCATGCCGACCTTGGAAGAATATGCTTATTTGTTGGGTGTACCGGTTTCTGATAAAGTTCCGTATACTGGTTTGGAGGAAGCTCTTAAGCCTCAAGATATCGCTGAAGTTACCCATTTGACGAAGTCGGATATTGATACAAATCTAAAGACTAAGGGAGGCCTCAAGGGTTTAACTGCTAAGTTCTTGATTGAGAAGGCTACTTTATTTGCTGACATTGGTCGCACATTGGCGTTTGAGGCTATATTGGCTTTACTCATCTATGGACTAGTCTTGTTTCCTAATATTGATAATTTTGTGGACATTAATGCTATTAGGATTTTCTCGATTGGGAACCCTGTTCCAACTTTGCTTGGTGATACTTATTTTTCCATCCATAGTAGGACCTCTAAGGGAAACGGTACCATTGTTTGTTGTATACCTCTGCTGTATAATTGGTTCGTTTCACACTTACCTCAGACATCTGCTTTTAGGAAAAACAAGGATTGCTTAAGGTGGTCTCAAAGGATTATGTCTCTTACGCATACTGATATCACTTGGTCTTCTTCGGTTTACGATAATGTCCGGATTATTGATAGTTGTGGAGAATTCGCTAATGTTCCTCTTCTTGGAATACAAGGCGGAATTAACTACAACCCGAGTCTAGCTCGCCGTCAGCTGGGATATATGCTGAAGGATAGGCCTAAGAATATTTTATTAGAGGGTTTATTCTTTCAAGGAGGGGATGATTCTCTTGGTTTGAGAAGAAAAATGGCTCATGCCTGGACTAAGATTCACAGGTTGGGTAGAGGGGAGCTTGGAAGACAAGTTTGCATTGCTTTAGAACCTTACACGCTTTGGGTGAAGAAGAGGGCTATGGAGCTTAAGATGCCTTACCCTATTGAGAAACCTCTGACTACTGTGATCTCTACGCCACTCCCTACGGCAATCCCTGTTTCTTCTGATGATGTGAAGACACTTCAAGACGCTTTGGCTAAGATGAAGGAAGAGAAAGAGATGTGGGAAAGTAAGTTTCAAGCTTCTGACAAAGAGAACATGGAATTGCAAAAACAGATGAAGGAGAAAGACGACTTGATAGAGTTACTTGAGCGGCGCGCTGTGAAGAGGCATGCAGAGGATTTATTTTCCTCTACTACTCCACCAGCACATCCTCCTACTTCTGGTGCTTGGAAGGGTATTGTGGATCAGCTTGTGCTAGAGAAGATCACCATGAAGCACAACTATGAGAAAGAGATTAAGAGACTCCGAAGGAAGTATCAGCTTGGATCGTCATCAGATGTTCCTTAGGACCTAGCTTTTTCTTATTTTGATATTATTGTATTTTGTACTTCCAAGTGTAACTTTTTCCAATATTCAATGAAATGAGATGTTTATCAGTATTTCAAGAAGTGTTATTTTTCTTTATGATGTTTGTAATTGCTTTATATCTTAAAGATCCTTGAAGAATGGTTGAAACACCTGCATTTTGCATTTGCATTCGCATCATCGTGCATTATGTGTTGCCTTTTCCCAGTTGTCTTATTTGTTTCTTTTGGCCTTCCTTCAGTCAAGCTGTCGCATCACTACAACACCCGGGCTAACTCTAAGAAAAAGATGGATCAGTTGCAACAAGAGAACCGCGAGCTCCGTGAAGAGGTATCAACTCTGAAAGATGGTTTGGAGAGACTGACTGCCGCAATGGAAGCTCTGGTGGCTGCTCAGAATCAGCCACCACTACCTCCTCCTGTCCAAGGAACTGTGATTTCTGAAATCGGATCAACGCCCATTTCTGTGGCCCCGATTAATGCTTCTCAATATCAAATGCCTGTTGGTTTCCCTTGGGGCATGCCTAACAATTATGTGCCAGAGGGATATCGACCTCCTGTTCCCGAAGGTTCTAGACTCCCTGCTGTCATGGCTGTGCCACCTCCTGTGGTTAATGTTGTTCCTAATGCTGAAGTTCCGGTTGTTCCTACTGTCACACCTGTGCCACCGCCTGTAACTCACGCTATGCCTTATACTGAAGAACAAATTTTCCATACTGCTCCGAGCGAGAGTTTGGATGTTATGGATCGAATAGATGACTTTCAAGATCAGTTTGCTGAAATGCAAAGAGAAATCAGGGCTTTAAGGGGAAAGGAGTTATTTGGAAAGAATGCTCATGAGCTTTGCCTTGTTCCAAACGTGAAGATTCCCGCCAAGTTTAAAGTTCCGGATTTTGAAAAATACAAAGGGAACACTTGTCCGCAAAGTCACTTGATCATGTATGCTAGAAAGATGTCTACCTATACTGACAACCATCAGTTGTTGATCCACTATTTTCAAGATAGTCTTACTGGTGCTGCGCTGAAATGGTATATGGGACTCGATAGTACACAAATCAAGACATTCAATGATCTTTGTGAAGCTTTTGTTCGTCAGTATAAGTATAATCTCGATATGGCGCCAGACCGTGATCAGCTTCGCGCAATGTCTCAAAAAGAGAAAGAAACTTTTAAAGAATATGCGCAAAGATGGCGTGAGATTGCAGCTCAGATAAGCCCTCCGCTTGAAGAGAAAGAAATGACCAAGATTTTTCTGAAGACTCTGGATTCATTTTACTATGAAAGGATGGTTGCGAGCGCTCCTAGTGATTTCACGGAAATGGTTAATATGGGGATGAGATTAGAGGAAGCTGTCCGTGAGGGACGTCTGATAAAAGAAGGAAATTCTGGAAGTACAAAAAAGCCTGGTGTTGGGTTCCCTAAGAAAAAAGAGGGAGAAACTAATGCTATATCTCAGGAAAGGTCTAGAAGACGCAGAGTTGTGAACAACAATGGTAGTCGTCGTCAGCAACAAGTAGCATCTGTTATGCCTGTTGTCAGTAACACCCCTACCGCTCAAGCTACTGCAAGTTATCAACCACGTTTCCAAGAGAAGACAACTCAACAAGGTCGTACACAGAGGAAAACACAATTTGATCCCATTCCAATGACGTATACTTAGCTCTTTCCGGCTTTAATAAAGAATAATTTGGTTCAACCTCGTGATCCGCCGGCTGTTCCAACTAAAATTCCATGGTGGTATAAGCCAGATGCTCATTGCGCATTTCATCAAGGTGCCCCTGGACACGATATTGAAAATTGCTATCCTCTGAAGCATGAAGTTGCAAAGCTCGTAAAAAGCGGTATTCTGTCTTTTGAAGATACCAACCCTAATGTGCAATCAAATCCGTTTCCTAAACATGGTAATGCAACTGTTAATATGGTATATGGTTGTCCTGGTACATACCGTATTTTCGACATTCGCTGGATTCGGAGATCGCTTGTTGAAATGCATGCTACTTTGAGTGAGTTCCATGATATTGAGCATGATTATGCCGCCTGTTGTATTTGTTCTGTGAACCCTCGAGGGTGTGTGATTGTGAAAAGGGACTTACAAAAGATGATGGATGAGAATTTGATTCAGGTTACTGCAAACAGAAATGAAGTGGAGAACGAGGTGAATGTCATAGTCCCACGTTTCAATATTCCTGAGCGGGTTGTAATTTCTTACAACAGTCAGAAATCTGCTGTGACGCCTTTGGTTATTCGTTTGCCTGGCCCGACGCCGTATGAATCCGATAAAGCTGTTCCCTACAAATACAATGCTACTATGTTGGAGAATGGAAAAGAGGTTCCCATTCCTTCTCTTCCCTCAGTTGTGACTATTGCTGATGTCGGACGTGTAACCAGAAGTGGTCGAGTGTTTGCTAATGAGCCTTCAAAGACAAGTGAAGATACTGGGAGTAAGCAAATTCAGTTGAAGACTTCTGTGGAGTCTGGTCAATCAAGTGGTGTAAACCAGAAGTCAGATAATGATGAGGTATTGAAATTGATCAAGAAGAGTGAATATAATGTGGTGGATCAATTGTTACATACACCGTCAAAAATATCTGTTTTATCTCTGTTAATGAGTTCTGAGGCTCATCGTGAATCGTTGCAGAAAGTATTGGAACAAGCTTATGTAGATCATGATGTGACTGTTAATCAGTTTGATAGCATTGTTGCCAATATCACTGCGTGTAATAATCTGAGTTTTTGTGATGAAGAGTTGACTGATCATGGAAGAAATCATAATTTGGCTCTCCATATTTCCATGAATTGCCAGGAAGACGCTCTATCCAATGTGCTGGTTGATACTGGGTCATCGTTGAATGTGATGCCAAAATCTACTTTGTCCAGATTATCTTATCAAGGTACTCCTATGAGGTTCAGTGGGGTCATTGTGAAAGCCTTTGATGGATCGAGGAAAACCGTGATTGGAGAGGTTGATCTCCCTATCAAGATTGGTCCGTGTTTTTTCCAGATCACTTTTCAAGTCATGGATATTCGTCCTGCTTACAGTTGTCTTCTAGGACGCCCATGGATCCATGAAGCTGGAGCTGTTACTTCGACACTGCATCAAAAGTTAAAATTCGTGCAGAATGGTAAACTTGTCGTTGTTGGTGGAGAACAAGCTATGTTGGTAAGCAGTTTGTCGTCTTTTTCTTATATCGATGCGGAAGAGGATATTGGAACTCCGTTTCAGGCTCTTTCTGTGGTTGATAAAGCTGTTAAGAAGGATGGGGTGTCCATGTCTTCTTTAAAAGATGCACAACATGCAGTGGATAATGGCCAAGCTGATGGATGGGGCCAAATCATTGAAGTTGCTGAGAAAAAAGATAGAGCTGGTTTGGGTTTTACATCTGGTTCAACCCAAAAAGAGCTGAAGAGTATTCATGAAGTCTTTCGAAGTGCTGGGTTCATCCATTGCAAAGATCATTCTACAGCTGCAATTCTTGAAGATGACCAAGAGGAAGAAATGCCCAACTTTGTGACACGTGGATTGATATGCCAGAATTGGATCGCTGTTGATGTTCCTACTGTTGTTCATGTTTCAAAGTAATTTGTTTTTGTTTCTTTCAAAAATCCTTTCACTCTGCCCAAGGTGAAAGTGAATTTGTGAGGGCTTTGTTTCAACTTTTATCATCATCAATAAAATGTTTTTCTGTTTATCCATATGTTGTTTTCCTTTTTTTGCTTTACTTCTGAAAAATGGTAACATAAAAAACCGAAAAAAAAGTATGATAATGTTATAATCACTCTTATCTGCATAATATTTTCATTTTTTTTGTTCATATTCTAAAATCAAACATAAAATCATTGTGCAGATTGATTGTTAAACCCATTGGAAACAATGACCATATGCCCCCTCCCAACTTTGAGTTCCCTGTGTTTGAAGCGGAAGAGGAGGATATTGAAGAAATTCCTGATGAGATTTCTCGATTGCTTGAGCACGAGGAGAAGGCCATTCAGCCTCATGAAGAGCCGGTGGAATTGGTTAATCTGGGTTCCGATGATGATAAAAAAGAAGTCAAGATTGGGGCACTGCTTCAGTCAGATGTTAAGAAGAGGATGGTAGAGCTTCTTAGAGAATATGTTGACGTGTTTGCTTGGTCCTATCAAGACATGCCTGGTCTTGATACTGGTATTGTGGAGCACCATTTGCCATTAAAGCCTGAATGTTCACCCGTGAAGCAGAAATTGAGAAGAACTCATCCTGACATGGCAGTGAAGATTAAAGAAGAGGTTCAAAAGCAGATTGATGCTGGTTTTCTTGTGACCGTAGAATATCCTCAATGGGTGGCCAATATCGTGCCTGTTCCAAAGAAAGACGGAAAAGTCCGAATGTGCGTTGACTATAGAGATTTGAATAAAGCAAGTCCAAAAGATGATTTTCCACTACCACACATTGATTTGTTGGTAGATAATACTGCTAAGTTCAATATCTTTTCGTTTATGGATGGATTTTCCGGTTATAATCAAATAAAGATGGCACCTGAGGATATGGAAAAAACAACATTCATTACACCCTGGGGAACATTCTGTTACAGAGTGATGCCCTTCGGTTTAAAAAATGCTGGTGCAACGTACCAGAGAGCTATGACCACCCTGTTCCATGATATGATGCATAAAGAAATTGAGGTCTATGTGGATGATATGATTTGTAAGTCGAAGACTGAAGAAGATCATATTAAAAATTTATTGAAGTTGTTTCAACGTTTGAGAAAGTTTAAGCTTCGTCTGAATCCTAATAAATGCACTTTTGGTGTTCGTTCTGGAAAATTGTTAGGCTTTATTGTCAGTCAGAAAGGCATTGAAGTTGATCCTGGTAAAGTTAAAGCTATCCAGGAGATGCCTGCACCCAGAACAGAAAAACAAGTAAGAGGATTCTTGGGACGTTTGAACTATATCTCTAGATTTATCTCTAATATGACTGCCACATGTGCACCGATTTTCAAACTTCTCCGCAAAGATCAGGGTTGTGTCTGGACAGAAGATTGTCAGAAAGCTTTCGAAAGAATTAAAGAGTATCTGCTTGAACCTCCTATTTTGTCTCCTCCCGTAGAAGGAAGACCTTTGATCATGTATTTGACCGTGCTAGAAGAGTCTATGGGTTGTGTTCTGGGTCAACAAGATGAATCCGGGAGAAAAGAATTTGCCATTTATTATCTGAGTAAGAAATTCACTGATTGTGAGTCTCGGTACACGATGCTTGAAAAGACATGTTGTGCTCTAGCTTGGGCTGCCAAGCGCCTCCGTCAGTATATGTTGAATTGTACAACTTGGTTGATATCTAAAATGGATCCAATCAAGTATATCTTTGAAAAGCCTGCTTTAACTGGGAGGATTGCTCGTTGGCAAATGTTGTTATCAGAATATGATATCGAGTATCGAACTCAAAAGGCGATAAAAGGAAGTGTTTTGGCTGATCATTTGGCACACCAGCCAATTGATGATTATCAACCTATTCATTTTGACTTTCCTGATGAGGATGTGATGTATCTAAAGGTCAAAGATTGTGAGGAACCATTACATGAAGAAGGACCTGAGCCTGGATCCCGTTGGGGTTTGATTTTTGATGGGGCGGTTAATGAATATGGCAGAGGTATTGGTGCAATTATTGTTACTCCTCATGGTTCTCATATTCCTTTCACTGCAAGGTTGGTTTTCAATTGCACAAATAATGCGGCTGAGTATGAAGCGTGTATTATGGGCTTGGAAGAAGCTATTGATTTAAGAATCAAGATTCTGGATGTGTATGGAGATTCAGCTTTAGTGATTAATCAGATTAAAGGGAAATGGGAGACACGTCAACCTGATTTGATTCCTTATCGTGATTATGCAAGAAGATTGTCAACTTTCTTCAATAAAGTTGAGTTTCACCATATACCAAGAGCAGAGAATCAAATGGCAGATGCTTTAGCAACTTTATCCTCCATGATTGTGGTAAATCATTGGAATGATGTGCCAAAGATTGATGTGATGCGTCTTGATAGACCAGCTCATGTGTTTGTAGTTGAAGAGGTGGTTGATGATAAACCTTGGTATTATGATATTAAATGCTTTCTTCAGAATCAAGAGTACCCACTTGGGGCATCCAAGAAGGATAGGAAAACTTTGAGAAGATTGGCTGGTAGTTTCTTCTTGAATGATGATGTGATGTATAAGAGAAATTATGACATGATCTTGCTCAGATGCGTGGATAGACACGAAGCAGATATGTTGATGAAAGAAATCCATGAAGGATCCTTTGGCACCCATGCCAATGGACATGCGATGGCTAAGAAGATGTTAAGGGCAGGTTACTATTGGCTGACAATGGAATCTGAATGTTGTAAATACGTGAAAAAGTGCCATAAATGTCAGATCTATGCTGACAAGATTCATGTGCCTCCAACTCCTCTCAATGTTATCTCTTCTCCATGGCCTTTTTCAATGTGGGGTATTGATATGATTGGAATGATTGAGCCTAAAGCGTCGAACGGACACCGTTTCATATTGGTGGCTATTGACTATTTTACCAAATGGGTTGAAGCGGCATCATATGCAAATGTGACTAAGCAAGTAGTGGTCCGGTTTATCAAGAATCAAATCATCTGTCGGTATGGTGTTCCGAGCAAGATCATCACTGATAATGGGTCAAATTTAAATAACAAGATGATGAAGGAATTATGCGATGAGTTTAAGATTGAGCATCATAATTCTTCTCCTTATAGACCCAAGATGAATGGGGCTGTTGAAGCTGCTAATAAGAACATTAAGAAAATTATTCAAAAGATGGTTGTTACATACAAGGATTGGCATGATATGCTTCCTTTCGCTCTGCATGGGTATCGTACATCCGTTCGCACTTCAACAGGGGCAACCCCTTTTTCTCTTGTTTATGGCATGGAAGCAGTGCTCCCGATAGAGGTTGAAATCCCTTCTATGAGAGTTTTGATGGAAACTGAATTGGCTGAGGCTGAATGGTGTCAAAGTAGATACGACCAGTTGAATCTGATTGAAGAGAAAAGAATGACGGCTTTGTGTCATGGCCAATTATATCAACAAAGAATGAAGAAAGCATTTGATAAGAAGGTTCGACCCCGTGTGTTCAGAGAAGGTGACCTCGTGCTCAAAAAGATCTCGACTTTTACTACTGATTCTAGGGGCAAGTGGACTCCTAATTATGAAGGTCCATATGTTGTTAAGAGAGCCTTCTCTGGCGGTGCATTAATTCTTACAACTATGGATGGAGAAGAGTTCACTCGTCCTGTGAATGCCGATGCAGTCAAGAAATACTTCGCCTAAAAAATAAAAGAACAGCTCGCTAAGTTGAAAACCTGAAAGGGCGGCTTAGGCAAAAATGAGCGTCTCGGTGGATTGAAAACCCGAAAGGGCGGTCCAGGCAAAAATTAGAGACAAAAATAGAAATAATCATCCCGGTAGATTGAAAACCCGAGAGGGCAATCTAGGCAAAAGTTAGGGATCATGGCAAGTAACTGCATCTGGCCAGTCTTGATCGTTTGAAGCAACATTTCCTATCAAAGGTTTTACTTCAGATATTCTCCGCTGAAGTCTCAAGCACAGTTGGAATTCAAAGTTGTTAGGGAGAATAATGGTCATTGTATTTCAATGTAGAACTTTCCATTGTACTTACCATTTTTCAAACTTTGTAATGATCCATGGAGTTACGCCATTTGCGGACTACCATTCTATCAATAGAATTTGGGCCTTTATCCCTTTGTTTGCAATTCTTATTTTATTTCTGTTTACAGAATTTCATTTTATTTTTGATGATGATTTTTGAAACAAATGTGAATAATTGATTTAAATTTTGAAAATTATAAAAACATTTTTCTTTGATTTGTGAAAATAAAAGAAAGAATGTCAACAATAATCCCAAGAATGGTAGAATCTTGAAGCGAAAAGCGTAAGTGTTCTCTCCAGCAGGGTTCTTTCTTGTCTCTCTGGTAGAATTTATTGGCAGCTCCCCAGTAGAGTTGTGTTGATGTTTCCCCATTTGAGCTATATTGAGGTCTCTTCAGTAGAGTTTGCTGATATTCCCTTAGCAGAGTTTTGTTTCTTTGGATAAACCAGACGAGTGTTGAACGGTTTTCCACAGCAAAGTCTTGATTCAAATGATCGGACATTTGAGAAATTTGAAGACCACTTCTCCTTGATGTTTTTGCCCAGGCGGAGATTTGTCTTTGATGATTCCTAGCGGAGGTTATGCACATTTGCTTTGGATTATTCCCCAAGTAGAGAACAATGTTGAGAAGTGTTGACATAGCAGTCACCTGTCGGGTTTTCTCTCACCTTGTGTTGTGTGTTGATTTAAAATCCCCCACAGTTTGACTTTTTGCTATGATGTTAACTTTTTATTCCCCTGGCAGGGTTGGAAGATTTCTGTTGCAATGTTTTCTCCAACAGTTTTTTTTCTCAAAGCGAAGTTCATATTGATGTTCCCTCTTGTTGAATTATTAATGGTTGAAGATTGATCTTTGGGGTCTTTTCCCAAGCAATATCTCTATTTATTCAGCGAGATTTAAGCCTTGTAGTAGGATTTATTTTCCTTTGATGGCTCTTGTGTATCTCTTGCAGATTTTCTGTTGCTGATCCCCAGCACGATCTCCAATGATATCTCTAACTTGCAGAGATTAGCCGAATATTTCAGTGGTGTTGTGGTGTTTTGTTCACCCTCTGTTTGCCCTTTTTGTCTGATTTATCAGCATATTCATACTCATTGCATGCGCATTCATTTTGGTTGAACATAGCATGTCTTTGTTGCATTGTGCATCCTGCATTTTTTGTTGGTATTTCCCTTTTCCCGATGTTGTTATCTCGCAGAATGTGTATGTCCTCTCTTCATTAGAGTGTCGACCCCTAAGCAGAAAATACCTATCATTTTTAATTCCCCACTGAGTTTATGCCTCGTGGAAGATGCTTTGTTTAGCTTTCCTCCCCAGTTTTTTATCTGGATGGAATTGTTCCCCAGTTGAGTTATTTCCTCATTGGGTCGAGTCCTGTTTGACCGTTTCTTTCCAGTTTGTTCCTGGATTGAACTTTGGTTTCTTGCAGCAGTTACTTTAGTTTTCCCTGGGCTGTGGAACCGGGATGACGAGAAGGTATTTTTGAGGATTTATTTTCCTCGGTAGAATCTGTTATTGATCCCCATCAGAAGATGAAGATTTGATTTTCCCAGTAGTGTTTTGATAACACTCTCTTGGTAATTATTTATGCAACTTCATGTGGAAGCCTCTTTATTTGAGCAGCTTGTGTAATCTCCAGAAATTTACCTTCTCAATAAATAACATTTCTCTGGCTCATCCTCAACAGAGAAGTTTATTGTGAAGTGATAGATCCTTATCTGACCAGCTTTTCTGACAATTGGAATTTCTGTGGAATAGCCCCCGATGAGAATTCTATTGCATGGTTCAACCTGCTCGTATCTCTTTTAAAGATCCCCGACAGAGTTGTTAATATTTTTTTCCAACAAATGGTTGTCTCTTTATTTGAGAAGTTTGTTGTATGTTTGGAGCTGCTCAGTAGCAAGTAGCTGATGATATATCTCTTTCTCCTACCCAGTGACAGGTAGTCGAGTATGTTTGTCCTACCCAGTGTCAGGTAGTTGACCTCTTATCTTTTTCTCCTACCCAGTAACAGGTAGTCGAGTCCGTCCTACCCAGTAACAGGTAGTTGACATGTTGTTTACCCTATCCAGTAACCGATAGTTGGTAACCCCTTTCATTCAAGTTTATTATTCTCGCTAAACTACTCAGTAACCAGTAGTTGGCGTTGCTTCTTTTCCTACCCAGTAACAGGTAGTTGATTATATCTCAACGAGTGGATTACTTTTTATCCAGTAACTGGTAATAAGTAATACATTTTTTTTTTGTTTTCTACCCAGTAACTGGTAGATAACAATTTTCTTGTGTTTTTGCACTTATTTTCTACTCAGTAACCAGTAGAAAGTATTTTACCTATTATCTTCGGTTCGAATATCTTCGCCCAGTAACTGGCGGTTGGTATCTCTTTCCCCATTAAGTCGTTTCCTTTCCCTTATCGGAATAAGATCTTGCTCTTTTGTTTTCTCATGTGGAGTCTCTCTTTTTCTCCCGAGCTTTTGTTTGTCTCCTGTGGCATTATTTCCCCACAGAAGTCTTATGTTCGCATATCATTAGCATAATCATATCATTTTGTGGTCTCTTAGGGCTAAAAATTGGGTTAATTGTTATATTTAAGTCTCTTCTATCTAGTCGAGACAAAGATGTCAATCTTCATATCTCCGGATAGAAGAATCTTAAATAGGGGCAGCTGTAATACCCTAATTTTTACCCCTAAGATCCCACATTGCATTTTCATTTTTTGCATACACAAACAAGACCATACTTTTTGATTTTTCTTAGGTCCCTTGTTGTTTCATACTTGCTTTATGTTTGTTTCTGTTTACTAACATCTAACCAAAATTACCAAAAATATTTTTCAATTTGTTTGTTTCTTCTTCTTCTCTGTATGCTTAGGGTTTTGCAAGGAGATTAATGGCAAGGACATTCATTCGAGTCTAAATCAGATGAAAGTTTGACCTCATCTTGGTCGAACTATCAAGAGTTTGCTTCGACTATAAGTTACCCGTGATTGTAGGCTATTTTCTCAGGCAATGTGACTGTTCAAGGTCAAGTTGTCCTATATCATAATTCATCAAATTTTCAAGCAGTGTTCTATGAGAAGTTTGGTCAGGATTATCACGATCAGGGTTCATCAGTCTAGAGTTTTGTCTGTACAAGTCAAGTTTGGCGGATGTTCGATAAAGATGTTTGTTTTGGGATGCAAGTCCAAAGTGTTTATTCAAGTGTGCAATTTCCAAGTGATTCTAAAGCATGTTTGGAGATTAATCTTTGAGTTTATTCAAGAATTCGATTCAAATTAAATTTGGAAGAGACAAGAGAGGGAATATAAGAGGGGAATTGATGCTGCCAGGCCTTGTCTTTTGCCTCCTTGGATTTATCAAGAGATTAGGGATATGTTGAATAAACAAGGTTATGCGCATGCCAGCGTAGTTGCCTTATCTGTATGGTTTTGCCGTGAAATAATTTTTGAGGCCCTCCAGTGGTGGAACGGAAGGTCTCCTTCAGATGGTTTAATTTTAGGCTTCTGTACACTGTTGATTGGAGTGGCTTATATTCCAATTGTTGCTATTCATTGCTCTCATGTTTTGTCTGCAAAGAGATGTCTGGTGCTCATAGCTGCAACTGGTCTACTTTTAATTTTGATGCAATGTGATTGTAAATACACATGCAATTGAGTCATTTATAAGAGCTGATGATACCACACATTTTTTGGATATCATTCGAGCTGCTCAAGATAGCAATGTTTACCAGGACTTGGTGAGATACTCGCTGATGGTGATGCTCCACCTGTTTTTAATGTAGATGGTGTGAACTACTTCCATGTCAAGGTTGCGGGGTTGTTGTTTGTTGCTACGACTAGAGTTAATGTTTCTCCTTCTGTTGTTTTGGAGCTTTTGCAAAGAACTGCAAGGGTTATTACAGATTACCTTGGTGTTCTTAATGAAATTTCTTTTAGGAAGAATTTTGTGCTTGTCTATGAACTGCTTGATGAAATGATTGATCTTGGTTATGTGCAAACGACGTCTGCGGAGGTTTTGAAGTCGTATGTTTTCAATGAGCCGATTGTGATTGAGACTGCACAGATGCCACTTGGTCCCACTCCGATTTTTATGCACGTGCTTCCAAAAGAATCCGGGTACTGGCTGATGATAGTGAAGAAGAGAGTGACAGCCTTATTATTGAGAACGATAAATCCACTCTTGAGGCTCTGTCTGGTGACACCACTACTTTCTCTGCTGAAGAAAGTGGCGTTACGGTTTCCAAGGAGGAGGAAAGATGGGGATTATTGGATGGTCGAATGTTGGCACGAGTCTTCCACTTTTTGAGGTCTGATTTGAAGTCTCTCATCTTTGCATCCATGACATGCAAGCATTGGAAAGCGTCTGTAAAGTTTTACAAAGAAGTCTCGAGAAATGTCAACTTGTCATCCCTTGGTCATTTTTGCACTGATTCCATACTTTGGAACATTGTGAATGCCTATGATAAAGACAATATCAAATCTATGATTCTAATGGGTTGCACCAATATTACTGCTGACATGCTAGAGAAAGTGTTTCTCTTATTTCCTGATTTATCTACTGTAGATATCAGAGGGTGCAATCAGTTTGAGGAGCTCACTCCTAAATTTACTAATGTGAAATGGATCAAGAGCCGAAATTCACGCGTAACTAAAACCTCAGATGAGCCACATAAAACCAGAAGCCTCAAACAGATTACTGATCAATCTTTGTCCGTTTCTAAGGCCAGTAATTTCGGTATTAGGGATAATTTTGGTGAGCTGAAGGTTTATTTTGATAGTGTGGACAAGAGAGACACTGTGAAGCAATTATTCCGTCAAAATTTATACAAGCGTTCAAAATTATATGATGCAAGAAAGTCCTCTTCTATTCTCTCTAGAGATGCTCGAACAAGACGATGGTCAATTAAGAAGTCTGAAAGTGGTTACAAAAAGATGGAGGAATTTTTTTGCTTCAAGACTCAGGGAAATTATGAAGGCAAATGCTTGTGACTTTTTTTGTGCCCAAGGTTGCAGAAATTGAGGCTAAAATAAAAAGAGGTTATTACAGTGGGCATGGGTTGAGCTCTGTGAAGGAGGACATAAGCAGAATGTGCCGAGATGCAATGAAGGCAAAGAATCGTGGTGATGCTAATGATATGAATCATGTTATCTCATTATTTATTCAGCTTGCAACACGGTTGGAGGAAAGTTCTAAATATGTGAATGATAGAGATGCACAGTTGAAGTTATGGGGAAATGACTTACCATTGGCATTTTGTTCTACTTCCTCTAAGTACAAGAAGAATAGATTAGTGACTGAGAGAAAGTATAGGAGTGATGGAATACATGGTGGTTTGGATAATGGAGAGTATGCTTCTGATAGAGAAATCAGAAGGCGTTTATCAAAATTGAATAAGAAATCTATGGACTCAGAGAGTGAAACATCTGATGACCTTGATAGGTCTTCTGAAGATGGCAATAGTGAGGGTGATACTTCAACCTCCAATACTGATAGTGACCAAGAAGCTCATTTAGAGAGACGAACCAGAGAATCAAAAGGAAATGGATACTTCACACCTAGTGATGGGTTGGATTTCATTACAGATGAGCGGGAATGGGGGGCTCGTATGACGAAAGCAAGTTTGGTTCCTCCTGTTACTCGGAAATATGATGTCATTGATCAATATGTCATTGTAGCTGATGAGGATGATGTGCAAAGGAAGATGCGGGTATCATTACCAGATGACTATGCAGAGAAGTTGACTGCACAAAAGAATGGCACTGAGGAGTCTGATATGGAACTTCCTGAAGTCAAGGATTACAAACCTAGAAAAAGGCTTGAAAATGAGGTTATTGAGCAAGAGGTTTATGGAATTGATCCTTATACACACAATCTTTTACTTGATTCTATGCCTGAGGAGTTAAATTGGTCTCTTCAAGAGAAGCATGTGTTTATAGAAGAGACACTCCTTCGGACATTGAATATGCAAGTTAGGCATTTTACCGGAACTGGAAGCACTCCAATGAGCTACCCTTTGCAGCCTGTTATCCAAGAGATTGAAAGGTGTGCAGAGGAGCACCGTGACGCAAGAATGATCGGTATGTGCCAAAGTATCCTAAAAGCGATAGACAGACGTCCTGATGATAAATATGTAGCTTATAGAAAGGGACTTGGTGTTGTTTGCAATAAGGAGGAGGGCTTTGGCGAAGATGATTTTGTCGTGGAATTTCTTGGAGAGGTGTATCCAGTATGGAAGTGGTTTGAGAAACAAGATGGGATACGATCTCTGCAAAAAAATAGCAAAGATCCAGCACCAGAATTTTATAACATATACCTTGAGAGGCCAAAGGGTGATGCTGATGGTTATGACTTGGTTATTGTTGATGCCATGCATAAGGCTAACTATGCCAGTCGAATATGTCATTCATGTCGACCTAATTGTGAAGCAAAAGTTACTGCTGTTGGTGGTCATTATCAAATCGGTATATATAGTGTTCGTAAAATTCAACATGGCGAGGAGATCACTTTTGATTACAACTCTGTTACAGAGAGCAAGGAGGAATATGAAGCATCAGTCTGTTTATGTGGAAGCCAAGTTTGCCGAGGAAGCTATCTAAATCTGACTGGTGAAGGGGCTTTCCAAAAGGTACTGAAAGAGTGGCATGGGATTCTTGACTGTCATTATTTGATGCTAGAAGCCTGTGAATTAAATTCCGTTTCTGAAGAGGACTATAATGACTTGGGAAGAGCTGGTTTAGGCAATTGTTTGCTTGGAGGCTTGCCAGATTGGCTAGTTGCTTATGCAGCTCGCCTTGTGAGATTTATTAATTTTGAAAGAACGAAACTTCCTGAGGCAATTCTAAAGCATAATTTGGAAGAAAAAAGAAAATATTTTTCAGATATATGTCTTGAAGTTGAGAGGAGTGACGCAGAGGTTCAGGCTGAGGGTGTATACAACCAGAGGCTTCAGAATCTTGCTGTCACGCTTGATAAGGTAAGGTATGTTATGAGATGTGTTTTTGGTGATCTAATGAAAGCTCCACCTCCTCTTGAGAAGCTCAGTCCTGAAGCAGTTGTTTCACTCCTCTGGAAAGGAGAGGATTCATTTGTTGAGGAGCTTCTTCAATGCCTGACTCCTCATGTGGAAGAGTCTGCCTTGAATGATCTCAAGTCTAAAACCCGTGCGCGTGATCCTCTGAATTCTAAAGATATTCAGAAAGCTATTCAGAAATCTCTGTTGTGGTTGAGAGACGAGGTTCGAAATCTTCCTTGTACATACAAATCTCGGCATGATGCTGCTGCAGACTTACTCCACATTTACTCTTATACCAAGCACTTCTTTAGAATACATGAATATCAAACCATTACTTCACCGCCCGTCCATATTAGTCCACTTGACTTAGGCCCCAAGTATACTAACAAGCTGGGAGCAGAGATTCAGGAGTACCGGAAGGTATATGGTAAAAATTATTGTTTGGGGCAGCTGATCTTTTGGCATAATCAGAGTAATGCAGATCCAGATCATAGCTTGGTTAGAGCAAGCAGGGGGTGTTTTATCTTTACCAGACACCAGATTCCTCATTGAACAGGGTTTATGCAGGCTAAAGTTGATGCAAACAAAATTGAAGCCGAACCGTAATTAAGCCATGAGAGCCAATCCACGTCACGTACTTGAAAACAGAGTGAAAACGGCTCGAAATTGAGGTTGAGCTGAAGAAACAATTTGTCACTTATCCAAGCCATATTGCAAGCCATGTGAATATAATATCAGCTGACCCCACAAGCTATCCATGTCACTTAAATGAGCTACAAAGAGAAAAATTGCAAAACGACATGTCAAATACCAGCAAAAAATATCACGCACAACACACCTACTTCAAAACGGCAGAAAATTCTCACAAACTGCAAATCATTTTTCACTCATTCTCATCTATAAATAGAATTCATCCCTCACTCTATTCTTCAAGCTTTTCAAGCCAAAAAATCTCTGCTGATTTTCTTCCTCAATTCCTCACTACCAGAAAAACCTTCGTTCATTCTCTTCTCATACTTCATTCCACCAAATTAACTTCAAATCAACCTCAAACACAGATCAATTTTCGAACCAGAATTCGTTCAGAAGAAGAAGAGAAGCAAGAAGAAGCTTGGATTGATTTCTTACCTGAGTTTGAAGGTAGATTGAGCTTCACCGTCATTTTCGATCCGTTATCTTTTGTTGTGATTCTCTGAATTGTTGGTACCATTGTGAAGAGCTCTTGATTTCGATTGCAACCGTGTTAATTTTGCATCCCGTCGCTTTGATTTGAGCTTGAATTCATAGCCATGGTGAACGGTGTCGCGTGAAGTTTTTGAAGAAGAAGTTGTTCTGATACTTTGGTTTTCTATTTCTCTTTCTCCTTTTCGTTTTTCTTTACTATTTTAAATATATTTTTCTTTATTCCTTTTATTTTGTTATTTCTTTTTTTTTACTAGTTAATATTTTAAATAGTTTTTTTAAAAAGAGCTCTTAAAAAATTTATTTAAAAAAACTTTTGTTTTGAGCTAATTGTTGGTTGTTTTGGATTTTAAATTTTGATAAGATCTCATCAATCTCAATGGACTTTGGGTGTCGATTTTATCCACCAAAAGAGGTGATTGATATTGATGATGATTTAATCGATTTAAGATCCAAATTGTGGTTTCTTTTCATTTTAGTTCTTCTTCTTATTTTTCTTTTGATCGATGAAATCTATGGATCATAGATTGTTGATTATCAAGGTTGATTAATCTTCATTATTTCAAAACTATGGACGAATAATCATTGAGATAATTCTCCTTACTTTGGAATAGTGATAGATTACCTTTGATTAATTGATGAAAAAATCTTGATTATGATGAGATCACCACCTCTTTTCTTTTTGTGTGGCATGTTTTAGGAGAGTGATTTACATATCATTTCTCTAACATGTATTAACACTAACATTTTATTGACCGGCCTCAGATAGTCGTGGTTTCTACATAAACCCGATTACGATTGCTTAACATAGCGCTAAAGTGTCCCTTAATCGGAAAATGATCATTCGTGGCTTAAACTTACGTTTAAAAGTCCAAGTATGTTTAGTTGCTTGTCTTAACTCCAATACCTATGAAAATCATTGTTAGGAGGCTTTGATTCTATCAATCCTCTAATGAATTTTCATTAATCTTGGTCTAAGTGCAAGAATTAATCATCATTGATCATATGTTCTAACCACTAACTACTAATTCACTAACACTATCCTTGTTTAATTTTGTTTATAGTCTTTTCTTACTCTTTATTTTTTTACTTTTATGCTTCCATCTTATCATTACATACCATATCTTTGTTTATGTTTATGTCATTTTTTCTTTTGTCCACTTGGACCATACTTTGTTCAAAACACTAATAAAGGATAAAACATCTAAAAAATTTGGTGCTATTAACTTTGTGGTTATACTCTTGGACCATTCTTAGACCTTGGACTTCATGGACATTTTGGACTTAGGATTAGGACTTTCTTCCCTATGCTTGGAGTATTTTGAATCTTAGCCTTTATTTGGCTCGATCCCTGGCTTATACTTTAAATCGGATGGAATTCTTTTTGCTTGATTTGGAGTGTGCTACAAGTCGGTTAGATCTTTCTTGTCTCTAGCTCTTATTTTGTTTTTTAGGATAGTCACTTCATCTCCTCCCTTTCTTAAATTTTCAAAACTTTCTCCCTTTTTCAAAACCTTCTGGGTTTCAAACTTCAAAACCGCTTTCGCGATAAAACCTTGACTTTCGTCAAGTGATTTTTAAACTTTGTTTTTCTTAATAAAAGTCAATCAATGTTAATCATGTTTTGACCAATTTCAAAAGACATAAAAAATACAAAAACTCATCAACTCTTTTTGTGCCTTTATGCACTTTTTCACTTTAAAACTTTTTTTCATAAAGTTTAGACATGATTCATTTCTATAGTTGAGATGTAAATCTCCTATTCCCCATATTATTAAGACTTTGACATTTTCCACGTTGATGTTGAGTGATAGTCTTGTTGATAATCCAAGCAAATCCTCCATCTTTATGTGACGCAGATGTTGTCTTAATACTCGTGGGTGGATAGTCGCAGTTTTCTCCTTGAAATGACGACTTGTTTGAACATCTAAAATCAATCAAAACCAACAAAATTTTGTCATTTGTACCACGAACTACGGGGTTTTGATTCCATATTGCACTTTATGGGTACGTAGGCATGAGACGATAAGTCTCTCCAAACACAAAAATCTAAAAAATAATTCTCTTCTCATCTCCCCAATCTCTTTTCAAACAAACCATTTTCAAACCAAAAAGCGTAAATATTTCAAAGGGCTCCTATAGAGTACTATAGACGTTTTGGGTGCTAACACCTTCCCATTGCGTAACCAACCCCCTTACCCCGATCTCTGTCTCGTGTTCTTATTTTAGAACTCTTTGGTTTTGTTCGCTCTTTTTCCCTTCCTTTATTTGGATAAAATAAAAGTGCGGTGGCGACTCTTGTTTTCTTTGAGTTAAGTTAGTCAATAACTTACGCTCACGATTTTTACCGCTACAACCGAAAAAAGAATAGGTCCAGGAAAAAAATAGGCATCCCGAGGAACCACAAAAAGAAAAGGTTCGGACAAAAATTACAGATAAAAATAAAAATAATTGAATAAACCCGCAAAGTTGAAAACCTGAAAAGACAACTTTGGCAACAAAAAAAAAGGGTACCCCGATGGATTGAAAATTCGAAAGGGTGATCCAGGAAAAAGTTAGGTATTTGAAAGTGAGAGGCTGCAATTTGCGTTTGATATTTTGTCTTATCTCAAAAAGTGGGAATTTCAAAGGATAGGAATCAGTCCAATCAGTCTCTTCAAAAAATAGAGTATTTTAGAGGGTCGAAGACATACAAGTCATAACTGAATCAGAACCTGATGGAAATTTGTCTCCACATTTCCAATCTGTGTATTTTCCTTTTGTTGTGCAATTACCTCTTTTAGGAATTGCTTCTAAATGTAAACGCCTATTCATAGGCCAAATTTCAATCAATAAAATTTCCTTTCACTCAAAAGTTTTTTTCTTGTTTTTATTTTACTATTTTGTTTACAAAAACATCCGATGTTTTGATAAACATTACATATAAAAACATTAAAGCTTTGCAGAGTGTGCCAAAAACATTCAAAATCACTTGAAATTTTGAGTGTCTCGGGTGGTAATTGAGGTTGCCATGTTATGCTTGGGACACATGGTTTTGTTGTTCTACCTTTTGGAGGATCGTTTCCCTCTCATAGTAACTAGTGCACCGTTCAGGAAGTTGGAAGCTCGAGAAGGTATGAGTTCTTTGTGTATGTCTCCCCAGTAGGGACCACTAAGGTTTTATCTTCCTCAGCAGAGCACTATGAGATTTCTGGCTATTTTCCCCATAGAGGGCCTAGAAGTTTTCTTTCCCCAGCCAGGGTCAGAATTATTGTTTCTCCCCAGCGAGAGCTAAGAAGATTTCATTTCTCCAGGCAGGGCCAGAGTGGTTTGTTTGTGCTCCCCAAGCAGATTTGTTTTCTCAGCACTAGTGATCCTTATCCTCAGCAGAGTAAGGTGACAAATACCTCCAGTTGGAAGATGAAAGGGTTTACTTTTTCCCACAGGTCGTTCTCGACGAGAATGCCTCAATAGCATCGCCATCCTTACAGAGCAGGTCTGATGATATTTCTTCACAGGATAAAACTAAACAGTTATTGGTATTTCCTAGCAGTGTGCTAGGTATTATTCCCCAAGAGCGTAATGCGCCCCATATTGGCAGTCCCCAGTGGAGTATTATGCCCGATAATGTTCCCCACCAGAGTTGGCATCATTGGTTATCATCCCCTAGAAGAGTTGATATCATTGTTGGTTATTACCTTCCTCAGCAGGTGGAAACCAGTAGTGGTTGGTGCTCTAACAAGTCAAAGCCCAATCATCATTGGCACATCTCTTCATCAAAGTCTCGGTGGTCTTTCCCCAACGGTCGTTTGTTGGTCTTGCTTTCCTCTACAAAGTGGGAGTTTAGTTGGGTTCTTTTTGGCCCGAAGGCAGTTTTGGTTTGTTATCCCTGGTGGTCTCGTCTGTGGCCTTTCAGAATTCCCCCAGTGGAGTGTCCTTTTTGCATCTCATAATCATCATTATATTGCATCCTCAAAACACGTAGCATTTCCATTTGATATGGAGCATTACGCCATGGAAAATCCAAACATGCATGCGGAGCATAAGCCAGTTTTGGTACCCTCCTTTCCATCTTATTTCCCCATCAGAGAGTGGTGTAACCTTGGACAAAATATCCAGCTCTTTTCCCAAACACGTGTTCTGATCAATCCTTAGGGTCGTAGATTTGTCGATCTTACCCTCTGCCTATCTTTTCCTCCCAGTGGAGTCATCATTTTTTCTCCCCTGCAGGTTCGTCCGTCTGGGATTTCTCTTCCCCCGGTGGAGACCTCTTCTCTTCATTTTCAATCGTAGGTCCTTTGATTCTACTTCTTGTCACCCATCGTTTGGGTATTAGATCAATTAATCTTATTTCTTGGAGTTGAAGATTGGTTGATCTCACTTCTTTTCTCTTATTGTAAGATAACCTTCGACCGTCAACCTTTTTCAAAATCCAGTTCCCGACTGGTACCCCGGTTCCCGACCAACCTTTTTTCAAAATTAAGTTCCAGACTGGTATTTGGTTCCCGACCAACCTTTTTTTAAAGTCCAGTTCCCGATTGGTATTTGGCTCCCGACCAACCTTTTGTTCAAAGTCCAGTTCCTGATTAGTACCCGGTTCCCGACCGACCTTTTTCCAAAATCCGGTTCCCGACCAACCTTTTTTCAGAATCCAGTTCCTGACTGGTATTTGGTTCCCGACCAACCTTTTGTTCAAAGTCCAGTTCCCGACCAATTTTTGTTCAAAGTCCATTTCTCGACTGGTATTCGGTTTCCGACTGATCCCTTTTTCAAAATCTAGTTCCTGACTGGTATTCAGTTCCAGACCATTTTTTTCTTCAAAATTCAGTTCCCAACCGGTATTCGGTTCCCAACCAAACCTTGTTTTCAGAATCCATTTCTTGACTAGAATTCGATTCGATTCCTGACCAACCTTTTTTTCAAAAATCCAGTTCCTAACTGGTATCCGACTCCCTTTTCTTTCTCCACTGAGTGCAATTTTTTGGTTCTTTTTGTATTCAATCCCCTTACTACTAGAATGTGTTAGACTATGGCACGGATCTAGAAGGGGGGTTGAATAGTTCCCAATTAAAAATTGAGTCGGCGCTACCAATTAAAAATTGGTTTTGAAAATTTATTTTAAGTGCGGAAGCGGCCGATGAAAATATAGTCTAGAACGAACGGTTATTGGAAAACCGAATATGCGTTAAGCCTATGAATTAATGACAATATGGAAAAAGAATCACAACACTAGTCACACTTATCAATGATCTAATTCACTTGTTAGGATTCCTAGTTCCAATGATTTAAAGAGAAAACCAAAACTAGATACACAAATAAGATAATTTTGGTTCAGGCAAATTGTCGAACACTTGGTGTGCAAAAACACTCCAAGTGATATTTATGTTGAGTAAGTGATTCCAACTAGCTTAGTACAATGTCTTATTGTACTTTGGATTCAAAAACAGAGTTTCAACCTCTTACTCAATTGATATCACAGTTTGACAATAGTGCTTATACGAAAATCACTTATTTTTAAGCTAAAACGAAAATGCTGAAAAATAGAGAAGACAAAGATTTGGTGAGGCAGTTCCCCCCGTCGTCCTCGCTTTGGGGTACGTCTGCCCTCAATTCTAAAACTAGAATTGAGATTGATTTAATAGATATCACCTGTTGGATGTAACAGTTTATACAAGGATTGAAAAGAAAATTAACAATAGAATTCTCAAGACATTGAATGTTGCTTCCACTCCTTGCCCCTTGATTCAAGGTGAATCAAGTCCTCTGATCGTTGTTGATAGACCTCCGATTCCAGCCCCTTTATTGACTAACCCTCAGTTCTTCAAACCTTCGCCCCGACTGATCTCAACTACAACGAATCGAACCCGAGATCTTCCCTTCAATATCACTGAATCCGCTACTAGATTGATGAAGACTTCCTCTTCACAATCACCTTCGCTCAGCTGACCCTTGATGAAGAATCTCGTCCAAAAACCCCCAAAATCAAACCAATCTTGGAGGACAAAACCCTAAAGGTTTTATTGAAGAAAGAACTTGTCGCAAGCTTCAACCCGAACCAGATTACCCAATCTCGGCTTCGAACCTTATCACCTTTAATCATTCACAAGGCACTTCAAAAGTGGTTGTGTGTAATTGATGTGTTGTGAGATGTTGAAGATGAAGATGATGAATCTTAGACACCTATTTCACTATTTCTTATTCTTTGTACACTTCAATCAATTTTATCAAATGTTGTTGAAATAAGTAATTGAACTACTATTTATAGTAACAAACCAACCAAAGACATAACAGCTTTTCAAATAATAGTGGGAATCATTTAAAAACATTATTTCCGCGCGAACGGTCGACCATAGCCTGCACCTTTGGAAATCTGAAAAATGCATCAGTATGCGTCGACCAAACAGTCGGTGTGCGCTGTCCCGTGGGAGAGTAAAGTCTTCATGCGCCGACCCTGCGGTCGACTCAAACCTTCATGCGCTGACATGTGAGAAAGCATACTAGTGTATACGCTGACCCGTGGGAAAACATACTGATGTATGCGCTAACCCTATGGTCGACTCATACCCTGTAAATCTGCAAAAATGAGATTCTTGTGGTGTTTCATGCATTGTGTCATGACCATATTTTATCCACACATGTTGTATTAATTATAACAGTTTTTAGATGAATGTAAAAAGGATACGGTAGGTGATATGTTGCATTTGTTTGGTAGAGGTGGAATCTACAGTTGCCGATTCATCCATGGTTGTAATTCGTCATCATCGAAACCTATATCAAGTGTTATATGCAAACTCGTGTGGTGTATGGCAGTTTGCCCTTACATTCTCCCCCTTTTTGATGATGACAACCTGTGTACAACCAAAACAACCAAAACAAAACAATATGCAATGTATACACAAACTCCCCCTTTCTTTTGTAGTCCAAGGCTGCAAGAAAAACAACACTCCCCCTTTCTTTTGTAATCCAAGGCTGCAAAACAAACAACCGTTAACTATTGTGAACATCTTGGCTTGGCTTTGGTACTTGCTACATGCTCTTCTCCCCCTTTGACAACATCAAAAAGAGAAAGAGAACTATTTAGCATAATTGATTCAACAAACAATGATATTCAACAGGAGATAGCAAATCATATAATAATACCACACCAAATATTATTATTGAACATAATGGAAAAAGCGATAACATTAAACGAAAATGACAAATAAGCATAACAAACACTAGTTCAGACAAACAACAAAATAAAGATGCATATGCAATCTATGCTCTAGTGGCCTCGTCCTCGACCGTAGCAGACATCTGGGTTTCTGTAAGGGTCAGCCAAGGAAGTTATCTGCTCAGCAACGCTACCTAGATACTTGAGGCCCATGTTAACGGATTGCTCCTGTCGAGTAAATGTTTCCGTAAATGCTGCATGCCGTTCATTCATGCTGGTTGAGAGACTATCGAGCCGCTCATTTTGTTGTTGAAGCTGGCTGCTTATATGAGCATAACGCTCATCCTGAGTGCGTATGAAGGATTGTTGAGCCAGCTGCATATCTCGCATCATATGTAGCAGTTCAACAGAGTTTTCTTGCTCCGAAGGAGACGGTGGAGATTCTTCAGAACCATATTGATATGGCTGATAGAATTGGCATTGTGTGGACTAGCCGGTATGTTGCCATTCACCCCAGCCACCATGATTGGAGTTATCTTCTTCAGTCTGATAAGTAGCTTGAACTCAAGCGGTGTCTGAGTAATTTTGTGTGTATGCTGGTGGAGGGCTATCAGGCGGTGCAGTTGCTTGTCCTCCTTCTGCTTCTTCATTTTCCTCTTGAATTTCTTCTTCACTTTCTTCACTGTCTTCACTTTCTTCACTTTCTACACTTGCTGCAACAAACTTAGGAATATTTGACCGACGAACAAATTTTACAATACCGTGATGCTGTAGCAGAGCCATGAGATCACCAAGGTGCATGTGTTCTGCTGTAAGTTTGTAGGATGCATGTTGCCTTACAACTCCTCTGCGACCAATGTCTTTGTTGAAGTTTTCTACAAGAGCTGGAGGAACTAATGAGACTGCGGTAATGGGCAATGAGGCAGAAATTGATCCCCTTGATCTTTTACCGGTGGGTCTATGAGATGAGGAAGCCATGAGTAGGAGGTTTGAAGCTTTTCGTAAGTAGAGAATGTGAGTGGAAGAGGATTGTGAAAGTAATTTGCAAAAAGGAAGAGTTTCCCCCTTTTTATGGATGGAAATTTAGGGTTTCAGGAAGAGGAGAGGTCAAGAGATAATAGGCACTAGGTAGGTGCAACTCACCATGTAATGGGTTAAATGCACACTTAATGATAATTTGAATGTAAATGCATATGGAAGTCTAAACGATTTATGCAAAAAAAAGCTGATTTTTCAAGCGATGAGTCGACCATTCCTTCTGCATGCGTCGACGCATACTGTGCGAATTTTTGGAAAAATAAAAGGTTTTAAAGCGTGCGTCGACCATTGCCCTGTTACGGTCGACTCATACAGGCAAATTCTACAGATTTTCACTATTTTGCATATATGCTCACATATTAATTTGCATAAATAGCATGCCACATAATATTAAACATTCAAACAGATATGGTATAAGTCATGAGTCAGATATATATACAATATTATTATGTGGTACACCTAGTAATCATGAAATTTGAGAGAGAGAGAGAGAGAGAGAGAAAGAGCAAAGGAACAATGTCACCTTGATGCCGGAGTAACTTGATAAACAATATACTTGTGCTTGCAACAATCTCAACTTGTTAGAAGTTCAAGAGTATAGTTTTAAATGAAATAGGATAATAGCAAGCAATTTATGACTCCCGTTCCGAAATGTCGAGAATGCCAAGTTCTCGGCGAATATGAAAAAAAGGCTCAGTGGCTAGCGGCTTTGTGAAAATGTCCGCTAGTTGATTTTTAGTGTCAACATGTTCAAATACAACATCACCTTTCTCTACATGATCCCGAAGAAAATGATGTCGAATTTCGATATATTTAGTGCGAGAATGCAACACAGGGTTTTTGGTAAGGTTAATAACACTTGTATTGTCACAAAGAATTGGAATATGTTCAAGTTTAAGATTAAAATCCAATAATTGTTTCTTAATCCAGAGGATTTGAGCACAACAACTACCGGAGGCAACGTATTCTGCTTCAGCGGTTGACAAAGCAACTGAAACTTGTTTCTTGCTATACCAACTGACCAAAGAATTTGAAAATAAATGACACGCACCACTAGTGCTCTTCCTATCCGATTTTCAACCGGCAAAGTCCGAATCAGAGTAACCTACCAACGAGCAATCATTACCTTTGGAATACCATAGTCCATACTTCGAAGTACCGGATAGGTATCGAAGTATTCGTTTGACAGCTTTTAGATGGGATTCCTTGGGACATGATTGGTATCTTGCGCACATACACACGCTAAACATAATATCGGGACGAGACGCAGTAATATAGAGAAGTGATCCAATCATACCTATATACCTTTTTACCTCTACGTCCTTACCGCTTTCATCTTTATTCAAGTTTGCACATGTTGGCATGGGGGTGTCTATGGCCTTGGATTTTGCCATGTCAAATCTCTTGATAAGGTCCAAACAATACTTTGTTTGACTCACGAATGTTCCTTCTTTGAGTTGTTTAATTTGCAAACCGAGAAAGTATGTGAGCTCTCCCATCATACTCATCTCGAATTCACCCTGCATAATATCAGAAAACTCTCTCACGAGATTCATGTTAGTAGACCCAAAAATAGTATCGTCAACATAAATTTGTACCAATATCAAGTACTTTCCTTGACGTTTAATAAAGAGAGTCGTGTCAACCTTTCCTCTTGAGTAACCTTGATCAAGTAAAAATTTACTTAGGCGCTCATACCAAGCTCTAGGAGCTTGTTTGAGACCATATAAAGCCCTTTTTAGTTTGTAAACATGATCGGGGTACTCATGAGATTCAAAACCCGGAGGTTGTGCGACGTAGACCTCTTCATTTATGTAACCGTTAAGGAACGCACTCTTAACATCCATTTGAAATAGTTTAAAATCTTTCGCACAAGCGAAGGCAAGGAGAAGGCGTATAGCCTAGAGTCGGCAAAACGGCGCATAAGTTTCCTCATAGTCGATGCCTTCCTCTGGGTTATACCCTTGCGCGACTAAACGCGCCTTGTTACGGGTTATTACCCCGTTTTCGTCCAACTTATTCCTCAACACCCATCGGGTGCCGATTACTCGATGACCTCGTGGAGGAGGGACAAGGTCCCAAACCTTATTTCTAGTGAACTGATTTAGTTCCTCCTGCATTGACAAAAACCAATATTCATCGAGTAGGGCTTCTTTAGGGTTTTTAGGTTTCATTTGTGAAACGAAAGCGAAGTGATAACAGAAATTACTTAGCTTCGATCCATTTGTTACACCCTTTGTGATGTCTCCGAGAATGTTGTCAATTAGATGATCTTTGGGAGACTTCCAAGCTTGAGGGAGATCATCGTTTGTAGGCAGATGAGCTTCCTCGGTTACCTCATGGTGTACATCTTTATCCTCCTCAACGTTGGCTTTGTCAGGTTGATCAATCCCCGACTCGTCCCCTTTGAGTATGTCTTCCGTAGATGTACCTGTACCATGAACAACACTATCCTTTCCGACATTTCTCGGATAGGACTCATCAAAAGTAACATGCACAAACTCTTCTACAACAAGTAATCGTTTATTATATATTCTATATGCTTTACTCAATTCAGAGTATCCGAGGAAGATACCTTCGTCGGCCTTGGAATCAAATTTGTCCAAGTTTTCCTTTCCATTGTTTAATACAAAAAATTTGCAACCAAAAACATGCAAGTGAGAAACATTTGGCTTTCGCCCTTTTAAAAGCTCATACGGTGTTTTATTTAGAATGGGGCGAATGAGCACCCGATTCAAAACATAACATGCCATACTAATGGCGTCGGCCCAAAAATATTTCGATAAACCATTTTCGTTAATCATTGTTCTTCCCAATTCTTCTAAAATTCGGTTTTTACGCTCCACAACCCCATTTTGTTGAGGAGTGCACGGAGCGGAGAAGTTATGATCTATACCATGGTTACCGCAATATTCTTCAAAGAAATGATTTTCAAACTCACCTCCATGGTCGCTTCTAATTGACACAATATTTGTATTTAACTTATTTTGGGAAAGCTTAGCAAACCTTTCAAAGGCGGCGAATGTATCACTCTTGCTAGCCAAAAATATAGTCCAACAAAATCTAGAATAATCGTCCACTATT
>CAWUDS030004558.1:0-83809 GCA_963859935.3 Lathyrus sativus
TCACAAGGATTCTCATCGCGCTCTTCATTCTGCAAGGATCTTCATTGTTCGTCGTGATTTTCGTGCATCAATCTTCATCTTCTCCCTCAGAACTTCATCGTGTTCTTGAGACGTTCCCCAGAAATTCTCCATAATAACGAGTCTTTATCAGCATTCGTCGCCGTCCTCAGAATATCCAAAAGTTCCTCCAAGAACCTACGTCGTCATCAAAACTATCCAGGTTCTTATTTCTCCTTTCTCTAGCTTGTAAGCATGCGTGCGGTTCGTATATCTGGAATTGGTTTAGTTTTGAGTGATAGGTCAGAAAGGGGATTAGGGTGGATTGGCGAATGATTTGGGAATGGCTTGTTTGTTTCAGATAGGGAGATTTTCAGAGAGGGAGGGTTTGGAGAAAGGCACAGCGCCGCTAGGGTTTCAGTTTGGGGGGAGAGATGAACAATACTCATCAATGTTAGTTAGTTTAGGTTTTTTGTTTATGCTGAAATTGGGTTGTATAGAAGCCGGGCTTTAGGCCCAATTACACGAGTTGCTGAACCATACTCCCTGGATTCCATTCACACCCCCTCCCCCTGGTTTGAATTGAATATGGGCCATTGCACAATTGCTAATAGCACCCCCCAATTGGGCCCAGAACGAAAGTACAAAGGGGATATGTTGCTGCTTGCACCCCCCTGCTTGCTTGTTTTGATGTTTTTTCTGAATAAGACCATGGGCCCAGCGCAATGCTTCCTGCACCCCCATCCTGGGCCCAATTTGTATTCTGAATGTAATAAATTGCTATTGGCGCCTCCCCCTTTGTGTTCATATTAATTGAATTCCTTTCTTTTTCTTTTCATTTGTATATAATTCATAAATAATTCATAAAAAAATACAAAAATAATCTTTTTAACATGGACTTTTTCCCCATTTCAATGATTGGCTGAAGAAAATTGCAAGAAAATAAAAATATTGTTTTAGATTTTTTTTCCATTTATGGTGATTTTTTACATATTAATTGCTTTTATTTTCATATTGTTTGTACATGCATATTGGTGAATTTTGTTTAGGCCTTTAAATTCGTATTTTGATCCTGTTTTTTTTGTGGTAGCTAGATTAGAGCATTAAGTGCCCTTAGAAATTTATTTCACATTTTTGTGAATAAATCTTGGTTACTCTTGATTAGGAAACATTAGGATAGTATAATTAGGGTTTAAACCCAACATAGGTGCACTTGAACATTTTATTTTGGGTTTTCTAGATTGAATTAGAGTATGGTACCTATGGGGTATATAGGGTAGATATAGTATTTCCCTTAGAATTAATATTAGACTTGTAAATATTATATTACTATTTTTAGTATATTTTACAATTGTGTGATTGTTTGGTTTGCCCATTTTTGGGGTTTATTTTGTTGCGTGGGCTTTTTGGGCTTTTGCTTGGGGTGTGGGATTAGTTAGAGCTTTTGGAGATTGGCAAGGATTAAAGAGGAAAATTGAAGATCAAAATCAAAGCTTGATGAAGATTGCTTGGCTTGTTTGGAGTTGTTTGAAGACCATAGGACATAGGGTATAGGTAGAGCCTTAGAATAGAAATTTTCTTCATAAACATGGATGGTTTCTTTTGCCTCCATTCTTCTCAATTATTAAAAGTCTCTCCTTAATACTCACATCCCTCCTTTGGAAGGATTAGTGACTGTATCCAGGAGATAGAACTTTGAGAGAAGTAGTCTGTATTATGTTAACTTTCTGTAGGCCACCTTTGATGTTCAACAGACTGTTTAACATTCAAAATCCTCTTATAATCATTTCTCTGTTGGAGAGTTTGCTTTGAAGAATCCCTTGAAGATTGAGGATGAAGTACATTGCCTTGAAGACTGTTAGAAGAAGGAGCTGGTGTTGTCAGAGCTGTGCAACTGTTTGAAGTAGGACTTACTGTTGCTTAGATGTTGATGATGTCTACTGTTTAGAGTTGCTGCTTGTGGTAGCTTGCTGTTTCTCTTGAAGATTGGATGCTTATTTGAAGTTTTTAGATGGATGAAGACCTTGCTTGAAGGTGTTAGTGACTTGTTGCTGTTTCTATCAGATTTTGCTGTTTAGAGCTGTTGGTGCTGTTTAGAGCTGTTGATGTATTGTTTGAGTTTCTTGGCTGTATTGTTTGATAATTACCCTGTTAGGTTTAAAGTGAATTATGTTCACTTTTGCCCATTGTTTTCTAGGTTCGAGGTTGAGTGGGACTCCCTTGCCTCGCTTGTACTGTTGCATTCATGCATTTTACTGCTTTACTGTATATATGATGTTTCTTTTCCGTTTATTCCCTTAGGATCTCTGTTTCTCTCTGCGCAAGAGAGAAATATGACAGACATTAGGCTCTCATCCATGCATGCCAACATTAGGGTAGATTTTGATTCCCTTTTTAACCCAAGGTTTTAGAGCTTCTTTCTCTTCTTTCTCAAAACAATCAGGAAAAAATACAATAAAAGAATAAACATCAATAAAAGACAGTTCTTGTGTAAAAGACTGTAAACCAATCACAGAGTCATTTTTGTCCGCTTGGACCCATAATCAGGAGAAAACCTTTTTCAGAAGGATAAAAAACAATCAAGACAGACTTGTGTCGTACGTGGCCCGAACTACGTTTGCTCTGATCTTTCATGCCGTATGAAAGTACGTAGGCATAGGATGCGATATCCTAGCGAGCAACCTTCCCCTCCTTTCCCGTAGGTAGGCGAACTACGTTGACTCTGATTTCTCGTTCCAGACGGGAATACGTAGGCATAAAGTGCGATACTTTGCCGAGTCATTTTCTTTTCTTTTACCCCAGACTTGTAGAATAGATAGAATAACAATCCTTTCGATAGAAAACAAGCGTGGATCCCGTCGAGTACGACGGACGTGAGGGATGCTAATACCTTCCCCTTACGTAACCGACTCCCGAATCCAGGATTTGGTTGCGATGACCATTCCTTTCCCGTCTTTGCGGTAGGTTTACTTAGAGCGTTTCCTTTCCCTCTTTAGGATAAATAACGCACGGTGGCAACTCTTCTGTTCAGCCGGCGCCGATTTTCGCAGTAGCGACAGCTGGCGACTCTGCTGGGGACTCCAACGGTTCCCTACGCGAGTCAATCCTAGCCCTTGTTTTCCCGTCGAGGATTTTGTAAGGATTTAATTTTCAGTCATTTACATTCAGCATTATATTATTGTTATTATTGCTGTGGGTATGAGGGGGCTCTATGATTGAGAGATAAGCCGGACCTGGGCTTAAGTGCACCTAGAATTAGAGTGGAAATTAGTGGGCGCGTGCATGCTTTGCATGTACTAGTGTCTCATGAAATCCACGCTCGGACGAGGTTCTTCTGGTTGACTTCTTTTTCAACCCTTTGGGTTGAGGGGGTTGTTGGTTAGTTGGATTGTCGACTCCGGGGACCGATCATTTGGAAGTTGGCTAAGTGAGGCCTCTTCAGGACATGATGATGCCACACCTTCTGGGTATCGTATCTTGAAAGTCTGTGACGCCGACGACCGCATAGGATGCCATACCTTGTGTTAGTTATTAGGACACCTACCTGTGAGAGGGGTTGGGACATGCAGGTAACTTGACCTCCAGATTACCGGTTTTCTTGATTGAGATTCAGTGGTATTTGAGGACAGTGTTATTAGGTCTGTCAGAGACCAGGTTGGAGCATTGTGGATGGTCTTGAGCAGTTTGTGGGTCTATTTGAGGCCAGTGTTGTGGATTGAATTTCTCAGCCAGGGGCACGTGATCCCTTGTTGCATTGCTTGCATATTGCATTGTTTGTATCATCATGTGCATATCATTAACGTGTGTCTGTGCTGCAGGTGCATTTTCATACTTCCCGATTCTAGTGCTCCGGACTTCCATCTGTTATTATGAGTACTTTGAGGAAGACTGTTGCGTACAAGTTGCCTAGTCTCGATGTTTCTTCTCTACTTGGTTTGATATCTCTAGCTGATGATGAGGTGAAGAGAAGCTTCAGGAAGAGTTATGGGAAACTACTCAGGCTGGTTTATAAACCATCCATGTATGAGCGTAACGGATTGTACGCACTGATGCAGTTCTATGATCCCCCGCTGAGGTGTTTTACTTTCCCTGACTTCATTCTGGCTCCGACCATGGAGGAATATGCTGAGATCTTGGAGTTGACTATTCAGAACAAGGTGCCCTTCATTCATATGGGTGCTGAGCCCAAGCTGGAGGATTTGGCTGTTGCTTTGCACTTAGACTCCTCAGAACTGCTGTTAACCTCGTGGAATGGAGTTTCTGGTTTTTCTCTCAAGTTCTTAGTTAGGAAAGCACAAGAGTACGCCAAGAGTGGTTGTTGGGTTGTGTTTAATGCTATCCTTGCTTTGTGTATCTATGGCATTGTACTGTTCCTTAATATGCCTGACTTCGTTGATTTGGATGCATTCCATATCTTTGCTTCAAGCAATCCTGTGCCCACCCTGATTGGAGATTTCTATCACTCACTGCATTATAAGAATGAGAATAGGAGGGGCAAGAACGTCTCTTGTTGTGTGCCTTTGTTGTATATGTGGTTTGAGAGTCACCTACCCAAGAAGGGTATTTTTGCTGAGTCTGCAGATACGGTGGATTGGTCTGAGCATCTGATGGGACTTTCTTCAGAAGATGTTGTCTTGTTTGACAGAGCTTTATTGGGATCTGAGATTATCTACAGCTGCGCCGGATATCCTAATGTTCCTCTGATTGGGAGGAAAGGGTGCATTAACTACAATCCATCATTATTTATCAGGAAATTCGGTTATGCTTTGAAAAGCCCGCCAAAGGAGGAAGAAATACAGGAATCTCTGTATTTCACCGGTGACCTGAGTGGGGAATTATTGGCCAAGCTTCAGCACGCTTGGAATCATATCTGCGGAAGAGGAAAACCATTGCTAGGCAAGAATGATTGTCAAGCCTATATGCCATACAAGGTGTGGATTCAGGAGAGGGTAAGACAGGTACAAGTTCCTTTTCCAGCAGTATCACGTCCTGTTCCCATTCCAGTGGAGGAACCAACTACTGTAGTTGTTGAGGTCTATGAGCGGGTTGTGAAAGAAAAAGAAGACTTGATAAATATCAATGAGGAGTTAGAGAAGGAATTGGCTCAGATGCGGAGTGAGAAAAACAAAGTTGTGTATTCCTTCCAACAGCAGACTGAGTTAGTAAACAGGCTAGGTGCTGAACTGACAGAAGAGAAAAAGAAGCGTGAACGCCTGGGAAAAGAATTCATAAGCTCTCATGATATGTTAGAGTCCAAGAAGAAGTCACTTGATGCCGTCTACCGGGAAATCTCTTCGTGCAACAAAACGTGGAATGCTACGCTAACCAACAACAAAAAGAGGGAAGAAAAATTGAAGCAACAAATTTCTGAACTCGAAGATCAGTTGAAGGCTAGCAAGAGAAAGTATGAAGAGGAGGTTATGGCAAGATATAGTCTTCAGAACTCATTGAACAAAGCCATCGTGTGCAAGAAGGAGGTTGTGTCTCAGAAACGGAAGTTAGAGGATCGCTTCGGAGAAGGGGCACGGGAGGAATCTGCTGGTGATTTACGACGTGTTCTCAAGCGAAGAGATCTACTTGTCGAGGGTTTGCTTACTCAACCAAATCATCTCGAGACTAAGAGGTTATTAGAGGAAGCATATGGTTGCACTTGACTATTTCATGTATTGATGTGTATGCTTTATTTGCATTGTGCTAGCCATCACCAGGATTGTTGGTTGAGGTCATGCCTTCTTATTGTACGCTCATTGATATTGTATTCCTGACTGGATGGGATTCTCTGCAATGTATGAGATGTTTTCTATGATTGGGTTCCGAACTTCTTATTGTTGTCACTGTCACCACATTAACACATTAGCACTAGAATTGGGGAGTGATATTCCCTAATGCACAGACACATGTTGCATTTGCATACACATTCATATTGCATTACAGGTGATTATTGAACTGTATCTCATTTCCTGCATTTTAGGTTTTTCCAGGATTGAAAGTCAACGTCCTCACCGATACTCTACTCGTACCAACTGCAAAAGAGTTATGGATCAGATGCAGAGCGAGATGCAGGACATGCGTGAGAAGCTGGCGCTGTTCATGCAGACTATGGAGACAATTGTGAAAGGACAGGAAAACTTGCAAACTTTGGTGCAGCCATTACTGGCGAGAAATGCTGGGCATGGAAACGAAGACCACAATTCTGTACGTGTTGACACCATTCATGGGGATGGTACTCCTACGCCGGTAGCTCCACCTGTGGCGAATATACCTGCTGTGAATATGAACAATGGCGCTAGCGCCAGGAACGATAATACAGGAATCGGTAATGAGACTGTCATTAACAACGTTGGATTCGGAGATGCCAATCTGGGCGGTGATAATATTGGAGGTAATGGCTTCGGTAACAACGGATTTGGCTATAACGACCAGGGGTTTGATTATGCTAACCAGGATGGGAAGTTCGGCTTCAACGCTCAGGGCTTCGAACGTGATGGATTTGGTAATGCCAATCAGGGCTATGGTGGATTCGGTAACGGAAATGGTGCTGGAATGATGCCTTTTGGACCTGCCGGGGTCGCTCAAGGGTATGGTAACAGGGGACGGGGCCCTGTGATGAATCAGACTAGATTTGATCGTAACAATGGGTATGACGGGTACGGAAATGAGAATGGTAATTGGATAGAAGACCAACAAGAAGATGCTTTCTCTGGTAGAGGTTTTGAAGGTCCTGTAGACAACACTCAGCGAATCAAGATGCTCGAGGAGCAGATGAAAGGTGTTGTGAATCAAAGTGTTGTTGGTTTAGATATGACCACAATGGGTTTGGTGTCTGGCCTGAGGGTACCACTGAAGTTTAAAGCTCCCACATTTGACAAATATAAGGGAGATACCTATCCGAAGGTGCATGTGCGGTCATACTATAGAAGGATGTCAGCTTATTCGAACGATGAAAGAATGCTGATGCATTTCTTTCAAGACAGCTTGTCTGGTCCTTCCCTTGAATGGTACATGGGATTGGAACCTGCTCAGATAAAGACTTGGAAGCAACTGGCTGAAGCGTTTGTGGCTCATTATAAGTACAATAGTGACCTGGCACCGAACAGGGTCCAGTTACAGGGGTTGTCGCAGAAGAAAGATGAGAGTTTCAAAGAATATGCGCAGAGATGGCGCAACATGGCTGCAAGGGTTCATCCTCCTTTGCTTGAGAAGGAGATGAATGATATGTTCATAGGAACGTTCACCGGTATGTTTTATGATAAGCTGTTTCCCGCTTCTTTGGGCAGTTTCTCGGATCTAATCTTGATGGGCGAGAAGGTTGAAAGTAATATTAAAATGGGGCGATTCCAAGCTGAGGAATCTACTTCAGTTGGCAATAACAGAAGAGCTTTTGGTGGTCGCCGTCAGGGTGACACAAGTGCAGTATTCGGGGGCCGAGGCCGAGGCCGGGGCAGAGGGCGGAATCAGTACAATCATCCGCAACAGGTGGCAAGCGTCACAATTCCATTTCATCAACAACCAATACCACTACAGCAGATACCACCACAGCAGCAACAACAACAGCAGAGGCCAAATCAGGGACAAAGGAGGTTTCCTAACACGAGGCCGAAAAGAGTATTTGATGTACCTCCTTATACGTATGCAGAGTTACTCCAAACATTACTGGGTTTGAATTTGGTGGAAAAGAGGACTATGGCGCCAATGATGGGCACTCCTCCGTTTGGTTTTGATACGAATAAGCACTGCGAGTTCCACTCCGGGGCTCTTGGCCATGACATAGAGACTTGCCACGCGTTCAAGCATGTGGTACAAGATCTGTTGGATAGCAAGGACATAAATTTTGGACAAGAAGGTCCGAACATAGTACAACAGCCCATGCCCAACCAAGGGGCAAATGCTATTTTGACTGAGGAGGGTTTGAACCTGATCATGAATGTTGATGAACTAAAAACACCGTTGTGTGAAATAAAGAGCAGGTTATTGAAAGGAGGTGTGTATCCGGGCTGTGATGAGTTTTGTCTAGAGTGTTGGACCCAAGTTGGGGGTTGCGCTGAATTGAATAAGGGTATTCAGACCTTGATAGATGAAGGCACGTTGCAATTCGACAGAACGGCAGTTGAGAAACCTGCAGAAGTATTAGCTGATGAGCAAAGTGATGTAGCTACAGTGACAATTCCCTGAAAAACGATAACTATAACGGCGCCAGCCAGAAGACCGACGATCACTATCACAAAGGCAGGGCCAACGTCTTATGAGAGCACTAAGACAGTACCCTGGACTTATGGGCTGGAAGCGTATTTTGATGGGGAGAAAATCGATATCAGTAAACAGCCAGCTGGGGTTGTGGACAATGTCATCGGGACTGGAGGGATGACAAGGAGCGGGAGAATTTTTTATATCGCCTGAGGTAGAGGCTGAACGATTAGCAAAAGGTAAAGGAAAAATGAATGAGGATGTCCCTGTGCAGAGGAATGAAAAAGAAACATCACTGAAAGATGTAGAAGAGTTTATGCGCCTTATCCGTAAGAGTGACTATAAGATTGTTGAGCACCTTCAACAAACGCCGTCGAAGATATCCATACTGTCGCTGTTATTGTGTTCCGAAGCCCATAGGAATGCGTTATTGAAAATTCTGGACACGTCGTTTATACCCCAAGATGTTTCTGTGAATCAGTAGGAGGGGGTGATGGCGCACATGAATGCAGGCCATAGTTTGGGGTTTACGGATTTTGATTTGACCCCAAGGGGAAGAGAGCATAACATGGCGTTGCACGTCTCAGTTGAATGCAGGGGCACAGTCATGTCCCACGTGCTGGTAGATATCGGATCTTCCTTGAACATGCTGCCAAAGAAAGCAATGATGAAATTGGACATCAGGGGGATCATTTGTACGCCTAGTGACTTGGTGGTCAGGGCATTTGATGGTACACGAAGGTCAGTCTTTGGATCTATAACGTTACCTCTGCAGGTGGGGCCGGAGATTTTCGAAACTGAATTTTACATTATGGACATCCAGCCAGCATATAGCTGTCTTCTTGGACGACCATGGATCCATGGTGCTGGGGCAGTCACATCTACCTTGCACCAAAAGCTAAAGTACATGGTGGGGGACAGTGTGGTTACAGTTTGTGAGGAGGAGGATATATTGGTTAGCCATTTGTCGTCATTCAAGTACGTAGAAGTCGACGACGAGATTCATGAGACACCCTGTCAAGCCTTTGAAGGGTTGCGCATTAAAGACAAAGTTCCAGGGCCGGGTAAAGCATCAGAGGTGGCAGTATCGTCATACAAAGAGGCTCAGGCTCTAGTGAAGACTGGTGAGACCAAGGGCTGGGGCAAGGTTCTGGATATCCCCGTGAAGACGGACAAATTTGGGCTAGGGTATCAACCTTCATCATCAACGCCTGCTGCAGGGGCACCCCGTTTCAAAGGACCAATAACAATCACGGCTAGCGGAGTATATCACGAGACCATTAACGCTGTTTTGGATTCCGAAGAAGGAGACAGCGACTGCGACATGGACGCTTGGATTCAGTCGAGCGTGTCAGGACAAGGGCTTTGCAACTGGTCTATTCAGGAGACTGTTCCTGTGACCACCAAACAGTAATACTTTGTTTTCTTAATTTTTGAACAATCCGGTGTCCTACCCGGGGCATCGTGATTTTGCATAGGGCCGTTCTGTTATGTACATTGCACTGTTTAATCGTTAAATCAAAAGGCGTTTTTCATGTACAAATATTGTGATCTCTGTTTTTCCTGTTTTTAGTTTTTACAATAAAAGGGCAACGTGGTTATTCGCTTTGTATGTATTTTTGAAGCATTTAACCATTTCCTTTGCAGGATTACTATTTCAGATGGCATCTATGAACCGCCTATGACTCACTTCGACTTTGAGCACCCGGTATTTCAGACCGAAGAAGAGATTGTTGAAGATGGCGACATTCCAAAAGAGTTGTCCTGGTTGGTAAAACAAGAAGAATGAATCATTCTGCCTCATGAGGAAGTCATTGAGATCGTCAATCTGGGGTCGAAAGGGGTTGAAAGGAACATTCGTATAGGGGCCGCGCTGCAGAGCGACGTCAAGCGAAGATTGGTTGAAATGCTCAAAGAGTACAGCGATATTTTTGCTTGGTCGTATGAAGACATGCCTGGGCTGGATACAGATATGGTTGTGCACCGTCTGCCGCTAAAAGAAGAATGCCCGCCGGTTAAGCTGAAGCTCCGAAGAACCAGACCGGACATGGCTGTGAAGATTAAGGAAGAAGTTCAGAAGCAGTGGGATGCTGGTTTCCTAGCTGTTACAAAATATCCCTCATGGGTAGCTAATATTGTGCCATTGCCAAAGAAAGACGGTAAAGTGAGAATGTGCGTAGATTACCGTGATCTAAACAGAGCGAGCCCGAAAGATGATTTTCCACATCCTCACATCGATGTGCTGGTCGACAACACCGCTCAATTCTCCGTATTCTCCTTCATGGACGGCTTCTCGGGCTATAATCAGATTAAAATGGCGCCAGAAGACATGGAGAAGACTACCTTCATTACGCCTTGGGGAACATTTTGCTACAAAGTGATGCCCTTCGGATTGAAGAATGTTGGGGCAACGTATCAGCGTGCAATGACGACTCTCTTTCATGACATGATGCATAAAGAGATCGAGGTTTATGTTGATGATATGATTGCCAAATCCCAGACAGAGGAGGAACATTTGGTGAATCTGCTGAAATTATTCAAAAGGCTTAGGAAGTTCAGGTTGAGACTGAACCCTAACAAATGCACCTTCGGGGTGAGATCGGGTAAGCTGCTGGGGTTTATCGTGAGTGAAAAAGGAATAGAGGTTGATCCTGCAAAAATAAAAGCCATACAAGAAATGTCGACGCCTAAAACAGAAAAAGAGGTGCGCGAGTTTTTAGGGAGGTTGAACTACATCGCTCGGTTCATATCTCACCTAACAGCTACGTGTGAGCCGTTATTCAAGCTGTTGAAAAAAGACCAGGCTGTAACATGGAATGAAAATTGTCAAAAGGCGTTCGATAAAATAAAACAGTATTTGCAGGAGCCTCCTATTTTGATACCTCCAGTGGCAGGGAGACCCTTAATTATGTATTTGACGGTTCTTGAGGGGAGTATGGGTTGTGTTCTCGGTCAACATGACGAGACAGGGCGCAAAGAGCATGCGATATACTACCTGAGTAAGAAGTTTACTGACTGTGAATCTCGATACTCAATGCTCGAAAAAACTTGTTGCGCGCTAGCCTGGGCCGCCAAGCGTTTGAGGCAGTACATGCTAAATCATACAACCATGCTCATCTCGAAGATGGATCCTATCAAATACGTATTTGAAAAGTAGGCACTATCTGGGAGAATTGCCCGTTGGCAGATGGTTTTGACCGAATATGACATCCAGTATGTCTCACAGAAGGCTATAAAGGGGAGCGTGTTATCGGAATATCTTGCTGAGTAGCCTATTGAGGATTACCAATCGATGAGGTTTGATTTTCCTGACGAGGATATCATGTACCTGAAGATGAAGGATTGGGAAGAACCGTTGCCGGATGAAGGGCCAAAGAAGGATTCCAAATGGCAGTTGATATTTGACGGAGCTGTGAACTCCTATGGTAGCGGAATAGGGGCAATCATCACCACTCCACATGGGTCGCACATCCCATTTACTGCTCGATTGACCTTTCCGGTTACCAATAATGAAGCCGAATACGAAGCTTGCATCATGGGGCTTGAAGAAGCCATTGATTTGCGAATCAAAAATCTGGATGTATATGGAGACTCAGCTCTGGTGGTGAATCAAATAAAAGGAGAATGGGAGACACGTCAGCCCAATTTAATACCGTACATGAATTATGCGAGGAGATTGTTGCCTTTCTTTGACAAGGTTGAATTGCATCATGTGCCGCGAGCAGAAAATCAAATGGCTGACGCACTGGCCACGTTGTCTTCCATGTATAAAGTCAACTTCTGGAACGAGGCTCCCAGAATTATTATCTCTCGGCTTGACAGGCCCGCCTTCGTATTTGCCATCGACGAAGCATCTGATGATAAACCCTGGTATTTTGACATCCAGAATTTCCTGAAGAACAAGGAGTATCCGGCTGGGGCATCCAGTCACGATCAGAAGACTCTCAGGAGATTGGCTGGTAATTTCTATCTGAATCCGGACGGTGTCCTGTACAAGAGAAACCACGACTTGGTGCTACTACATTGTGTAGACGAGAAAGAGATGAAGTTGCTTATGGAGGAAATACATGAGGGTACATTCGGTACACATGCTGGTGGGCATGCTATGACGAAGAAGCTGCTGCGGGCAGGTTATTACTGGCTAACTATGGAAACTGACTGTTTCAAGTTTGCGAAGAGGTGTCATAAATGCCAGATCTATGCGGATAAGATCCATGTGCCTCCGAGTCCGTTGAACATGATGTCGTCACCGTGGCCGTTCTCGATTTAGGGAATTGATATGATTGGAAAGATTGAGCCGACGGCATCTAACGAACACCGTTTCATTTTGGTAGCATACCAAGTGGGTGGAAGCAGCATCATATGCAAATGTGACCAAGCAGGTGGTAGCCAGGTTTATCAAACGAGATATCATTTGCAGATATGGAATCCCCGAGCGGATTATTACCGACAACGGTTCGAACTTAAATAACAAGATGATGAAGGAGCTGTGTCAGCGTTTTAAGATCGAACATCACAACTCTTCTCCTTATCGACCCAAGATGAATGGCGCTGTTGAAGCGGCCAATAAGAACATAAAGAAGATTGTTCAGAAGATGGTGGTGACCTATAAGGACTGGCATGAGATGCTACCTTTCGCTTTACACGGTTATCATACGACGGTACGCACATCAATCGGGGCAACCCCATTCTCGTTGGTATACGGAATGGAAGCAGTGTTACCACTGGAAGTTGAGATTCCTTCCCTGAGGGTATTACAAGATGTCCAACTCGACGAGGCAGAATGGGTGAAAGACAGGTTGAACCAGCTGAGTTTAATGGATGAGAAGAGGCTAGCTTCTCTAGCATACGGTCGTTTGTACCAGAGTCGAATGAAGAAAGCGTATGATAAGAAGATACATCCTCGGAGCTTTCAGATGGGCGACCTTGTGCTGAAAAGGATTCTCCCGCCATAGGTTGATCACAGGGGCAAATGGACCCCCAACTACGAAGGGCCATACGTTGTCAGAAAAGTATTTTCAGGAGGAGCTTTATTGTTGTCCACCATGGACGGTGAAAACTTTACGTCGCCTGTGAATTCGGACGCAGTTAAAAAATACTTTGCTTGAAATCGACCCGCTGGACAGAAAAAAAGAGAGTCCAGGAAAAAATGGGGCATCCTGGCGAACCAAAAACAGAATAAAAGATTCGGGCAAAAATTAGGGATAAAATTGAAAAAATGTACACCCGCGAAGTTGAAAACCTACGCTGGGCGGCTTCGGCAAAAAAGGGTATCCCGGTGAACTGAAAACCCGCAAAGGGCGGTTCACGCAAAAGTTAGGGATTTAAAAAAGCGAATGACTGCGGTCCGAATTTGATACTACGGTGCACATTGGTGCGGGAGAATATACCTGAGAGTTCGATTATCAGATACAATCTCTTCAGAAGTTTGAATACCGGGAAAGCGCCAGAGTCAGGCGAGTCATAGGAGGATCAGCTCATGATGTTCGTCTGCATCACGTTGCCGACATATGTGCAAATTTGAGTTGTCACTGTATTTATGCTTCCTGTGCATACTTGTATAATTATTGTGCGTAACTTCCTCTTTTCAGGAGTTACATCCAGTGTACAAAACTCTGCCCATTCAGGGGCCCAATTAATAAAACATGTTATTCAGTATTTGATGCTTGTTCTTTACTGTTTTGTATGTGAAAAGCGCCAATGTTTAATAAAACTAGCAAGTGCATAACGTTGCTGACCCTTGCCAATAATTGCTAAAACTTCGAATTGACTGAAAATGATGTCACTAATGCTAACCTGAATAGATTTGGTTGTATAGGCTTGTCTTGTCTCGTTTGTGGTGTTGCAGGGTTCTTGACCATACGAAGTGGACGATCAGAAGATTGTAGTCCTAACCAGAGGCCCGTAACGAAAAGACTTGATCGTTATGTGAAGTGAATCCCCATGCAGGTCGCACTTCATTCCCTGAAGCTGAGATGACAATGTTCCTTATTGAAGAAGGATCAAATTCCCCAGCTAGTCGCAGCTTATCCGAAGGACATTCTCCAGCAGGGTCGTTTACCCTCAGCCGAGTTTGGTGATTCCAAGATTGTAGGCTGTATTCAGATAGTGTGGTGTTCCCCAGAAGGATTCCCCATCCCGAGCAGAGTGGTTTAGCCTCAGAAGACTAATAGTTCCAAACTTGTGAGCTGTACTCAGACAGTCTACTCTCCCCAGCAGAGATTCCCTTCCCAGTAGGGTCATTTATTCTCCCCAACGGAGTCAGTTTATTTTCCCCAAGAGAGTCGTTTCGTCCTCAGCGGAGTTCTCTCTCTGCAGCAAGTGTTTTCTTTCCTCCCAGTGGAAATCGAAGGTTAAAAGTCTCCCCGACAGAGTTGGTTGTGCGTCCGACGTTTATTTTGCCGGAATATTTTGTGATACCCGTTCACTCCCCAGCAGGGTGATATTTGTCCTCGACGGCCAAAATTGATGAAGCAAGCTTGTTAGAGCTATCCCAGCAGTTCGAGCCTGCATTTGCATCGGCATATAGTGTCATATTTGCATCCCCCAAATAAAAAAACGCGTAGCATTTCCATGTTGTATGGGGCATTACGCCATTATCAAACATACGCATTATAAAACATAGATCAGGTTGGTTAACCTTTCGCTTTCAGGCGTGCTTTCTCAATAGGAGTATGGACTTCTAAAGCTCAGATATTACCAGACTATCGAGGTCTCGCCGGGAGAAGTGTGATGATGTGATTCAGTTTATTATTTTTCCACAGAGTTGCCAATTGAGGCGTTATTGTATCCGGCCAGCGGAATGTTTTCTTTAAGATCTGTTGCTGCGGCAGCGTTTCAGGTTTTCATAAAATCAAAGTTCAGAAGTAGCCACTTGTTATCAAGACGAGTGTTTGACAGTTAGTTTCAGAATATCCCCAGTGGAGTTAGTTAATGCAAAGGATATGCAAAGAAGCTATGTCCGAGAAAATTTTCCTGCGTGATGGGCAGAAGTGTATTTTCCTGCGTGATGGGCAGAAGTGTATTTTCCTGCGTGATGGGCAGAAGTGTATTTTCCTGCGTGATGGGCAAAAGTGTAATTTTCCCGTGTGATGAGCAGAAGTGTAATTTTCCTGCGTGATGGGCAGAAGTGTATTTTCCTGTGTGATGGGAAGAAGTGTATTTTCCTGTGTGATGGGCAGAAGTGTATTTTCCTGCGTGATGGGCAGAAGTGTATTTTCCTGCGTGATGGGTAGAAGTGTATTTTCCTGCGTGATGGGCAGAAGTGTAATTTTCCTGTGTGATGGGCAGAAGTGTAATTTTCCTGTGTGATGGGCAGAAATGTATTTTCCTGCGTGATGGGCAGAAGTGTATTTTCCTGTAATATAGACAGAAGTGTGTTCCCGTGTTGGATAGGCGGATGAAGATTTTCCTGTAATATAGGCAGAAGTATGTTCCCGTATTGGATAGGCGGATGAAGTTTGTTCCTGTGTCGTAGGCAGAAGTACATTCCCGTATTGGATAGGCGGATGAAGAGTTTGTGTGATATAAACAAAAGGATATTCCCGTATTGGATAGGCGGACAAAGTGTTACTGGACCGATGCATGTGCCCCGTGAGAGATAGGCAGATGAACTTTCCTGTATCTAGACGGATGAGTTCCCCGTAGGGAACATAGTATGTGTCCAATGACAAGACAGAACCACGTTCTTATATTCGACAAAAGTATTCTCCCAGTGAAGTTTATTCCAATATTGACAAAATAGTGTTGAAATCAGATCTGTGAATATTGTTCCCCAAGTAGTGGTGCAGTTATTTTGAGGTTTATTTTTGTAGTTGGCAAATTTCCGGGTTCTATTGGTATTCAACCGTCTCGTACCTCGATTGTTTGAAGGTCGTTCGCTCTTCACTCAGTCGGGTCCAAACCGCTTGAATAGGGGCAGCTGTTGCACCCTAAAATTTGACCAACCGGTTCCCACATCTGGTTTATGTTTCGACGCATTTTGCATTCGCATTCGCATACTGCATACATGGCATTTTCATCAGTCAGATTGATTTTATCGGGATTTTAGCCCCTGGCGTTTCAGGCAGTACAGGCCAGTCAGAATAAAGGTCTGTTGAGAATTGGTGCTCGTTCCTGGTGTTTTCAGGCCATCTCGGTGCCTGAGTTTCGTTACGGTTGCGAAATTGGGTTTTAATCGGTTTAATCGGCCTCCTGGCATTTTTTAGGATTTTTCTGTCATTTTTCTGGATTTTAACGCATTTAAGGGGATTTTTCTGGATTTAATAGAGTTTTTATATTTTTTTAGAATTTAAATAAATTTTCTTTTCTTTTTTTAGAAATTAATAGATTTTTAAAAGTTTTTAGATATTGTAGTTTTAATAATTTTAGGTTTTAATTTTCTTTATTAGTTTAATAGATAAATAGATCTTTTTCTTTTAAAAAGAGTAGAAAAATGATAATAATAGATAGTGTTTTTTAGATTAGAGTTTTATTAAAGAGAGAATTAATAAAGAAAAATAATAAAATAGATAGTATGGTTTTTTAGATTTTTAATTGTTTTTCAGATTTTAAATAGGGTTTAAAAAAAGATAATTGTTTTAGATATTAAAAAATATAGTTTTAGAATGTTTTTCAGATTAATTAGATTTTATTTTGTTTTATAGATTAACCAGAGTTAATTAGATGTTATTTTTAATCTTCATTTTTTAGGATTTATTTTTAATTTTGTTTTAGGATTTTAATTAGGAGGTTATGTTTTAATTTTCATTTTTAGGGTAATTAGGTTTTTTTCAGATTTAAATTTTGGTTTTATTTCAGTTAATTGTGTTTAAGCCACTAAGCAGATTAATTCAAGTGGGCCATTTATCCAAATCATTCAGGCCCAGTTCAGTCCACTTTCGCAGCTGCCATGTGGCATATAAGTAGCTCGCCACGCGTACGTTTGCTTTTTCTCCCACCTCACACTCTCTCTCACCCAGAACCTGCCACTTGTCCACTCTCAGCCTCTCCCCAGCCACACGTGTCTCTCCCTCGCTTCTCCCCTTGCCACCGCATCACCTCGCCTGAATCTCACCGCCGGCCATGCAAAGTTGCCGGCGGCCACCCTAACAAACACCTCCGGTAACGCTAACCTCCTCCGACCACCGCCGATCTCGCCGGAAACTGCAAAAAATACCAAATTTCCAGAAAATTCATTCCAACCTCATCTTCCTCATCATCCTCTCCGATCATCAATAATCATCAAACAAGAACATCGATTATCAGCACCAGAAAATCCCAGCTTGTTCATGCGTTCAACAATGATCGTCATCCTTTCTGTATTGATCTTCATCAGTATCATCAGCACTCTAGCAAGGATCTCCAGAAATTTTCCAGAACATCCATTGTGTTCTTCGTTCACCTTCATAGACCGTCCTCAAGAACCTTCATCGATCACCCTTCAACTCTCATCAGGAGCGCTCAAGAACAGGTGACGCCACCTCCAGAAATTCACAAGGATTCTCATCGCGCTCTTCATTCTGCAAGGATCTTCATTGTTCGTCGTGATTTTCGTGCATCAATCTTCATCTTCTCCCTCAGAACTTCATCGTGTTCTTGAGACGTTCCCCATAAATTCTCCATAATAACGAGTCTTCATCAGCATTCGTCGCCGTCCTCAGAATATCCAAAAGTTCCTCCAAGAACCTACGCCGTCATCAAAACTATCCAGGTTCTTCTTTCTCCTTTCTCTAGCTTGTAAGCATGCGTGCGGTTCGTATATCTGGAATTGGTTTAGTTTTGAGTGATAGGTCGGAAAGGGGATTAGGGTGGATTGGCGAATGATTTGGGAATGGCTTGTTTGTTTCAGATAGGGAGATTTTCAGAGAGGGAGGGTTTGGAGAAAGGCACAGCGCCGCTAGGGTTTCAGTTTGGGGGAGAGATGAACAATACTCATCAATGTTAGTTAGTTTAGGTTTTTTGTTTATGCTGAAATTGGGTTGTATAGAAGCCGGGCTTTAGGCCCAATTACACGAGTTGCTGAACCATACTCCCTGGATTCCATTCACACCCCCTCCCCCTGGTTTGAATTGAATATGGGCCATTGCACAATTGCTAATAGCACCCCCCAATTGGGCCCAGAACGAAAGTACAAAGGGATATGTTGCTGCTTGCACCCCCCTGCTTGCTTGTTTTTGATGTTTTTTCTGAATAAGACCATGGGCCCAGCGCAATGCTTCCTGCACTCCCATCCTGGGCCCAATTTGTATTCTGAATGTAATAAATTGCTATTGGCGCCTCCCCCCTTTGTGTTCATATTAATTGAATTCCTTTCTTTTTCTTTTCATTTGTATATAATTCATAAATAATTCATAAAAAAATACAAAAATAATCTTTTTAACATGGGACTTTTTTCCCCATTTCAATGATTGGCTGAAGAAAATTGCAAGAAAATAAAAATATTGTTTTAGATTTTTTTTCCATTTATGGTGATTTTTTACATATTAATTGCTTTTATTTTCATATTGTTTGTACATGCATATTGGTGAATTTTGTTTAGGCCTTTAAATTCGTATTTTGATCCTGTTTTTTTGTGGTAGCTAGATTAGAGCATTAAGTGCCCTTAGAAATTTATTTCACATTTTTGTGAATAAATCTTGGTTACTCTTGATTAGGAAACATTAGGATAGTATAATTAGGGTTTAAACCCAACATAGGTGCACTTGAACATTTTATTTTGGGTTTTCTAGATTGAATTAGAGTATGGGACCTATGGGGTATATAGGGTAGATATAGTATTTCCCTTAGAATTAATATTAGACTTGTAAATATTATATTACTATTTTTAGTATATTTTACAATTGTGTGATTGTTTGGTTTGCCCATTTTTGGGGTTTATTTTGTTGCGTGGGCTTTTTGGGCTTTTGCTTGGGGTGTGGGATTAGTTAGAGCTTTTGGAGATTGGCAAGGATTAAAGAGGAAAATTGAAGATCAAAATCAAAGCTTGATGAAGATTGCTTGGCTTGTTTGGAGTTGTTTGAAGACCATAGGACATAGGGTATAGGTAGAGCCTTAGAATAGAAATTTTCTTCATAAACATGGATGGTTTCTTTTGCCTCCATTCTTCTCAATTATTAAAAGTCTCTCCTTAATACTCACATCCCTCCTTTGGAAGGATTAGTGACTGTATCCAGGAGATAGAACTTTGAGAGAAGTAGTCTGTATTATGTTAACTTTCTGTAGGCCACCTTTGATGTTCAACAGACTGTTTAACATTCAAAATCCTCTTATAATCATTTCTCTGTTGGAGAGTTTGCTTTGAAGAATCCCTTGAAGATTGAGGATGAAGTACATTGCCTTGAAAACTGTTAGAAGAAGGAGCTGGTGCTGTCAGAGCTGTGCAACTGTTTGAAGTAGGACTTACTGTTGCTTAGATGTTGATGATGTCTACTGTTTAGAGTTGCTGCTTGTGGTAGCTTGCTGTTTCTCTTGAAGATTGGATGCTTATTTGAAGTTTTTAGATGGATGAAGACCTTGCTTGAAGGTGTTGGTGACTTGTTGCTGTTTCTATCAGATTTTGCTGTTTAGAGCTGTTGGTGCTGTTTAGAGCTGTTGATGTATTGTTTGAGTTTCCTGGCTGTATTGTTTGATAATTACCCTGTTAGGTTTAAAGTGAATTATGTTCACTTTTGCCCATTGTTTTCTAGGTTCGAGGTTGAGTGGGACTCCCTTGCCTCGCTTGTACTGTTGCATTCATGCATTTTACTGCTTTACTGTATATATGATGTTTCTTTTCCGTTTATTCCCTTAGGATCTCTGTTTCTCTCTGCGCAAGAGAGAAATATGACAGACATTAGGCTCTCATCCATGCATGCCAACATTAGGGTAGATTTTGATTCCCTTTTTAACCCTAGGTTTTAGAGCTTCTTTCTCTTCTTTCTCAAAACAATCAGGAAAAAATACAATAAAAGGATAAACATCAATAAAAGATAGTTCTTGCGTAAAAGACTGTAAACCAATCACAGAGTCATTTTTGTCCGCTTGGACCCATAATCAGGAGAAAACCTTTTTCAGAAGGATAAAAAACAATCAAGACAGACTTGTGTCGTACGTGGCCCGAACTACGTTTGCTCTGATCTTTCATGCCGTATGAAAGTACGTAGGCATAGGATGCGATATCCTAGCGAGCAACCTCCCCCTCCTTTCCCGTAGGTAGGCGAACTACGTTGACTCTGATTTCTCGTTCCAGACGGGAATACGTAGGCATAAAGTGCGATACTTTGCCGAGTCATTTTCTTTTCTTTTACCCCAGACCTGTAAAATAGATAGAATAACAATCCTTTCGATAGAAAACAAGCGTGGATCCCGTCGAGTACGACGGACGTGAGGGATGCTAATACCTTCCCCTTGCATAACCGACTCCCGAATCCAGGATTTGGTTGCGATGACCATTCCTTTCCCGTCTTTGCGGTAGGTTTACTTCGAGCGTTTCCTTTCCCTCTTTGGGATAAATAACGCACGGTGGCGACTCTTCTGTTCAGCCGGCGCCGATTTTCGCAGTAGCGACACCGCCCGCTCATCACCACATCTAACTTTTCATCAAGCCGTCGTTAGGCTTTTGACGTTAAAAACAGCGCTGAGTGGGAGGCAACCCATCTGTTCTTGTTTTTCTTACCTTATATTATCGTATTTATTTTCACTACTTGTTTTATACTTTTAAATGTCCTTACATTCTTTCTTCACTAATTTTCAAATTTTTTTTCTATCTTTCATTATTTTATATCTCCTTCTGTCTTTAAAACATATTTTTTTACTGAATTTGTTCTAAATTGTCTCTTGGAATTTTTTCTTACCTTCTCCTCTTTCCTCTGACTAGCTTCTTCCGACTATTTTTCCACCATAGACAACGTAGATTATATGCAAACCGTTTTTAGAGGTAGAGCTCAGAGAGATAGATTTGAAGCATTGAGACAAAGAATCTTAGCGCTAACCATTTACTATGATGGACCTGCCATGGATCAACTAGGTATCCATGATAGTGTCCTCTTCCTGTTTAACCATTTGGGTTGGGAAAAGGCTACCTTTAAGACTAGATTTGTTACCTAGAGAGAGCTTACATTAGAATTCCTTAGCTCCCTAGTTTACCTGCCAGAACATGGTTACAGATCCACTAAGGGGCTGGTATGCTTTAGACTCTTCGGTATCGATTACACATTCAACCATAGCACACTAGCAGGCCTTTTAGGATTCCCTAGCGGATCCTTTGTTTACACTACCACCCAGGAGGAGGAAATGGATATTGAGCTAGACTATTTCTGGGGAACCATTTCAGGAAACTACCACCCGAGCCGAATGACATGCACTCTAATGAGATCTATAACCCTGCCATTCTTTATTTCCACAAAATGTTAGCCCACACCCTATTTGGGAAGGAGAAAAACATTACCTCCGTCTCTAAGGACGAGCTGTTCATTTTGTACTGTGTTTCTTAGGGTAGGCCTATTAATGTCGTGTCTTTCATGATGAAAGCCTTTGACCAACTTATTCAGGAACCGAACACAACTATCACAATAGGAGGTCTCGTCACCATGATTGCTAACGCAATTAGACTTAGGTACCAGCTAAAAAGAGTGGTACCATTACGCACCATTCGACAAATGAACTTACAGTTTTGTTTTAACCAACGTGTCATTAGGAACTTAGGACCTGCACCTTTCGAATACCTTATTGCTAACAAAGTGGTCCATCTTTTTACACTACCAAACCATGAGCGCGTAAGTGTCCACAACAGAGACAACTGGCTGTATGAGTTGAATGAACCTATGGGTCCCCCGTCACCTCTTGAAGAACCACAAGACTATATGTATTACAAGAACTATGTATCCAAAGCTGAAACCGACCCTCAGACCCCTCCTAACTACCATGATTCCACTAAGCCCAACAATACTCAATATGCTGAAAATTTGAGTACCATTTTGAAGACTGTGGATGAGTTCAAGACGGAAATTACAACCATGAAGGAAAAATTGAAGACCTTGCACCTGGACATGATAAAGTTAATAGACATCACTGTTGAGCAATTTAGTTTTATGGCTCGCGAATTAGACAACTTGAAGAAGCAGAAGGACTGATATTTCTATTTTTTTTTTCTACCTTTAAGAATTTTTACAGTATTTGTTTTATTTGGTTTTGTTTCATTTTGTAGTTCATTAAACAATCGCAACAACTACTTATTATTAATGCTATCTGAGTTTCTAAATAAGTTTGTTTTTCTTAAATTTACATTTTCTTTATGACTATTTATCATTATTATCCTGAATTGATTTTTCGCGATGCCAAAATCTACAAATGAACCCATCAGCAGATTCTGTACCATACAGAATTTGCTGCTATCACGATCGTCACCCCTTTGCCACGACCGTCACGCGCCTACGACCGTAACGTGTCTGTAACGATTGTCACGTCGTTCAAAGGTACGTTCTGCTATATCAGTAGAAAGGAGTGTCGCTACTGCGAAAATTGGCGCCGGCTAAACAGAAGAGTCGCCACCGTGCGTTATTTATCCCAAAGGAGGGAAAGGAAATGCTCGAAGTAAACCTACCGCAAAGACGGGAAAGGAATGGTCATTGCAACCAAATCCTGGATTCGGGAGTCGGTTACACAAGGGGAAGGTATTAGCACCCCTCACGTCCATTGTACTCGACGGGATCCACGCTTGCTGGTTTGTCTACAGGATGCAAAAACAATCTATCTACGGCTGCTAAGTCTAAACGGGAAAAAATTGACTCGATAGAGCGTCGCACTCTATGCCTACGTATTCTCGTCTGATACGAGAAATCAGAGCAGCTGTAGTTCAGCCTACTATAGCTAAAACGGGGAAAAAGGGAAGAAGGTAAAAGGGAGCTCGCTAGGATATCGCATCCTATGCCTACGTACTCTCGTCTGGTACGAGAGATCAGAGCAAACGTAGTTCGACGGGAAAACGAGTCTCGATTGCACGGGGGCAAGAGAAGGGGTCTCGATCACCTGAACGCGAGAGAAAAGGGGTTTCGATCGCACGGGGGCGAGAACAAAGAGGAAGCAGGCCTACGCCTAAACGGGAAGGAACTCGGGACACACACGCAAGAACCTAAGACGTAGGAGCGAATGCGTCGCATGTCACCCAAAGGGTACCATACTAGACATCCTAGACGATTGAGAAGAAACTCCTCAACTGTCATTTCCTACGTATCTAACGATACAGCTCACAACACTCGACGGTTGCCTGAAGACTTGAATAAGATGATGATGTTGAACGAAGCGGCTCCGTTGGCTCCTGACATGTGCGCAAGCTCAATTCCAATCTTCTCCTCTCTGGATCCTTTATGAGGACGCTCGAACCAAGAACCAATGTAACGCTTAGACCGTCATGGTTCGACTTATACGAGAAATAGAACTATCAGCGGTAGCGTATTGATATCCGTGTCAAAGACAAGATAGAGAAATGATATCGAAAATCATTCTCCAATTGAATCGTGTCACACGGCCAGCCAGAAATAAAATCGAAGATAAAACGGATAGAAAAGAAAATAGGAGAGAAATCCAACACAAAATGGAAATAATAGCCTACTCCTAAAATACGGCAATTAAAGTCCAATAGAAAATATTCTGAAGAAATTAAAAGGAATGCATAATGGAAAATAGCATAGAAAATTCCTATCTAAAATATTATAATATTCTATAGAGAAAAATAGGAAAAAAAACTATATTAAATCTATAATATTCTATAATACGCTAAAAATAATAGAATATAAATTCTATATTAAAATCTATGCATAATATTCTAACTATGAAAATGAAATTATAATCCTAAAGAGAAAAAATAAATTGTAAGGAAGGGGGGTACAATCCTGAAAAACTGGGGTAAGGCAGAAAAAACAGAATTGGGCCTTAAACCCACCACAAAAAAAAGTTCAGAAAAAACAACAAACACCAAAGGGGGGTGCGCTGCTGGGAAATTAGAGGTGTAGTCAGAAAAACTACCATTCTGGGCCCAGCCCAATATCATTTCGTCAGCCAGAAAAAGAAAAAAGAAAAAAGGAAAAAAAACGGGGGGTGAAACGGGCGAAACGGAGGTGCGATCCAAAGATCTTGTTGGGCTTGAGGCCCAATCCCCACTCACGAGCTCTCCTCTCTGAATCCTCACTTCTCTCCAATCAAACCCTGAAACCCTAACTTCTCTCTCTTCTCCCCAACCACTGTTCACCCTCAAACCCTAGCGGCGCCATCTCATTCTTTCTCTCGTTCTCAACACCTCTCTCTCGTCAACCTCTCTCAGATTCTTTCTCTCTCAGTCACAAAAATATTTTCTCTCCAATCATTCTTGCTATCATCTTCCCTCTATCCGATCCTTCCGTCTCCAATCTTTCCTCCTTACTCGCTGACGGCTTCGAAGATGGATCCAAGAATGAAGAAGGCTGAAACAGGGCATGATAGAGGACGAAAATCAGTCTGGAAGTTCTTTAATGGTGTCTTGCGAAAATCGGTCGTTATTGCTTGTTGATGAAAGACCGGTTGTAGATCTGAAGTTGCATGTTATGAGGAGGCTTGGATTTGAAGTCAGAAGAAGATGAGGACTCAATAGGATGTGACCGGTGTTCGTTTATCTTCGATCTGATGAAGACGAAGCTCAACGACGAGATTCATGGAGGTATTAGAAGGAACTGATGTTGGATGTTCGTTAGTGACGGTGATAAGAGAGTGAAAGAGGATCCATTGAGTTTCTGAAGAAAGATTGAAGGCTCAAAGATTTCTGGAAAATGATGAACTCGGTTGAATCTCCTTGGAGCAATCTGGCAAAAGGCAAGAACAGATGGATGAGCAGGTTGAAGGATCTTGAAGATTCGCTGAAGATCTGGACGAAATATGATGAACGATGAAAATCGCCGATGAACTGATGCGAAATCTGTTATGGATCGATTTCTGGAACACGATGAACATTCACGGACGTTCTTGATGATCTTAAACGAGTCTTGGTGAAGCTTTCCGGAAATTGTATGATGAAGGTTAATGAGAAATCTGGAAAAATGCAAGAACAGATGAAGTTTCTGGTGAGGATTTGAATCTGGGATGAAGATTGTGAAGATCATGGTGAAAAAGTGCAGTTTCCGGCGAGTTGTTATGAGTTCCGGCGACAGTTACGGTGGCCGAAGGTGGTTGCATGGCCGGCGGCGAGGGTTTCCGGCGAGATCACCGGTTGGCGCATGTGAGACACTTGGCACAAGGGAAGAGAGAGAGAATGGCAAGTGTGTGTGAGGTGTCAGTGAAAGAGAAGGAAACGTGGCAGCAAGAGAAAACACACGCGTGGCCAATTTATATCATGACAAGTGGCAGTGAGATTTGGACTGGGCCTCCAAAAACGCAAGGCCCACGAAAATGCTTATTTCTGATCCAACTTGATTAATACTGAAAATTAATGATTAATGACTCACTTAATGATTAAACCTAATTAAGACTCAATTAAAATGATGATTAATGCTGATTAGCAATTCAATTAATGGAAAACGGAAGTTAAGACTAATCTAGACCTAATTAACATCTAAAATGAACATTGATTAATAAAAGCTAATTAATAAAACTAACTCTAATTAATACTACTTGATTAAACTAATCTAAACAAACTCTAATAAATTCTAATAACAGAAAAATCTATTAAACTAAACAAATCAATTAAACTAATACCTATTTAAAAATAAAATCTATAAATTCTAGAAATAAAATCTATTAAAAATCTATAAAAACTATTCAATTAATCTAAAAATATCTATTTAAAAATTCTAAAAGAAACTATTATATCTAAAAAATGAATTATTCTAAAAATAGCAAATTGTTATTAAAGTTCTATTAAAAGAATTAAAATCCTAGAAAAACAATTAAAATTCAATTAAAATTCTAGAAAATAAAGGAAAGATCTAAAAATGCAATAAAGCTGATTAAATTGAATAGAGAACAACTGCGCAACTATAGCGAAATAAGCGGTAAAAACCGGACACCGAAATGTCCTCAAAAATAACAGCGAGAGCTGAAAACATCGGAACGAGCACAAATTCTCAAAATAAATCCTCGTATTGGCCTGAAATGCCTGAAGCGCGATCAGAGGGCTGTAATCCCGATAAAGCCAATCTAACTGAAAAAATGCAATGTAGGCGGTATGCGAATGCGAATGCAAAATGCGTCGAAACATAAACCAGATGTGGGAACCGGTTGGTCAAATTTTGGGGTGCAACAAGGATTCGTTTCTACCTCTTTTCCACTAACTCCATAAACCACCCACGAACCCTCCTTCATCTCATTCAACACTCTCCATAACTCCATTCACCTATTCAACTGCCCATCTCCATAACCCCGGTTTCCATATAAATCACCCTCCCGTCTCCATTACCTTCATCCTACCCATAAATTTCCTCTTGCCCCACATTCTCTCATTGCATGCATAATGGAAAGGCAAAATCTACAAATTCCAGACCTTTCAACAATAACCTTCAGAGACGACGAACAAGGTGACCAACAACGAACTAATTACATTAGTTTCTATCAACATTCTGTCCAACCCACTGTCATACCCTAAATTTGTCCTACCCTTTTGTAAATTTTTTCGCATTTATCGTTTCATGCCGTTTGGACACGTGCCCACCCTAAATTGGGCGTTTTTCAAAAAAAATTTCTTTCTGACCAATTAAGGCGTGACACGTGGCTTAACAACCCTTTTTGTGCATACTATTTCCTTTCTTAAATTCCTAAAACCTTTTTTTTCTTTTCTTTTTAAAATATTATTAATAAATATGTTGTGTACATATAGCTCTTTTATTTGTAAATATTAAATTCCGTAATTTTTGTTGGTATTACATATGTATTTGTTAATATCTATTATGTTTATTGTTAATGTTTATGAATTAGATATTTGTTAGGTATATTATTTAGTTATTATATTTAGTAGTAAATACTAATTGCTGAAAATTAAAAAAGAGACAGGATTGGAGTGGACAGGCCCATTACTTGGGAGGAGCCCGTTAGGGTTTTGCAGGATTGTATATTTAAGAAGAGAAGATTTTCAGAGTGAAGGAGGGGAAGATACTGTTCATTATCCTCTTTCCCATCAAAACGGCCGCCTTCCAATTCACTCCCAACCCTAACCTTTCCCTCAAGTTCAATCTGCCATCATCACCTTAGACCCTCCTCATCTTCCTCCCAATTGTAAAAACCCGCAGCCGAATCTTCATTTCTACATATCCATCGCCATTTTCTTTTCCTCACATCAGTTTCCGACCAAACCATCTCCCTCACTGAGCTCAAACAGCGCCGCCAAACCCCTCACCTCCACCCTCTTCTGTTCACACTTCCAAAACCCTCTGCCATCCTCTCTGATAAACCACTGCGGAACCTCTTCAATGTCACCTTCAGTTACCGCGAATAACCCAACGAAGATGTGGATTATTTCAACTTCCAGCCGCGGAAGTTGTGCTCAGAAGCTGTTCGATGAAATGTCGTGATATAGAAGCGTGCCAAGGGAGTCGTTGTTTCCGCAGTGAGCAACGACACGGTTTCAACTTCACAACAACTCCGACAATAACACCGAGCAATCCAACAAATCTGAACAACTCAAAGGTTTCGCTTACTCGACTCCGCAGCAAGTACCAGCGCATATCGCAACACACCGTTGTCATCACCTTCGTAATTACCATGGCAGTTTAAGTGAAGTGGCCCTGTTTGGTTTTGTATATTTTGTGATGTTAATTTTCAGATACCGTCATGAGCCGCCGCTGTTGAACATTGAGGATATTTCGAAGCCGAACCGCAGATCAAAGAACTCATGAGGACGCCAGCATAAGTGAAAATTCTTGTTGAAATGCAGATAACAGCATTGATTAAGATGTTCACAAGATGATAACATACACTGTGGTAACGATATAACGCATTTCTTCTCTCATTCTGTTCATGCTCTACATTTGTTAATGCTGTTAACCTTTCATTCTACTGATGTTGTTGCTGCGATATGGTGTTCTAGAGATTGTTACTTGGGTGGCATGGCATTGGTATGAGATCCAAAGGTTTATTTCATTTAAAGTCAACATACTGCAATGCTACTGATATTACATTAGCATATGATAAATTTTGATTCTGTTTAAAGGCAATATACTGCTACTTCATTCACATTAAACTTGCTGCTGTAAGGAGATTAAATTGTTATATTCAAATTTGAACATCATTTGCCTCCTCTATAGTCATAATGTTGTCTCAATTGTGTGTTCTGTTTCTGATTTGGGTATGCTGATTGTTGATAGTAGTGGTATGTTGAAATGTCCTATTGTCTATTACATATCGATTTCTGATACGGCCTGGTGAGTTTATGAGCTATTAGCGATGGTTTTATGCTGTTGTCGTTGCTATTATTCCATAGATATATAATTTGTTTTGTCCCTATTTTGAAATGCATGAACTTTAAGTTTCTATGTCTAGACATATTGAAATTTATTATGTTTCATATGGTAGATTTTTCTAAAAAGCATTGGTACTGATATGCATCATATGGATTTTGGAATCATCCTCATGGGGCCTGTATGTAGTTCTAATTGTTTCAAGTATAGTTGCTGTTTGTTAATTTCCAAGCATTGTATAAAATCATTTGCATAGCCGCCGTTGTCCCATTTATTCATTTGTAAACTTAGTATTGTTGTTGCTGCTGCGATTTTGTGTTCAAAACATGCGTATTGACGGTTATGCTTGCATATTTTTCATGAGGCCGCAGAAATCTAAATGAGTAAATGGCATGAAATCTTTAATTGCATCATATTTTATTTTAAAAGGCGCAGCATTAGTAAGATTGGTTTGATTGAGCATGTCAACATCATTAGTTCATTGTCGTCATGAATGCATCTGCGGCGTAAGGTTATTAGTTTTTCACTTTTGATTTGCTTGCAGTTTTGCAGTTTTCTTATTATGTGTATATGATTGATGGTTCATATGAACTAATGATAGTTGGGTTAAGGGTATGCTTGTGTTCATGTAGACATTATCCACTAGATTGTCTACCAATTTTTATATGCCATCTTGATCTATGTAAATAACATGTAGATAATAATCTTAGAAGTAGTTACCATCATACATACACCACTCTTTAATCATTGTGTTTAATTTATTAATTTTTATCAATTAATTAGTTTTGGCTTAAGTTTAATTAATTCAATTTTGGCTAGAATTTTATTTGATCAATTAATCTTGATTGTTTATTAGCTTAATTAGTCAATTCATTTCAATTTTTTTTAAAATTAATTAGTTTGTGTATATGAGACTACTAAAATATTTTTTAATTAATTACGAAAGTATCGAGTTTTTGGAGTCGTGCATTCCTTGAATTCGAGAATGGTTACTATCAAGGTGTACACTTTGAATAGTATATCATTCGAACTTTCGTTCCTAAAACACTTCTTAATTATTTGGACCAATACTTACATTGTCCAACAAACATATTTTATAATTAATTGAATGAAAAAGGTGTCGTCGAGATCCAGCATTTCGATAATACCCCAATTAATTGGTTGTGAGGCCTACGTCTCATTTATCAAATAATTGTCATTTCTCTCATTTTTAAAACCAATCTCACGCCCTCACATCTCGTACCTCAAACTATTTTCATACCTCATTTCACTTCAAATCTTTTTCAAACATTTTCTCGATCAAACTTCGAAAGAAGGAGGTTCTTGGAGTCTAGCATTCCTTGAATTTTCGAGTGAATAATTCTCGAGGCACGCCCTTTGAATTATTATTCATTCAATCTTTCGACCTTTTTAAATATCTTTTTTCGATTCATACTTCGAAAGAAGGAGGTTCTTGGAGTCTAGCATTCCTTGAATTTTCGAGTGAATAGCTCTCGAGGCACGCCCTTTGGGTTGTTATTCACTCAACCTTTCGACTTTTTTCAAACTCAATCATTCTCAATATTCTCCTAAGTCGAATGCTCGTCCGCATTCGCAACCCATTTCCTTCACAATTTCTCGTGGTCTCGATATTAGGAGCACCCTTAGGGACTAATATCGTTTCTCACAACCTTAACCCTTGACACGTCGTCAAGTCGGTTCCATCTTCAATCAAATCTTCGACACGTCGTCAAACCAGTTCAAAACAATTCCCTTTTGGCCTCGCATGCCATTCTTCGATTCGATCCTTTCACAAACACATTTTTTAAACTTACGAAAGAGGGATATTCTTAGAATCTAGCATTCTTTGAATATTCGAACGAGTAACTCTTGGGCGCGCCCCCGAGTTGTTATTAGTTCATTCTTTCGTTTTCAAAATATCCAACTCTTATCTTCAACTCATTCAACCCAATTTCCGAAAGAACTGAGTTCTTGGGATCTCGCATTCCTTGAATTCTTGAATGACAAGCTCTTGAGGCACGCCCTTAGGTTGTTTGTCAGTCACTCTTTCGTCTCTCAACTCAACGTCAAACCAATTCAAACCTCATCTTTTCGTGGTTGTTACCACGAACTACGGACGCTCTGATTCTTTATTCATTCTTGAATATAAGATACGTAGGCACAAGATTGCGATGATCTTGGCGAGCACACTTCTATCCATCTTCCGTTTTCCCCCATCCTTTCCCGTAGTCGAACTACGACGCTCTGATTTCTCATTCTCGTCCGAATGAGCATACGTAGGCACAAGGGCCCCAATCCTTGGCGAGCACCCTATCTTCTAAACACCCATCTCTCCTTTGCGTCTTTAACCTTTTAACCTATCAATTCTACCTTTACCAGCGAGAAGAAAACAAGTAAACCTAAGCAACACTCCCCACAATTACCTTAAGAGGTTCCCGTCGAGTACGACGGACGTGAGGGGTGCTAATACCTTCCCCTCACGTAACCGACTCCCGAACCCGGAACTTGGTTGCGACAGCCCTGTTCCTATCCCTTCGTTTTAAGAGGTTTTCTCGATATTTTCCTCTCCCGTTTATTCGGGAAAAATAAAGTTCGGTGGCGACTCTGTCGAACCGCAATTTCCGCGCCTTTCGCGCGAGGGTCGTATTTTCGAATGTGATTTTTCGAGGTGCGACACCCACCAGATACGTCGACGTCGCTTGCCTCACAGAGTTGGGCATCCTCGACGGTGTCACATGGATGCTTCACAATGTCGGACTTTGGCAACTTTGTACTACTCCGCAACCAACGTACGAAGCTTTGACATCGGAGTTCTTGAGTTCCTTTGCGTACATCACACCGTCAGAAGACAACAACCAACTAACCGGTGTTGCCACTTTCCTCCTGTTTGGTACGAAATATGAGTTGAATCAAAATCAAATTGCTCAGATGCTCCACTTCCACCATGGAGACAATGCCCATCGCAGAGTACCTCTGGACCAATTCTTTCAGCCCACATTCGCCTTGTGGAACTAGTTAACCGGTACCAATGCCGACAGCTGGGACAACCTAAATGCCACCTTCATTCACAACCCCGCCATCCGCTACTTCCATCGAACTCTGGGGAACACTATCTTCGCCAGAGATAGCAACCACAAGGTGAACTCCAAAGAGCTATTTTTCGTCCATTGTCTATTCGCTCCAGAACGTGTAAATGTCGCGTTGTTACTCTTAGCACACATTCAAGCTATTTGTGGTCGAGGCTCCAAGCCCTTCTATTTTGGAGGCATCGTCACATCCATTGCTCTGGCCCTAAACCTCGGCGACCGACTCACCAACCTTCCATTCCTGCCTCTCGTCTCTCTGGACATCGACTACTGCCGCTCCTCACACCTCATAAAATTAAGGGTCGGCGACAAATACCATCTAGTAGTTTGGAACCGCACGATTCAAAGCATTATTATGCCTTGCAGGAACCACATTGATCCCCAGAATCGAGCCAACTGGCTCTTTGACTTAGCTGCTCCTGAAGCAAATGCAGCCGCCTCTAATGTTAAAGATCATGCGCCTGCATATGAGATTGAGCAAGAAATGGATCGAGCCGCTCCAGAAGAGACACAACCACCAGCTGAAGAAGGTACGTCCTCCCGATGCCACCGCCGCCCTGAGCCTGAGCCAACCAATGAAGAAATCCTCTGCAGGATTTGGCAACAAAACCAGATGGCCGCGCAGCTCGAAGTTCGCCACCAGGGACAAGTAGACCAAGGCTAGCGATTCGACAACGTCGTTGATGAGATGGTTGCCCTCACCATACGCATGCAAGACCTCAACGACTACATCCATCACACTGGCGCTCTAGACCACACCACACGATATGGACGCGGACGAGCTTGAGGCCGAGGCAGAGAGCAGGGCCCTGAGTAGTTTTAGTTTTTCATTTTTGTACTCTCGCATTTGTATTTTTCTTGTTTCCCCGCTGCATTTATATCGAAACATTGAGGACAATATCCGATATAGTGTGGGAGAGGTACTTTATTTCCATTCTCTACGTTTATGTAATTTCCCCTTTCAGCAATTTTAATTCAATAAAGCAGCTTTTACATGTACTTTTCTCCATTTACGCGAATTCCCCAACATTATTTCAGCTATACAAAATTTGTTTACTCACTCTGATTGATGCATAACTTGACATGCCAAGATAAAGCCCGAGTTAGGAAATCCCGAGAAAGAATTCTGACAAAACCCATACTATCCTGACACCTTAGACCCCCTATTTATGTGAGTCAATTTCAATACCTACTTTATCGAAGCCTTAGGTTTCAGCCCAAGACGTAGCCCCTAGTAGTTTATATAAGCAGTCAGCACCGTCTTAAGCACAAACCACATGGAAAGCCGATGAAAATAAGTGATTGATGCCTAATCATAAAGAAATTCGTTCCGCGACTATGTAGTGTTTTTCACTTCTGCAATCCGGAAAAAAAAAAGAAAAATAAGGAAAAAGAAATCCGCTGTCAGTTGGTTCATAGGTCCCTGGTTATGGACTTGGTAGGGCGAATTACGATTCGATCCCCCACAACTTACAAATTGGATATAATGAAGGGTACCACACTCGTGCACCAGACCCCATACTAAAAAAAAAGGATCAAAATCACTAACCGGCTATTCCACTACGTGCGTGTAAAGGCAAAGGGCTTAATGTGATTGCGCTAGAACGAAACTGGGTGAACTTTGGGGCGAGAAACTTTACGCCGAGCTACAATAGAATGATTGGGACCGGCTTGCATAAGAAGGAGGCCTTCGAGCATACTTGTCGTTTCGTGTCACGACCGCATACGTGTTATCCTAATTTAATCTCTGACGTCCCAACTAAACGCCTCGAGAGCTTTTTAAAAATGCAAAAGAACGTGCCACATGTCTGCATTGGTCTATCTTTCCGATTTTTCGTTTGAGGACAAGCAAAGATTAAAGTTTAGGGGAGTTTGATAACGCGAAAATGTATACTATATTAGTCATGTTTTTCATTTGTTAACTGTATGGTTTCAACCCGAATCCAGATTATTCTGTGAGTTTGTTAAGTGTTTTTGCAGGTATATCACACTCATGCTCAAAGTAAGCAAGACGTAGAAAGCACACTAGAAGAAGCAATAAAATAAAGAAAAAAACGAGCAAGTAGCAGAAAAATAGATTTTGTGAGTGTGACGCTCACCACAGCTCCATCACGCTCGTCACGACCATCACGATCGTCACAGCTCCATCACGCTCGCCACGTTCAACACGTCCGTCACAAGACCATCACGGTCGTCATGCATTAAATAACAAAATAACGTGCAAAAACTGAACGTGCCCACGCAGCACAGAAAATGCAAGAACTACTACCTGAGATTTCTCCCCCTTAACTCCTTTTCTTCCTGCATTTTCTCATAAAGCCTCAGCTATAAAAAGAGAACAGTTGGACCAAAGAAGGGAGCTGCATTGGACGTAACGAAGTGCTGTCGAAAATTCTACTAAAGCTTATTTTTACATTCCTGCATTGTTTCCTTTCTGTTTTTCTTTTCTTTCCTTTATTTCAAAGCATTCTGTACCTTTATTTCTTGCCAAAGTAGAATCCTATCGACATTGTGGAGGACTACTCAAGGATTCAAGATCAGTACAATTTGCAAGTTTCTATTAATAGAATTATTACTTTATTTTCTATTAAAATGTATGTTATGTTACTTTGCTGTTGTTATTTATTTAAGTCTGCATTAAATTCCATGTCTAGATAAATTTCCATTATCAGTATTGAAATTCTAGCAACCCCACAGTGGATGTTATCACGGATGTTATGACATCCACTGTAACACAGACTACTGGACTTAAGCAGTAAATGGAAAGCAGTAAATAATACAAGTAATTTTTCACCCAGTTCAGTGTCAACCACACCTACATCTGGGGGCTACCAAGCCAGGGAGGAAATTCACTATTAGTAGAATTAATTCCTAGTCAAACAACCTGTTTGCACTCTTCAATTAAGACCTACCCAATGACACTTCATCCTAGAAACCACTAGACCAGAGTTTCCCACTCACTTCCCCTCAATCACCACAGTGATATCAATACACAATTACAATTGAGATATGAAGACACACTTCAAACACACCTTGATCTTGCTTCACAGCTTTGATCAAGAGACACAACACTCTTGCTTAAAAGCTTAGAGTGATACACTGAAACAATCAGTTCACAAACACTAAACCAGAGCAATCATACAACAGACAATTACTTGGCCTACAAGGAATCCTAAGACTCCTAAACACACGTGAAGAATGAAGTTCTTCACTCACAAAATACACTCTCCAATATCTCTTCAGAAGCTCTGCTGTATTAGGAATGATCCTTCGGTTATTTATAGCAGCAAACTTGCTATGGGCCTTGATGGAGAAACTAGGTTTACCCAAAATAAACCTCTCTTCATGAAGCTGCGCATATTGTTGCACCCCAAATTTTTACCCCTTAGATCTTCACCACCACTTTAGGATCATATTCATTTGTTTATCTAACCATAACCTGTTTCAAGTTTGTCTTTGTTAAGTTACAGGCGAATCAGGGTCCCGTACAGGTGGAAACCGAGGGTTCGACAGTTTAATCAGGCAACGTATTGGATTTTTTCTCCATGAAACAAGTATCCACATCCTCAAAGACACTACATTGAGTCAAGTATGAGTCCAATTTGAGTTTGTCAGACAAAGATCAGGAACAGTGCAGTTCAGGATCCCCGATTAGGGTTTTTGATCAGGAAAGTCAACTGTGGTTTGACTTTTGATTTTCAAGGTGTTTCAATGATGGAACTATGGTCCATAAAGCTCATATGACTTATTTAAGTCTACTCAAGAAGTTTCAAAGTCTCAGAAGACCCAGAACAACAACAGTCGATCCGATCGTCATCGATCGATCGTTTCGTCGACCGAAAAGTCAACTCTTCACTAATAAGGAATTTGACCTCAATATGTGAATCAAAAATGTTCCTTATGTCATATTACACCTTCCCATAAAATTTCATGACCATTGGATCAATGGTTATGAAGTAATTGCAAAAATCGGGAATTAGGGTTTTGAAAGGGCAAGACCATAACTCCTCAACCACACATCCAATTGAGGTGGTTCAAAGCTCATTGGAAATCTCTTGACATGTCCTACAAAAGTCCCAAAGTGGTCCATGATAAAAAAAATGCATAGATTTGGAGTTATGACCAAATTCATTTCAAGAAGGGAAAATAACTTAGAAAAAGTTCACTTTTAGGCTTGTTTTTCAACAACTTTGAGAGGTCTTTTGACCTAGTTGCAGTGGGAATTTGAAAATCTCAAAAACATGAAAGTTTTAGAGCTACATGAGGGCTTTCTAAAATGTGGTAGAACTCCTCAATAGCATTTGTGAGCTGAGAGTTATGGATCATGGAAGTTGGGGATGCCACACTTGAAGTCACCACTTCAACTCTTTCCAAAATTCAAAATTCAACAACTTGGGCTATCCTCAGCCATTAATTCATGTTAATTCTGATATTTGGAGTTGTGGATGAGTTAAAAATGCAGAAAAATGAAAGAAGTGAAGAGAGAGAGGCAAGTTGCAACTAGTGGTAATATAATAATCAAATGTGAAAGAGGAAAGAGAAACTTTTTCTCCAAAAACTGTAGCAGCTCTATGCTCATCACTCAAAGCTCTATGCAGTCACTTCATGCATCATTCCACTTGATTTTCTGGCTTTCCTTGAGCCAAGGAACTGATGTGTAGAGCTGCCACAAGATCTTGGCAAGATTTCATTCAAAACTTCCCTCCAAAATGTGGAAAAACCAAGGCTGCCCTCACCTTCACTCTCCCTATAAATAGAGACCTCTCTCTATGTTACAAACCACACCAGAGCTATCAAGAACACATCAGTACTCATAGCTCTCTCATTTCTTTCCTTGCTTGAAATTTGCTTGAGTTCTCAAAAATCATAAAAATCACCATTTTCCACTTTTCATGCTAGTTCTTTTTCCAAACATCAAAACACTTCAAAGACCATCTATACACCCTTAAAATGGCCATTTGAAACTGTCCCCACCATTACTTTAATCAAAAAACTCATCAATCTAAAAGTCGACCTTTATATGTTGACTTTTATGCACTTTGGAAGCCAAGTCTTTACTTAAGGCCTTTCCTACCACCTCAACACTCCCAACACCTCGTATATATCATATTTCAACTGTCCAAAGTCTCAAAAACCAGTTCGGAAGTTCATAACTCAAACTGTCTTAAAGGATAGTTTATTGCTTCAAGAGGAAGAAAACTCCAAATCTGTTCCAAGGAAGAAGATCTCTGGGTTTCTTTTCTTTTTAGCTTGCTCAAGAAGGTCTACAAGAGGTATGTAATGCTCAACCTCATCATTATACATACATTGTCATGTTTTGCAATATTGAAGTTCTTGTTGTGAAGACTATGGTCATGCTGTCCCAAATTGGCTATTTGTCAAGAGTTTGTGTTTTATTGCTATGACATTGCTTTTGTTAAAAGTATATTGATTCATGAGTGATGTGTTGATGATTTTCTGTCAATGATGAACTTGGTATATGGTTTACAATTTGTTTCGAGGATTTTGTCTACCAGAGTAGTTTTGGAGGCTTTAGTATGAAATGTTGTTGTGCTTGCCCTAGATCTGTCAGCCCTTGTTTATTTGTGATGTTTGAATAACTTGTTAGTTGTTTCATAAGGTTCCCTGCCCCTAGGTCATGTATGAATCTAGGTTGGCTCTTGCTTCACACTTGTGATATTTGCTTCATTTGCTTTACCATTGTCATGAGTTTTGTGTCAAAATGATATATCCTCACTCTGCTGCCAAAACTGTTTTGAAAAATCACCATTACACACACAATAGCCCTCTTGGGTTTGAAGCACTTTTTGGTTGGTGTATGAGCTTGATTTCATCTGTTATCATGTTTGGGATATGTACTGCTTACATGACCTTGCTACCTGGTTTTGATCTTGTACTTCACATGTATCATCTCTTGTTGTCACACAGCTTGTTTCACAATGCCACAACTGCAGCACATCACACACCTTTCTGTTTGAGTTTGTTTTAAATTATTTCATGAGCCTTGGACCTTTAGATAACATGATCAGGTTTTGTGTGTACATGAACCAGACCTCTTTGTGGATGTTATGCCTTTTCTGTTTGACAGTCTGCTACCAAGTATGCCACACTTGCAGTTTGTAAACCAATTTTTGTTGTATGCTTTTTATGTTCATCCTTAAGTGTTAGAATCATTCATGGACATGTTTGAAACTTGTGTGTGGTGTTTGTTTTGTCTAAACCTTTTCCAAACATGACATGTCTTCTATTATGCATTTTCATGTGTGTTTAAGCAGCTAGCATGTCACTTTCTTTTCTGTTGGGTTTGTGGCAAATCTTGAAATGTGGAAACACTTAATAATATGTTTATGGTTTGTGTGTAAGGTTTATTCAACCTGTTTGTGTTTATTTCATGACATGGCTTTCAAATTGCTTTCTTTCAATTTCACTTGGCATGGTATTGACAGTTCTGTTTTGGTGCATATGTCTTGGCATTTGATTGTTATCATAATGTTTTTCATTGCATTTTAAGTAGTTTGGTTGAGATGCCATGAGATTTCTTGTTCTGTTTTGATCAAAGTTTGAGAAGCATCCTTGTTTGGCCTGTTGTTTGAAAACTAGGCAGCAGGGCCCCTTTGGTTTTGGCTTGTGTTGCACCCCAAAATTTGCCCAACATTTCTTTACCTAGCTTATGTTTCATTTCATTCACATTAGCATTATCATTTGCATTTCATTGACATGTATGCAGGAGATCAAGAGGTATGAGTACCAATCAAGAGCTATACAAGAGTATGAAGCTAGCCAAGAAGCTTATTCAAGTGTTCAAGGGTTGATATCCTTGTCAGAGAAGTTAGAAGATCCTCAGAGAGAATGGTTGAAACCAAGGTTGTGTGCCTCCTAACTTGAGAGTTGTGGGAAGACCTCAGATGATTCTGAAGCCATGAGGATGGACTGGAAGCCTTGAGAGAGCTTATGAGATGTATTAAAAGCCATCATGAAGCCTAGACAGGTCATTATGCAAGATTAAGCAGACTCAGCCATGAATGGTGTAATTAGGGTTTGACTGGGTCAACCCTAGGTCAACTGATGATTTGGAGAGGGTTGAGACCTAAACCAAGAGCCATGTGATCATGGAGTGATGCATTGAGATGCTATAAGGATGATTCCAAGGTCAAATCATCATGATTGAAGAGTGTGAGAAGTTTCAAGCTAGGGTTGCTAAGGCTTGACAGTGTAAAATCCCCTAGTTTGACCCATATCTGCAAGGCAGTTTAGCTCAAGATGTGATTGTCATCTCATCTTACCCCCAACATGAATGTTGTAGAGCTTGTTCTTAGCTTTAATTTTAGTGCTAGAAGTACTTGATAGGATTTATAGAACTCAAGTTATGACTTTGACAAGTTACAGGTCATCTGAGGTATGTGAATCTGGGGCCTTGAAAGTTACCTAACTTGCATCAAACTTTGGCCCAAGAAGGATGATTCCTATGGACTTTTGGTCAACATGAATGTTGTTCCTTATCCTCTTAGATTTCTATATAGTACTATAAGTACTTGATAGGATTTGTAGAACTCAAGTTATGGCTTTGACAAGTCAAGGGCATTTTGGTCATTTGGAGATTACAGGTCATTTCAACCCTAAGGCCATAACTCCTATTTCCAACCTTCAAATGGAAAAATCTTCAACATAAAACTTGTTCAAAATGATGTTTTAAGGCTAGTAAGGAGGTCATGAGATGTTAGAAAGGCTTGTAGCTCAAAGTTGCAAAAATGACCTAAAATAAGGGCATAAGTTAAATAAACCAAAGTTGGAAATTGATATTTTCAACCTACACATCCAAACCATGGCATGTAATATATCATTTTGACTCTAAAAAACATTTTAAGAACATTGGTTTAGCCACATTTTTGATTTGAGATTCAATTTATGGACTTGCTTTGAAAAGCACTTACTTGCATATTAAGCAACATTTGCAAAACTCACAATTAAGGCATGAGCAAGGCTTTTTGCAAGCTAAACACCTCTAATATCTCACTTGGGGAGATTTTGGGATGAGAACAAGTTGCTGCACCAAGGGAAACAGAATTATGCATAGCATGAGACATGATTGAAAATCTCATGACATGAGAAGTGGAAAATCTCATTGGAAGGATCTAGAGGGTTCTAGATCATCCAAACATCATCTATATAAGGAATAGGGTTGATCCATTGCAGAGGTTGGTGATCATTGAAGGAGAGAGCATAGTTTGAGATTGAAATTTCATAGCTTGCAAGTGCAATCGGTTTCACCAAATTCTCCATTTTCCTTCCATTTTCTTGATTTATACTTCTTCCATGGATGTCAAGGAGTGACTCCAGATCATTTTCAAGAAGAATTGGTGGCTAAATCATGTATGAGCAAGTGATTTTCAGCACCTGCAACTCACCATCGGGTTTCAAGATTCAAGCACTTTCAACTGGTTCTTTTGCATACAGAAGCAAGAAGGAGGTTCATTGATCGTGTCTGCAAGATTGTAGAGCTTGAAGTGGAGGATTAGTGCATCTGTTCATCCAAAATTTTCAGGTTGGTAACTTTCTTCCCCTAGCATGATTTAGGTGGAATTAGGTTGAATTAAGGTGCTAGATTTATTGTAGAATGATGTAGGATGGATTTCAGATAGTTAATTGGAGAGTTAGAGACAAATTAGGTGAATTGCCATTTTCGGTTGAGATTGGGATATGATGAATCTTGAGGTTTCAGAAGAAACTAAGGGTATGGTTGAACTCGTGGCAAGATTTGGGATGAGTTTCATGTTTTGACCATTTGCTTTAGAGGCTCCTAGAGAGAACTAGGGTTGGGGAAGGTGACCGGAGCTCCACCGGTGGTGGCCGGAGCTGGGCGCGAAGCTCAGAGGTTTGAAAGGTTGAAGATGAAGTTATCACCCTTGGATCTTGGTTTGACTTGGACTGGGAGCAGGATCTAACGGCCACGTTTTAATCCCATTTTGTGAAGGATCTGAAAGCATGAAACGCACCGTTTCATTTATTCAGGCGTTTTGGGCTTAGTGAATTAAGTGTTATCCACACCCCCTGAAGGCCCAACCCAGGATTTAAACTGAGTCTGATTGTTATTTGCACCGTGCATGTTATTATTTTAATTGGATTTTCTTTATTTTCTTCATTTTGTTTATGGTTCTTGTAAAATTCATAATAAATTGAAAATTAATCCAATTAAACCCATTCTTTTTGCATTTTACTCATGATTGAGTCTAGTATTTTTTAGAGAAAAAATATTTTCATTTCATGTAATTTCTGATTTAATGGGAATTTTACATTTTAATTGATATTAAAATAGTTATGTTTGATGCATAATTTTGTGGAATTTAGTGTGATCACTTGGTGATGATTTAGATCCTAATTTTTTGTGTGTGACTAGGTTAGACATGTATGATCCCATAGAATTTTTCTCACATTTTTGTGATGAAAATAGGTGTGCTTTCTAGATTGATATTTAGGTGCTTCCTTTTAGGGTTTTAGGTTTGATACCTTGTAATGTAGGATTTAGTTCTAGGTCTAACTTGATGGTTTGATCTCTAAAATTAATGTGGTAGAGTCATGATTGACCTAGGTTCCCATAGATATTTTTGTAGGATTTTACAATTGATTTTAGTATTTTAGTTAGGACTAACTTTAGTACTAGGTTTTAGGTGATCCTAACTTGCTAATTCAACTAGTTTAACTTCCTTAATCCCCTTAGATTAGGGTTTTTGCTTGGTTTGCCTTTGGTTGAGATTGAAGACAAGTTGAAGACAAGGTGAGGATGCTTGAAGTTGCTTGGAGCTTTGGATTTGTCTGTGCCTGAAGGTGTCTGATGAAGGTTAGGAGATAGGAAACATAGGGAGAGCCTTGTAGTTAGAATGATTTCTTTCATAAACATGGAAAGCATCTTGTGCTTCCATTCCTCCCTATGATTAAAAGTCCTTCCATGGTATTCACCTCCCTCCTTTGGAGGGATAAGTGATGGTACCTAGGAAGTAGAACTTTGAGGGAACCAGTCTCTCATAATGATGAACCCTTACAGGCTTCCTTTGGTTGTCAGTAAGCTGTTTATCATTTCCTCTCATCCTGTTAAATCAATTGTCTTCTGATTGGAGTATCTTGAAAGATGTTGGACTTGAGTGTGAAGATGAGGACTTCATTGAAGAGTGTGGAAGAGGATGACTCCTTGAGCATTGCCATTGCAGCTGAAGCTTGAAGAGCAAGAAGAACAGGTTGATACTTGAAGATTCAATGGAGAGTGAATGAAGAGCTGAGGCTTGGAAAAGAATATTGAAGGATGAAGTTGACACTCCCATATGATTGAAGACTACTCTGAGAAGCTGAAGCTTGTAAGAGGAGAAGACCAAGTTGATACTGGTAAAGCAAAGAGAGCTGAAGCTTGAAGACTGAGTTGATACTTATGAAGGGGATTCAATTGAGATTGAGTGAAGAGATGAGGCTTGAGGAATAAAGGATAAGTTGACACTTGCATTGATACTTGGAGAGCCTGAAGGAGTCAAGTTGATACTTGCAGTTAAGAGTAAAGCCTGGGGTGGAATTGACTGAAGAGCTGAAGCTTGAAGAAGAAGAATAAGTTGAAACTTATGTTGATGGATTGAAACCTGGAGAAGCAAGTTGATACTTGTCATGAAAGATGATAGCCTTGAAGGGTGGTTGAAGTCTGAATACTGGATTGCTGTTAGAAGAGCTGAAGCTTGGAATTGAGTAGGAAGTTGTTGATCTGCTTTCTTATCTGTTTTCTTTTCTGTGCTGATTTGCCTTGTTTGACTTGCTTGATGCATTAGAATAAGTCCATGATTAGACTGACTTTAATCTAGGAGCATGATTGCACTAGAGGTTGAGTTGCTCCCTCTGCTTGTGTTGTTACTGTATGGCTTTGCTTGCGGGTATTCGGTAGAGCCCAGCTCCCTTGCCCATGTGGTTTATTTTGCTTGACAGCATTCCAATTTCTTCTGTATGATTGCAGTTTACTGTATTTTGCTTGATAGCATGTTATTTCTTTCTGTATGATTACATTTATTCATATCTGGCTTGAGGTTGAGATAAGCTTGTGGAGGCTGCTGCCCCACACACATTTCCTCCCTCACTTGCATTGCATGCATTTTACTGTTTACTGTTTACTGTTTAAGCTAATGCTTTATCTGTTTCTGTGTATCATTGACATGATCCCTTAGGAATCTCACTTCCTTTGATAAGGAAGTGATGATAGAACTGTAGGTTGAAACCTATGCATGATAACTTCTAGGAGTTCCATGTTTTAAACCTCAACTATAGGATGAATCCTTGGCATGACAACAGTAGGACTTAATAGTCTCCCTTTAGTTGAGCCTGTTCTCTTCTCATCTCAAAACAGCTTAAGATACAGTAACCATGAATGATTCCTATTGTACGTTACGAGCCTTAAGCTATCTGAGAAAGGATTGTTGGAGAGCTTCTTTTCAACAGTCTGGATGTTTAGTATGGCACCCTTTGGGTGACATACGACGCATTCACTCTCAGGTCATAGTCTTTAGTGCGATTGAAATTGCAAACACAATAAAAAACACTTCTTTCGTAAAAGACAAAAAACAAACTTCAAACCTTTTTGCCCCGTGGGCCCATAATTCAAAGGAAAGCTTTTCTGAAGAAAAGAGTGTCGTTAAACTTCAGCGCCAACGCAAACAGGCTTTGTCCCTAACTGCTGGAACTGCTGTTTAACCCTACTCGATAAAACAGATGAATCTGAACCCCCGTAATCCGTATTATCCCGAACTACGTCGTGCTCTGATTTCTCTGACGAGAATACGTAGGCACAATACTGATGTATTGGCGAGCCACCTTCCCCGTAACCCGTCGTAGGTCGAACTACGTTGACTCTGATTTCTCGTTCTCTGATGAGAATACGTAGGCATAGAGCGCGATGCTTTGCCGAGTCATTTCTTTTTCTTTTTAAGTCAGCCTTGATAGGTAGATAGATAAACCAACTCATCCAGTAAACACAACAAGCGTGGATCCCGTCGAGTACGACGGACGTGAGGGGTGCTAATACCTTCCCCTTGCGTAACCGACTCCCGAACCCAGACAATGGTTGCGATGACCTTGTCTTATACCTTTTTCGTCAGGTTTTTCCGATCGTTTCCTTTCCCGTTCCGAGTGATAAATAACGAAAGGTGGCGACTCTTCTATTTTGACGGCACCTTATTTTCGCGGAAGCGACAGCTGGCGACTCTGCTGGGGACTTGATAGTTTTTGGGATCCAACGTCCCGTATGCGAGTCAGTTTGGGGATCCGACGTCCCCTGCGAGAGTCAATCCTAGCGCTTGTATGATTACTTGTTGGGTTGTGTTTATTTATCGCATTTTATTTCCCGCACTTTACTTTCAGTATGATATGATTATCTGTGCTGTTGTGGGAGGGGCATTCTGATGAGTGAGAAGCCAGACCCAGGCTTGAGTGTACATAGCATTAGTTGTGGAAATTAGTGGGCGCGTGCTTGCTTGGCAGGAACTAGTGTCTCATGAAATCCACGCTCAGACGAGGTTCTCCCAGTTGGCTTCTTTTTCAACCCTTTGGGTTGAGGGGGTTGTTGGTTTGGAGGATTGTCGACTCTAGGGACCGATCATTTGTGATTCAGCTGAGTGAGGCCGCTTCATGAGCTGGTGATGCCACACCTTCTGGGTATCGTGTCACCCCTCTTGAATGTCTGTGATGCTGATGAACGCATAGGATGTCGAACTTGAGTCAGTTTAGGTCCATACCTATGAGCAGGTTTGGGTTTATTGCAGGAAACTTTGACCTTCAGACTACCTGGTTTTCTTGATAGTGAATCAGTTTTGTTGGTACCGGAGGTTCTCATCATCAGATATATGATTGTTCTTGACAGAGCAGAGCTTCGGTCCTGTATCAGAGGACCTTATATTCAGAGATGTGTATTTGTTCTTGACAGAGCAGGTTTATGATTGGGGTCTGAGGATCTCATCAGTAGATGTATGATTGTTCTTGACAGAGCAGAGTGTTGGTCCTGTATCAGAGGTCCTTATTATCAGATGGTTGTTCTTGACAGAGCAGAGTTTTGGTCCTGTATCAGAGGTCCTTATTATCAGATGGTTGTTCTTGACAGAGCAGAGTTTTGGTCCTGTATCAGAGGTCCTTATCATCAGATGTTTGTTCTTGACAGAGCAGATTTATGGTCCTACGTGTGTGTGTTCTTGACAGAGCAGATTTGTGGTCCGATACCCGGGTTTTCTTATTATCAGAGATAGTGGTTGTTCTTGACAGAGCAACATTATGGTTTTGTTGATACAGAATCTCCACAGCGCAGTGGCCTTGATCTCCTGCTGCATGATTGCATCTTACATTGCTTTGCATACCCATTTGCATTTCATTAACGTGTGTCTGTGTTGCAGGTACTGTTTTCCCCGATCCAGGATTTCTTGCCTCCTATTATATTGTTATGGGTTCTCCGAGGAAGACCGTGGCTTACAACCTCCCTGCCTCTGATGTGGTTCAGCTGACCGGTTTGATTGCCTTAGCAGATGATTCTGTGAGAGATGAGTTCAGGAAATCTTACGGCAAATTGCTCAGTTTGGTTCGTAAACCTTCTGTGTTCGAGTTGAACGGGTTGCACGCTCTGCTGCAGTTCTACGATCCTCCGTTGAGATGCTTTACTTTCCAGGATTTTGTTCTCGCGCCCACGCTAGAGGAATATGCTGATTTGTTAGGTGTGCCTATCAAGAGGCAGATGCCTTTTGTTCATATAGATGCTGAGCCTGATCTGGCTAGTCTAGCTCCGCCACTTCATCTGGATGCCTCTGAGTTGGTATTGTCTAGTTGGAACAAGGTTCTGGGTTTCTCCTTGCAGTTCTTAGTGGGAAAGGCTCAGCAGTGCGCCAAAGACGGATGTTGGGTCATGTTCAACGCCATTCTCGCTCTGTGCATATATGGCATCATTCTGTTCCCCAATATGCCCGACTTTGTAGACTTCGACGCGTTTCGCATCTTTGCTTCAGGGAATCCAGTCCCTACCTTGATAGGAGATGTCTACCATTCCATCCACTACAAAAACGAGAATAGAAGGGGCAAGAATGTCTCGTGTTGTGTGCCCCTGCTTTATAAATGGCTTGATAGTCATCTACCCAAGAGGGGTCCCTTTGTTTCGTCTGCAGCCACAGCTGAGTGGTCCGAGCGTTTGATGAGTCTATCAGCGGAGGATATTGACTGGTTTGACAGAGATAGGTTGGGTACCGAAATTATCTTCAGCTGCAGCGGGTTTCCGAACGTGCCTTTGATAGGCAGGAAGGGTTGTATAAACTACAATCCATCTTTGCTGGTCCGACAGTTCGCATATGCTTTGAGAGCTCCGCCGAAGGATGAAGAGGTGCAGGAATCTCTGTACCTCACTGGTCTTCTAGAAGGGGATACGTTGTCCAAGCTTCAGCGCGCTTGGAATGGCATCAGTAAGAGGGGAAAACCATTGCTGGGGAGAAGCAATAATCAAGCCTACCCTCCGTATGTGACTTGGATCAGAGCCAGAGCCGATGCTATAGGGATGCCGTTTCTTCCTGCCAAGCCAGGAAGCCCTCCAATGATTGAAGAGCCTACCACCGTGCCCATTCAGCAGCTGAATCGGGTGTTAGCTGAGCGAGATGAATTGAAGAGGGCAAATGAAGAACTGGAGAAAGAATTGGCGCAACTCAGAAGCGAGAGAAACGAAGCCGTTCATTCCTTCAAGAGGCAAACAGAGCTGGTGAACCAGCTGGGGACAGATTTGACTAAGCAGATAGTTGAGCGCGAGCGCATGGGTCGAGACTTCAAAGCTGTCAACGATGTACTGGTCACGAAGAAGCAGCACTTGGACGAAGCGTATCGGAGGATATCCAAGTTCAACCAGCACTGGAAGGCCTCCCTAGCCAACAGGAAAGAGCGGGAGGATAAGCTGATGCAACAGATCTCCAAGCTGAAAGCCCAGGTGAAGGCTAGTGAGAAGAGGTTTGATGAAGAAACCGCTCGCAGATATGCCGCTGAAGGCCAGCTCAACAGAGCTCTCGCTAACCTGAAGGAGCGCAAACTGACGTTTGAGTCCAAGAAGCGGAAGCTAGAAGATTGTTTCGGCGAAGGAGCATGGGAAGATTCGGTCGAAGGTCTTCAATACACCATTATGCAGAGGGAGTTACTCGTCGAAGGGTTACTCACTCGTCATGATCATCCAGAAACGAAGGGGTTGTTAGAAGAGTTTCGCGCCCGTGGCCGTGCTTGACTATTTGTATTCCTTTTGTTTGATCATTGTTGTATGCTGACCATCACCAGGCTTGTTGGCTGAGGTCACGCTGTTGATTTATCTTGTACTCACTGACATTGTGTACTGCCTCGATGGGCTTTCTTTATATATGAGATTGTTATTTCCATGACTGGACTCGGACTTCTTATTATCAGCACTAGCACTCAGGCACTAGGATCGGGGGAGATCTCCCTAACGCACAAACACACGTTTGCATTTGCATGAAGCATTTGCATAACGAGCACTTTGTCGTTTTGTCCTAACCCTTTTGTGTTTTCAGGTTGTTTCAGGTTGTTCCAGGATTGATCAGAGACCTATCCACCGCTATCCGACCAGAGCAAATCAAACCAGAATCATGGAGCAAGTGCAAACTGATGTTCAGGAACTCCGCGAAAGAATGGATCGCTTCATGGAGCTCATGCAAGCGGTCGCCAATGGCCAGGATCAGCTCAGAACCTTAGTTCAGCCTCTGATTTCAAGGGTCGATAGCAATGGCGTACTCCATGGTGGGACTGTGCCTACTCCTCCACCAGTGGAAACTCCGCAGAATGGCGTCCCCGTGACCGGGGGGAACGGCAGTGCCAATGACAATGTGATAGCTAACATGGGACTCAACGGCTATACGACGGGCGTCGGTAATGGGAGTCTGGAAGCTAATGTCAATGTTGGGCTGGGCAACGATAATGCAGGTGTTGGGAATCTGTTTGGGCCTCAGCCGTGGTTAGAAGATCGTCAAGACGATGTGTTCTCTCAGAGAGGTGCTGAAGGGGAGCTGACTGCTGAAGCACGGCTTAGATTCAAGGCACTCGAGGATAAGATGAGAAATATCGAGAACCAGAACACCCTGGGTGTTGATATGTCCAAGTTGGGACTGATTACTGATTTCAAGGTGCCTCCCAAGTTCAAGGTACCTGACTTTGAAAAGTACAAGGGCACCCCTTGCCCTCGCGTCCACTTGAGATCGTATTACCGGAAAATGTCCGCTCATTCTGAGGACGAGAAGTTGCTGATGCACTTCTTTCAGGACAGTCTGTCCGGGCCATCCCTCGAATGGTACATGAGTCTGGAACCTACTAGTGTGCGCACGTGGAAGGACCTCGCTGAAGCATTTGTGCACCACTACCAATACAACAGTGACTTGGCCCCGAACCGAGTCCAACTGCAGAATCTGTCGCAAAGGAACAACGAAGGGTTTAAGGAATACGCCCAGCGGTGGCGTGAATTGGAAGCTGGGTTCAGCCGCCGATGGTTGAACGTGAGCTTGTGCAGATGTTCGTAGCCACCCTCCCGGGGGTTTATTATGAGAAATTGGTCAGCGGTATGTCCAGAACCTTCTCAGATCTCATTATCACGGGTGAACACATCGAAAATGGGATCAAACTGGGGGAAATTCAAGGTGAGTCATCCTCAGCTGGAGGAGGCGGAAAGAAACCTTATGGTGGCAAAAGACGGGAAGGAGAAACGAGCGTTGTGTCCAACGCTCGAAGGAAAGGCAGAGGTCCTCACCAACAGGTGGCCAGTATAACTATCCCGGCGGTTCAACAGCCACAGCAGCAGCAGCCGAATCAACAAGGGTACAGAAAGCATCAGAATCGGGCACCTCTATCGAGCCGTCACCTTGAGACACCGCCCATGTCGTACGCGCAACTATTGCAGACTCTGCTTCAGCTATAGTTGATCCAGAAGAGAACCTTGGCTCCCTTGACAGGGGCACCTCCGCCAGGTTATGACACGAATGCAACTTGTGAGTTTCACTCGGGGGCACCGGGCCACAATAGAGAACTGCAAAGCCTTCAAGCATAAGGTGCAGGACATGGTAGACGCTAAGATCATCAAATTCTCCGATAATGTGCCAAATGTCACGAAGAACCTTATGTCTAATCATAGGGGAGGTGGAGTAAGCGCCATTATTGAAGACGAGAGTTTGGATGTGTTGACTGACGTCAGAGATCTAAAGACAACACTTAGCTTCATTAAGGCTAAGCTGATGAAAAGGGGTTTCTTTCCAGGTTGCAGAGAGTTGTGTATGGGCTGTGCGACTAGTCGTGATGGATGTGAGCAGTTGATAGAGGGAATTCAAAGTATGATGACTGAAGGGATTTTACAGTTTAGCCGGAGGGGCCGAAAGCAGATCGGGAGAGGTAATGCTGAAGCAAGATGATGAGGTTGCCACCATCACCATCCCTCGCCAGACGATAACTATTTCTGCACCCAGACCGCCCACGATTACCATCACCAAAGCTGGGCCGATACCGTTCGAGAGCACTAATGCTGTCCCGTGGCACTATGGGGCTGAGGTCTACTGCAACGGACAGAAGTTGGAACTAGAACCATTCGGGTCGTCTGTGGAGAGCCTGGCGGGCGTTAGTGGAATCACTCGCAGCGGAAGAGTGTTTGCACCACCTGAGGTCGTGGCGGATGAGGCGGACAGAGCTGACGCTACTGATAAAGGTAAAAGTAAAGTCGTTGAAGAGACCCCTCGTGGGGTAGAAAAAGACTTACTCGTCAAAGACGCCGAGGAATTTATGAGGTTGATTAAAAAGAGTGACTACAAGATTATGGATCATCTCCATCAGACACCCTCGAAAATCTCCATCCTGAACCTGTTGTTGTATTTTGAGGCACACCGCAACGCGCTGCTGAAGGTGTTGAACGCCGCATATGTACCACGGGAAATATCGGTAAACTAGTTAGAAGAGGTCGTAGCCCACGTAAATGTTGGGAATGGGTTAGGGTTCACTGACCTAGAGCTGACGCCGAAAGGGAGGAACCACAATAGCTCCCTGCACATCTCGATAGAGTGTAGGGGAACGATTATGTCGCACGTGTTGGTAGACACGGGTTCGTCACTTAATGTTCTGCCGAAGAAGGCATTAATGAAGTTGGATACTCGTGGAGTGATTTGCACACCCAGTGATCTGGTGGTGAAAGCGTTCGATGGAACCAAACGCCATGTTTTCGGGGAGGTGACCCTGCCTATCCAAGTCGTGCTGGAAACGTTCGACGCAATCTTTTACATTATAGACATCATGCCTGCCTACAGCTGTCTCTTGGGCCGACCATGGATCCATGCTGCGGGTGCCGTGACCTCCACGTTGCACCAGAAACTCAAGTATGCTGTCGGAGGTAGCATCGTGACCGTTTGCGGCGAGGAAGACATAATGGTGAGCCATTTGTCGTCCTTCAAGTATGTTGAGATGGATGGGGAAATCCACGAAACTCTATGCCAAGCGTTCGAAGCTGTCAAAGTCAAGGACGTAGCTCCTGTAGTCACTGAGAAGCCAGAGATGACTCTCTCTTCATTCAAGGAAGCCCGGGCTGTTGTCCAGGCCGGATCTACCCCAGGCTGGGGGCGAATTTTGGAGATACCTAACAAGCAAGACAAGTTTGGGTTGGGATATTCTCCTGGAGCTGAAGCTTCTTCTTCTAGCAGTACGTCGCGAGGTAAAGGGCCGATCCAGTTTACCAGTGGCGGGGTGATATTTGAAAGCATCAACGCAGTGTCTGAAGACAGCGGAGATAGCGACTGTGACCTCGACTCTTGGATCCAGCCAAGCAAGCTAGGCGAGGGCCTTACCAACTGGTCCGTCAAGGATATCATCCAGATGACAAGCGAAGAGTAATGATTTACTTTTTCCAATCATTGTACAACCCTATGTCCTACCCGGGGCATAGAGGTTTTATTGTCAGGGCCTTGTTGGATTATGTACATGCATTTTATCAATAAATCAAAAGGCGTTTTTTCTTCGTATTCAAATATTGTGATCTCTGTTATTCCTGTTTTATATTTGTTTTGAAAAACAATAAAATGGCAATGAGGTTTGTGCTAACCTGCATATCCTTGTTTTAAGCTTAACCCTTGTTATTGCAGGATCCACATAGCAGATGACATCGACTCTGGACCTTCTACGGCTCACTTCGACTTTGATTGCCCGATCTATCAAGCCGAAGAAGAGATTGATGAAGACGAAGACCTTCCTAAAGAGTTGGCCCGCTTGTTGAAACAAGAAGAGAAAGTTATTCTTCCTCATGAAGAGGAGATCGAGATTGTGAATCTGGGTTCTGAAGAACTTGTCAGGAACGTCAGGATAGGGGCTGCATTGCAGAGTGATGTCAAGCAGAGATTGGTCGAGATGCTGAGAGAGTACAGTGACGTCTTTGCTTGGTCATACGAAGATATGCCCGGACTTGACACTGACATCGTGGTCCACCACTTGCCGCTGCGGGAAGATTGTCCTCCCGTTAAGCAGAAGCTTAGGAGGACACGACCAGATATGGCCGTTAAGATCAAAGAAGAAGTGCAAAAGCAGCTTGATGCTGGCTTTTTAGCGGTCACTACCTACCCTCCATGGGTCGCCAACATAGTGCCTGTACCGAAGAAGGACAGTAAGGTACGAATGTGCGTCGATTATCGGGATTTGAATAGGGCGAGCCCTAAAGATGATTTCCCGCTGCCTCATATTGATGTGTTGGTCGACAATACAGCCCAGTTCTCCGTGTTTTCGTTCATGGATGGATTCTCCGGTTACAATCAGATCAAGATGGCACCGGAGGACATGGAGAAAACTACGTTTATCACTCCTTGGGGAACGTTTTGCTACAAGGTAATGCCTTTCGGTCTGAAGAACGCAGGGGCCACTTACCAACGAGCAATGGTTACTTTGTTTCATGATATGATTCATCATGAGATTGAAGTCTATGTTGATGACATGATTGCGAAGTCCCAAACGGAGGAGGGACATCTGGTCAATTTGCTGAAGCTTTTTGAGAGGCTTAGGAAGTTCAGGTTGAGGCTGAATCCTAACAAGTGTACTTTTGGAGTACAGTCCGGAAAGTTACTGGGGTTTATCGTGAGTGAAAGAGGCATCGAGGTTGATCATGCGAAGATTAAAGTGATACAAGAAATGCCAGCGCCAAAAACAGAAAAAGAAGTTCGTGGTTTCCTGGGCAGAATAAACTACATTGCGAGGTTTATCTCTCAGCTCACAGCCACTTGTGAACCGATGTTCAAGCTTTTAAAGAAAGATCAGGCGATTATCTGGAACGAGGATTTCCAGAAGGCATTCGATAAGATAAAGCAGTATCTGCAGGAACCTCCGATCTTGATACCCCCAGTGGCTAGACGACCATTGATCATGTACTTGACAGTTCTTGAGAATAGTATGGGGTGTGTTCTCGGTCAGCACGACGAGACGGGCAGAAAGGAGCATGCCATCTACTACTTGAGTAAAAAGTTCACAGACTGTGAATCTCGCTACTCGATGCTGGAGAAAACGTGTTGTGCACTAGCCTGGGCTGCCAAACGTTTACGACAGTACATGCTCAACCACACCACCATGCTAATTTCAAAGATGGATCCGATCAAGTACGTCTTTGAGAAGCAAGCGCTTTCGGGCAGGATTGCCAGAGGGCAAATGGTGTTGACGGAATATGATATTCAGTACGTTTCCCAGAAGGCCATCAAGGGAAGCGTATTGTCTGATTACCTTGCCGAACAGCCGATCAAGGATTACCAGCCGATGAAATTTGAATTCCCTGATGAGGATATCATGTTTCTCAAAGAGAGGGATTGCGATGAACCGTTGCCCGACGAGGGGCCAGATAGGAAATCCCAGTGGAAATTGATATTTGACGGGGCGGTTAATTCCTATGGAAGTGGCATAGGGGCCATCATCACGACTCCCCATGGATCCCACATCCCGTTCACTACGAGACTGACATTTCCAGTCACCAATAATGAAGCGGAGTACGAAGCATGCATCATGGGTCTAGAAGAAGCAATTGATTTGAGAATCAAGAACCTAGACGTATATGGTGACTCGGCGCTTGTGATTAACCATATTAAAGGGGAGTGGGAGACTCGTCAATCGAATTTGGTGCCGTACATGAACTATGCCAGGAGGCTACTTCCGTTCTTTGATCGAGTGGAACTCCATCATGTGCCCAGAGCTGAAAACCAGATGGCTGATGCCTTAGCCACGTTGGCTTCGATGTATAAAGTCAATTTTTGGAATGAAGCTCCAAGGATTGTCCTCTCTCGTCTTGATAGACCTGCATTCGTCTTTGCGATCGAGGAAGCCTCTGATGGCAAGCCATGGTTCCATGACATCCAGACCTTACTTATGACTAAGGAGTATCCCGCGGGAGCATCAACCCAGGATAAGAAGACTCTGAGGAGGCTGTCTGGAAACTTTTATCTCAATCCTGATGGAGTTTTGTATAAAAGAAACCATGATCTCGTGCTACTCAGATGCGTAGATGAGAAAGAAGCGAGTATGCTCATGGAGGAAGTCCATGAGGGCACATTTGGTACGCACGCCGGCGGGCATGCCATGACAAGAAAGATCCTGAGAGCAGGATATTACTGGATGACGATGGAATCGGATTGCTTTAAATTCGCAAAGAGATGTCATAAATGCCAGATTTATGCTGATAAGATTCATGTGCCGCCGTGCCCGTTAAATGTCATGTCCTCCCCGTGGCCGTTCTCCATGTGGGGCATCGACATGATAGGCAAGATCGAGCCCACTGCATCTAACGGTCATCGCTTCATTCTAGTAGCTATCGACTACTTCACCAAGTGGGTGGAGGCAGCCTCGTGCGCTAACGTGACCAAGCAAGTGGTGGCTAAATTCATAAAGAGGGATATCATCTGTCGTTACGGAATTCCCGAGCGGATCATTACCGATAATGGTTCGAATCTGAATAACAAGATGATGAAGGAGTTGTGCCAGAGTTTCAAGATTGAACACCATAACTCATCTCCTTACCGGCCGAAGATGAATGGCGCCGTTGAAGCGGCCAATAAGAACATCAAGAAGATTGTCCAGAAGATGGTTGTGACCTACAAGTTGGCACGAGATGTTGCCATTCGCACTGCACGGTTATCGTACAACGGTACGTACGTCAACCGGGGCAACTCCTTTCTCCTTAGTGTACGGTATGGAAGATGTCCTACCGTTAGAAGTGGAAATCCCTTCTTTGCGAGTTTTGGTTGACGTGAAACTCGACGAGGCAGAATGGATTAAGAGCCGACTAAACCAACTCAGCCTGATGGACGAGAAGAGATTAGCATCGATTGCATATGGTCGTCTGTACCAAAGCCGAATGAAGAAAGCTTATGATAAGAAGGTGCGCCCTAGAAGCTTTCAGACGGGTGATCTCATCCTGAAGAAGGTTCTTCCTCCACACTCTGATCACCGGGGCAAGTGGACTCCCAATTACGAAGGTCCGTACGTCGTTAGCAAGGTCTTTTCGGGAGGAGCGTTGTTGTTATCCACGATGGATGGTGAAGATTTTGCATCCCCGGTGAACGCGGACGCAGTTAAAAAATACTTTGCTTAAAAATGACCCGCTGGAAAGAAAAAGAGTATCCAGGCAAAATGGGGCATCCCGGCGAACCATAAAAAAGGAAAAGGTTCAGGAAAAAATTAGGGATATAAATTGAAAAAATGTACAGCCGCAAAGTCGAAAACCCGGATGGGCGACTTTGGCAAAAAAGGGTATCCCAGTGAACTGAAAACCCGCAAAGGGCGGTTCACGCAAAAGAGTATCTTGTCTGTTTGTTTGTGTTGGTGCAGGTGTAGCGTGTACCAAGGTAGTGCGCCGTATACATCCCCAAGCAGGATGATTCCTCCTTCTCCAGCAAGGTTCAGCAGTCTCTCCCAGCAGAGTCTGAACGTGAGATCGTAAGCATTGATATGTTCCCCCAGGCAGAGAAGATTCTCTCCCCAGTCAGGTGCATCCTGAAGGAATGTCATCTCCCCAGCTGAGTCATACGCTGAAGCGTGCAGCACCCGATAGTACAGACTGAAGTCCCCAGCAGAATTGAAATTCCCCGCAGAGTCGTACTCTCCCCCGAAGCAGGATGATTTCTTTTTCCCCAGCCGAGTTTGCAGATCCCCAAGAGAGTCGAGTCCTTGGAAGCTGCTCAGGCCATGATTGGTTTTCCCCAATAGAGTGTTGAATAGCTGATGCTGTATTTCCCCGTCGGAGTCATTATCTCCAGGGAGGTTAGCCGTGAAGGCCGTGCAGTTTGTTGCCGCGATTGACATCGCTTTCCTCAGCAGGTCCAGGTTCTCGTAGAGCTTTGTTCCCCTGCAGCAGTCGACTGAAGTTCATTGCCCCAGGCGGAGTCCGATTGAGATTGGTGTGACTTCTTCTCCTTGGCAGGATGAGTCCTTCCTCCACCAGAGTGGTTCTTTCTCCTTGACAGGAGGGTTCTCCCTTCAGCATTTATTTTGCTGACGGGGCCGTAGCATTTTTGCATGATTGCATAGCATTTATCATAAACGTGTAGCATTTCCACCGTGTGGAGCATTGCGGCATATGCATATTAAACATGAGCTAGGTCGTTACTGTTCTTGCTTTGCAGGTGTTCCTCCGCGGAACAGTTTGATCAAGATGATTCTTGAATTCCCCAGCAAGGTCGTTTGCTTAAGATGATTCTTAAAATCCCCTGTGAAGTCACCAGAGTTGGTTGCTCATAGTTGATGCTTAGAGTCCCCGGTGGAGTCGTTTGCTCAGGATGATTCCTGAAATCTCCAGCAGAGTTATGGGTTCAGGACGATTCTTGAAGTCCCCAGCGGAGTTATTTGTCCAAGATGATTCTTGATGTCCTCAGCAGAGATGATTCACCCAGAATGATTTTTGGATCCCCGAAGCAGGGGTACTTGATAGTTCTCCAGAATCCCCAGCGGAGATGCGTCATCCCCAGCAGGTTTCCGAACAGCGAAGTTGAAACTTCCCCTGAAGACTTGATGATTGAAGTCTAACCGTATTGACGAAGCAGTTCTCCCCAGCGGATGCGGAGCGCCTGATGGCAGAAGTTTGGATATCCCCAATTGGTTCATGATTGACTGAGAATTCTATTCCCGACTTACTGATGAAGTCCGGCTGATGCCCAAAGATTTCTTTGACTGCCCAATGGCATGGTTAACTTGACTGTTGACCTGATGAGTCCCGAGGAATCTTGATGCCTGACGGCATGATCGACCATGTATCACCGGTTACCGTGTGACCAATTCCCCAGCTAGTTGCCGTGCAGCTAATATTTCAGTTTTCGAAGATTTGTTCCCATCAGAGTACCGTGTACTTGTGCATGTTGGCAAATTTCCGGGTTTGTCGGTATTCAACCGTCTCGCACCTTGATTGGTTGAGAGTCGTTCGCTTCTCACCCAGTCAGGTTCAAGCCGTTTGAATAGGGGCAGGTGTTGCACCCCAAAATTTGCCCAACATTTCTTTACCTAGCTTATGTTTCATTTCATTCACATTAGCATTATCATTTGCATTTCATTGACATGTATGCAGGAGATCAAGAGGTATGAGTACCAATCAAGAGCTATACAAGAGTATGAATCTAGCCAAGAAGCTTATTCAAGTGTTCAAGGGTTGATATCCTTGTCAAAGAAGTTAGAAGATCCTCAGAGAGAATGGTTGAAACCAAGGTTGTGTGCCTCCTAACTTGAGAGTTGTGGGAAGACCTCAGATGATTCTGAAGCCATGAGGATGGACTGGAAGCCTTGATAGCTTATGAGATGTCTTGAAAGCCATCATGAAGCCTAGACAGGTCATTGTGCAAGATTAAGCAGACTCAGCCATGAATGGTGTAATTAGGGTTTGACTGGGTCAACCCTAGGTCAACTGATGATTTGGAGAGGGTTGAGACCTAAACCAAGAGCCATGTGATCATGGAGTGATGCATTGAGATGCTATAAGGATGATTCCAAGGTTAACTCATCATGATTGAAGAGTGTGAGAAGTTTCAAGCTAGGGTTGCAAAGGCTTGACAGTGTAAAATCCCCTAGTTTGACCCCTATCTGCAAGGAAGTTTAGCTCAAGATGTGATTGTCATCTCATCTTACCCCCAACATGAATGTTGTAGAGCTTGTTCTTAGCTTTAATTTTAGTGCTATAAGTCCTTGATAGGATTTATATAACTCAAGTTATTACTTTGACAAGTTACAGGTCATCTGAGGTATGTGAATCTGGGGCCTTGAAAGTTACCCAACTTGCATCAAACCTTTGCCCAAGAAGGATGATTCCTATGGTCTTTTGGTCAGCATGAATTTTGTTCCTTATCCTCTTAGCTTTCTATAGAGTACTAGAAGTCCTTGATAGGATTTGTAGAACTCAAGTTATGGCTTTGACAAGTCAAGGGCATTTTGGTCATTTGGAGATTACAGGTCATTTCAACCCTAAGGCCATAACTCCTATTTCCAAGCTTCAAATGGAAAAATCTTCAACATCAAACTTGTTCAAAATGATGTTTTAAGGCTATTAAGGAGGTCATGAGATGTTGGAAAGGCTTGTAGCTCAAAGTTGCAAAAATGACCTAAAATAAGGGCATAAGTTAAATAAACCAAAGTTGGAAATTGATATTTTCAACCTCCACATCCAAACCATGGCATGTAATATATCATTTTGACTCTAAAAAAACATTTTAAGAACATTGGTTTAGCCACATTTTTGTGTTGAGATTCAATTTATGGACTTGCTTTGAAAAGCACCTACTTGCATATTAAGCAACATTTGCAAAACTCAAAATTAAGGCATGAGCAAGGCTTTTTGCAAGCTAAACACCTCTAATATCTCACTTGGGGAGATTTTGGGATGAGAACAAGTTGCTGCACCAAGGGAAACCGAATTATGCATAGCATGAGACATGATTGAAAATCTCATGACATGAGAAGTGGAAAATCTCATTGGAAGGATCTAGAGGGTTCTAGATCATCCAAACATCATCTATATAAGGAATAGGGTTAATCCATTGCAGAGGTTGGTGATCATTGAAGGAGAGAGCATAGTTTGAGATTGAAATTTCATAGCTTGCAAGTGCAATCGGTTTCACCAAACTCTCCATTTTCCTTCCATTTTCTTGATTGATACTTCTTCCATGGATGTCAAGGAGTGACTCCAGATCATTTTCAAGAAGAATTGGTGGCTAAATCGTGTATGAGCAAGTGATTTTCAGCACCTGCAACTCACCATCGGGTTTCAAGATTCAAGCACTTTCAACTGGTTCTTTTGCATACAGAAGCAAGAAGGAGGTTCATTGATCGTGTCTGCAAGATTGTAGAGCTTGAAGTGGAGGATTAGTGCATCTGTTCATCCAAAATTTTCAGGTTGGTAACTTTCTTCCCCTAGCATGATTTAGGTGGAATTAGGTTGAATTAAGGTGCTAGATTTATTGTAGAATGATGTAGGATGGATTTCAGATAGTTAATTGGAGAGTTAGAGACAAATTAGGTGAATTTCCATTTTCGGTTGGGATTGGGATATGATGAATCTTGAGGTTTCAGAAGAAACTAAGGGTATGGTTGAACTCGTGGCAAGATTTGGGATGAGTTTCATGTTTTGACCATTTGCTTTAGAGGCTCCTAGAGAGAACTAGGGTTGGGGAAGGTGACCGGAGCTCCACCGGTGGTGGCCGGAGCTGGGCACGAAGCTCAGAGGTTTGAAAGGTTGAAGATGAAGTTATCACCCTTGGATCTTGGTTTGACTTGGACTGGGAGCAGGATCCAACAGCCACGTTTTAATCCCATTTTGTGAAGGATCTGAAAGCATGAAACGCACCGTTTCATTTTTTCAGGCGTTTTGGGCTTAGTGAATTAAGTGTTATCCACACCCCCCTGAAGGCCCAACCCAGGATTTAAACTGAGTCTGATTGCTATTTGCACCGTGCATGTTATTATTTTAATTGGATTTTCTTTATTTTCTTCATTTTGTTTATGGTTCTTGTAAAATTCATAATAAATTGAAAATTAATCCAATTAAACCCATTCTTTTTTGCATTTTACTCATGATTGAGTCTAGTATTTTTTAGGGAAAAAATATTTTCATTTCATGTAATTTCTGATTTAATGGGAATTTTACATTTTAATTGATATTAAAATAGTTATGTTTGATGCATAATTTTGTGGAATTTAGTGTGATCACTTGGTGATGATTTAGATCCTAATTTTTTGTGTGTGATTAGGTTAGACATGTATGATCCCATAGAATTTTTATCACATTTTTGTGATGAAAATAGGTGTGCTTTCTAGATTGATATTTAGGTGCTTCCTTTTAGGGTTTTAGGTTTGATACCTTGTAATGTAGGATTTAGTTCTAGGTCTAACTTGATGGTTTGATCTCTGAAATTAATGTGGTAGAGTCATGATTGACCTAGGTTCCCATAGATATTTTTGTAGGATTTTAAAATTGATTTTAGTATTTTAGTTAGGACTAACTTTAGTACTAGGTTTTAGGTGATCCTAACTTGCTAATTCAACTAGTTTAACTTCCTTAATCCCCTTAGATTGGGGTTTTTGCTTGGTTTGCCTTTGGTTGAGATTGAAGACAAGTTGAAGACAAGGTGAGGATGCTTGAAGTTGCTTGAAGTTGCTTGGAGCTTTGGATTTGTCTGTGCCTGAAGGTGTCTGATGAAGGTTAGGAGATAGGAAACATAGGGAGAGCCTTGTAGTTAGAATGATTTCTTTCATAAACATGGAAAGCATCTTGTGCTTCCATTCCTCCCTATGATTAAAAGTCCTTCCATGGTATTCACCTCCCTCCTTTGGAGGGATAAGTGATGGTACCTAGGAAGTAGAACTTTGAGGGAACCAGTCTCTCATAATGATGAACCCTTACAGGCTTCCTTTGGTTGTCAGTAAGCTGTTTATCATTTCCTCTCATCCTGTTAAATCAATTGTCTTCTGATTGGAGTATCTTGAAAGATGTTGGAATTGAGTGTGAAGATGAGGACTTCATTGAAGAGTGTGGAAGAGGATGACTCCTTGAGCATTGCCATTGCAGCTGAAGCTTGAAGAGCAAGAAGAACAGGTTGATACTTGAAGATTCAATGAAGAGTGAATGAAGAGCTGAGGCTTGGAAAAGAATATTGAAGGATGAAGTTGACACTCCCATATGATTGAAGACTACTCTGAGAAGCTGAAGCTTGTAAGAGGAGAAGACCAAGTTGATACTGGTAAAGAAAAGAGAGCTGAAGCTTGAAGACTGAGTTGATACTTATGAAGGGGATTCAATTGAGATTGAGTGAAGAGCTGAGGCTTGAGGAATAAAGGATAAGTTGACACTTTCATTGATGCTTGGAGAGCCTGAAGGAGTCAAGTTGATACTTGCAGTTAAGAGTAAAGCCTGAGGGTGGAATTGACTGAAGAGCTGAAGCTTGAAGAAGAAGAATAAGTTGAAACTTATGTTGATGGATTGAAACCTGGAGAAGCAAGTTGATACTTGTCATGAAAGATGATAGCCTTGAAGGGTGGTTGAAGTCTGAAGACTGGATTGCTGTTAGAAGAGCTGAAGCTTGGAATTGAGTAGGAAGTTGTTGATCTGCTTTCTTATCTGTTTTCTTTTCTGTGCTGATGTGCCTTGTTTGACTTGCTTGATGCATTAGAATAAGTCCATGATTAGACTGACTTTAATCTAGGAGCATGATTGCACTAGAGGTTGAGTTGGTCCCTCTGCTTGTGTTGTTACTGTATGACTTTGCTTGCGGGTATTCGGTAGAGCCCAGCTCCCTTGCCCATGTGGTTTATTTTGCTTGACAGCATTCCAATTTCTTCTGTATGATTGCAGTTTACTATATTTTGCTTGATAGCATGTTATTTATTTCTGTATGATTACAGTTATTCATATCTGGCTTGAGGTTGAGATGAGCTTGTGGAGGCTGCTGCCCCACATACATTTCCTCCCTCACTTGCATTGCATGCATTTTACTGTTTACTGTTTACTGTTTAAGCTGATGCTTTATCTGTTTATGTGTATCATTGACATGATCCCTTAGGAATCTCACTTCCTTTGATAAGGAAGTGATGCTAGAACTGTAGGTTGAAACCTATGCATGATAACTTCTAGGAGTTCCCTGTTTTAAACCTCAACTATAGGATGAATCCTTGGCATGACAATAGTAGGACTTGATAGTCTCCCTTTAGTTGAGCCTATTCTCTTCTCATCTCAAAACAGCTTAAGATACAGTAATCATGAATGATTCCTATCGTACGTTACGAGCCTTAAGCTATTTGAGAAAGGATTGTTGGAGAGCTTCTTTTCAACAGTCTGGATGTTTAGTATGGCACCCTTTGGGTGACATGCGACGCATTCACTCTCAGGTCATAGTCTTTAGTGCGATTGAAATTGCAAACACAATAAAAAACACTTCTTTCGTAAAAGACAGAAAACAAACTTCAAACCTTTTTGCCCCGTGGGCCCATAATTCAAAGGAAAGCTTTTCTGAAGAAAAGAGTGTCGTTAAACTTCAGCTCCAACGCAAACAGGCTTTGTCCCTAACTGCTGGAACTGTTGTTTAACCCTACTCGATAAAACAGATGAATCTGAACCCCCGTAATCCGTATTATCCCGAACTATGTCGTGCTCTGATTTCTCTGACGAGAATACGTAGGCACAATACTGATGTATTGGCGAGCCACCTTCCCCGTAACCCGTCGTAGGTCGAACTACGTTGACTCTGATTTCTTGTTCTCTGATGAGAATACGTAGGCATAGAGCGCGATGCTTTGCCGAGTCATTTCTTTTTCTTTTTAAGCCAGCCTTGATAGGTAGATAGATAAACCAACTCGTCCAGTAAACACAACAAGCGTGGATCCCGTCGAGTACGGCGGACGTGAGGGGTGCTAATACCTTCCCCTTGCGTAACCGACTCCCGAACCCAGACAATGGTTGCGATGACCTTGTCTTATACCTTTTTCGTCAGGTTTTTCCGATCGTTTCCTTTCCTGTTCCGAAGGATAAATAACGAAAGGTGGCGACTCTTCTGTTTTGCCGGCACCTTATTTTCGCGGAAGCGACAGCTTGCTGTTTGTCTGCTATTGCTGATCAATCTTTGATCCATTCACATACCACATTTGAAATTAGCTACATATGTGTATTGTTGTAACTGCTTGTCTTTTTAGATTTTAACAAACTTAGTTTTTGATTTGAGGTCATTTGTTCTTGTTGTTGGAAGTACAAGTCTACTATTTTACAAAGTTCACTCACTAGCCAGCACTGTTGCCATCATACTACCTTCATACTACCTGAGAAATTCTTGTTTGGTTTGTAAGTGTAATACCCCAAATTTTACCCTTATATTTGGTCAGTCATTTCGCATAGCATCTCATCTGTGCATCTGCTAACCACTAACCAGTCATAAAGTGCATTTTGTTTTGCAAGAAATACCCCAGGGGCGTTTTGGTCATTTTGAAGCATAATTCGTAATTTTGGGCCTAATGAGGTTTTATTCATGAGGCGTTTATTTACGTGGGTTTGATTATGTTAAGATATCAATTTGGGTTGGAAAATCTGATCTGTGGAACAGGGTTTTAACAAGAAATCATTCTTCTATCTTCCAGTCCATTTTAGAGGGAAAACAGTGAAAACTTCGACTGATTAATGGAACTTATTCATGTTGAAGGTATTAAGCTTATTATGCAAGATTGGATCGAATTAATTCAAGGATATTTGACTAGTGAGGTTTAATCGGATGTTGAGGTATTTGCAAATTTAAATCATGGAAAAGAAATTGGGAAATGATTTCAATAGAATATGTGAATTTTATTCATAATATTTTATTATTATTATTACAATTTGTGAAGTGAATTTGGATAGAAATTTGAAGCTTATTCATAATATTTTATCATGATCTACAAAGAGGAAATGATTTGGATAAAAAAATGTTATTGAATTTATTCATAATATTTTTGTTACAAGTTACAAAAGAGAAAATCAAAATTGTAAAAATCCTAAGTCCTAAACATCCCCAAGTGTTCTTCATGATGTCCTGTGAGCTTCTCCGCAAAATCTCCGATCAACCTACACGTCAAAAAGAAACAAAATAGAATGCAGGAATGGGCTAGAAATTGTTTTCGACACTCTCAGAACAGCGTCATCATCGAGTGTCGGGAGTGGCACAACCGAAGCTGCGTCCTACCCCCGTTACCGACCCGCGCCGTTGGCGTCAGATCAGGTAACACCTGTTCTTATCATGAGGGACATCCGAGAGATAGAAGTGATAAAAGAAGCGGGACTTGGATTTCCAAACTGATACCAAGGCAAAGTTGGACTCAGACCCGGATGCCGGCAGGTCTGAGTCGTTTTTTTCAATACCTGAAATCCACAACAGCATCAGTACTAGGTTCAGAATTCAGAACTCAAAACCAAAGCAATGCATAAGATGCATCAACTTTGCAACACATAAGTGAGCCCATAAAAATCAAGTTCAAACAGAACAGAAAGATGAATACAAACCAAACTATGTTGAACTGCATCAACCAATGTATCAAAAAGTTCAACAGCATCAATACAAAACTGGTAACAGAGCTCAAAGCCAAGATGGTTTATAAGCTGCATAAATAAAACAGCCAAAGGTAATTGAAAATTCCAAGTAGTAATCAAAGACAGCCATCAGGTGGGCTCAGTTTAGAAACATCACGGCCCAATGAAATTCGCAGCTGACGGCAACATCCATCAGAGAATCACACATCCAAAATCCCAGCCCTGAAACGCAAGAATCGAATAGCATCAGCAAAGTTCACCACAGGCTAATGGCAAGCTAATTCACTTACGGTCAAAACAGCTCAAAAAAAACGGAAAAGCGAAGAGTAAGAACAGAATGTGAATTCATGCTAAAAAACAAGGAGCTACGGCAAGTTCAATCCCACAAGAAAAGAACTAAGTCAAGCCAGAAAACAGAAACTAGGTGTGGTCCAGCAATGTCAAGCCCGGTTCGAAGTTCAAAGAGCCATAGGCCATACCAAAATAAGCAGATAAGCTCACATGATCACATTAATATGTCAGTTCAGATTGGATCCCAAATATGCAAGGCACATCAGAATCAACAACAACACCAAGCTGAGGTGTTTAATCATGCCCTCAGTAAACTCATCACTGGCAGAGGTTCGAGCTGCCGGGAGAGAAACTACTAGAGTGTCTCCAGCTCCCGACCAAGCGTCGAAAACAATGGAAATTCAACAATTATCGAGAGTAGAAACAAGAACGGATGCCCTGGTAGCTCAGACTGTGATGTCGTCATCGCCGCGTAACCTTCTCGGCCATTCTGACTCGACCGAAGCATCAGCCTCAATTCACTGAAAAAGAAGAGAAAAAATGAGTGAATTTCAACTGATAACCAAACTGAACGAAACAAGTCCATCAAAAACATATCAGTTCAGAAGTGAAACGAGTTCACGAAACCACACCAGAAGTAGTGAAAAGGGTTCAGAACAAACATATCAGTGAAACAAGATCACAAAACCATATCAGTTCATAAGCCCAGAAACCCTGTTCAAAAACCAAGTTCACACAAGCAAAGAACCCAGCAGAAATTATCAAAGGCAACAGCAGTGTCATAGGCTCAGAACATCATCATCATCGCCGTATACCATCCTCGGCGACACCAATCTGACCGTATCTGAACTACCAGCTTCTCTCTGAAAGAAGAAGAGGAAAAGAATCCATATCTGCAACAAAACCAGGAACCATATCAGAAAATAGCAGGAAGAGATTCTGATATTGATATCAATTCCAAATCAGGAAAACTAAATCGGTATCAGGTGGATCAAAACGAGTCAAAGCACCAAGTTCATAAATCACAGAGGCAAATCCATATCCGAGAATAGGGAATCCTGAAAAGGGAAAGTTCAGATCAGATGAGATCAAACCTATCCGAAAAAACGAAATCCAATCTCACCAAAAATCCCAGATAAAATCAAATCGAATCTCAGCCAAATAGTAACGTAAAGCCAACACAAATCCAAGGCCCAAAAAGAGAGATTCAGAGACTATAAAAAGGGGAACAACTTCACCTGTGGGAGAACCCTAACGGACCAATCGCGAACAAACCCTAACGGACCAATCGCGAACAAACCCTAGGCGGCGCAAACAAGGAGAACAGCCGAGACTCAGAGGAACCAATATCCTCATCATCGTCTTCGTAAGAAAGAGGAACGAAGATCATCGACGGCGAACAACAAACATCACCGCACATCAATATCATCTGAACCACAGACAGCCGCGAATCACCGAAGGAGAAGATCGCCTTCGCCGTTCACTACAAACGGCGGGCAATCAACTCTGAGCCTCAGTTCTACACATCATCGGCTATAAATCACCGAGGAACAAATGTAAATCCTCATTAACTCACTGTTTTTTCATTCTTTCATGTTTTGTAGAAGAAGATGCAGAGAATCGAGAAAGAAGAAAGACGAGAGGGAGAAGAAGAACGGCCGCGAGAGAGAATCGAGAGAGAAGAGGAAGATGCAAACGGCGCCGCAGAAGGGCGTTTAGGGTTATGAAACCCTAAAAGACTCTTTTGATCACAATTGCTTCCACCGGGTTGGGTCCGGAGGTAATGACCGGCCCAACCCTTTTATTTTTTACTTTCTTTTTTTTCTTTTTTTTTTTTAAATTATCAAATTTTTAAAAATATTTAAGTTGGTTCTTTTATAATATTAAAATTAAAAACATTCTTTTATAATATTAAAATAAAAAACATTTTTTTTATAATATTAAAATTAAAAACATTTTTTTATAATATTAAAATAAAAACATTTTATAATATTAAAATTAAAAACATTTTAAAATATTAAAATTAAAACATTTTTTTATAATTAGAATCAATTATTCTTTTAAAACCAAGAGAAAATATTTTTTTAAGAAATCATAATCTTCCCTTTTTTTTTGTTTATTTATTAACAAGTTAAAACAATTAAGCTTAGATTCATAAAGTAAAAAACCACAAAAAAAATGTCCCTTAACTTCATGTTTCCGCTTTCATAATTTTGTTTATTAACCTAGTTTCGTTCACTGTGCAGCTTACCATGTTATTTCCTTATGTTTGCGTTCTTAAATTTGAATTGTATCACATTATTGTAACTGTTCCTCCATTGTAACCTCGCGAACCTTAATAATCGCGTTTACCTTTCCGCACTTTAATTTCTGCTGTTTGTATGGTTTAAATTCGCGCATTTGCATCGTTAATTTGTCCCATTGCACACATCCGAAGGTTAGGTCTAGCTTTTGGTCGCCGCGCCAATAGTCCTCAAACTTCAATCCTCAAAACTACAAACTACAAACCCTAATTTTCACAAATGCCTCGCCGCAGGCAAAAATACAATTTTACCCCTAGCATTAGGTCAAAGAGCCGCCGCGCTCATTTTAGGGTTTCCCGCCGTGGAATCCCTAATTTAACCCTAATTACAACTTAACATTTCAACGTAGAGATTTGGAGTTTCTACACTCCACGTAAGCGTGTCCTTAAGATGCGTTTATTCCCCTTGAGACCTTGACCACAGTCAAGAAGTTTCTAACCTCCCTTTTGAGGGGAACTACGATTACTCTGATTCCACTCCCGTAAGGATACGTAGGCACAAGATGCGATGTCTTGCCGAGTAAACTTAGAATTAACCCCTTAGGTCTCTTTTCTCACTTTTAATCCTTATGTACATATACCTTAAGCAAATAAATAAAGCAAATAGTAAACAACTGAACAAAAGGTTCCTGTAGAGTACTACAGAAGTTTAGGGTGCTAATACCTTCCCTAAATTTAACCAACCCCCGAACCCTAGATCTTTCCCCGCATTGTGTTTACGATGCAAAATAGGTTTTCCCTCTTTTGACCTTTTCCTTCGGATAAATCAAAGAGCGGTTGTGAATTGAATTGCGATTCAAACTCATTAATAGTTTGTGATCCTATTTCCACCGCAACAGAAAATGGCGACTTCACTGGGGACGTTCTAAACTTTTGAGGGTTATCCCTAATTTGTCCATATTTATTACTATTTGTTTTACTATTCATTTGCATGTATATATTGTACTTTGATTTTGGGATGGTTCCTTGTGTTGTGAGATAAGTCCTACGCCCGGACTAGTGACATTATTATAGGATGGGGATATATTCGATGAGGCTTATAGGGAGTTGAATCCCGACCAAGATGATTCGAGAATCACCGCTCAGTTGAGACCTTTTCGAAAATGGTTCGGTTGAACGAGTAATCGTGAAAACTTTTTCCATGGTCGATTGGAGTCTGTGATATTGGGGACCGTAGTACCTTAACACCACCTTGGCCTTATTTAGGACGTAGTGCGGGAGCTATGTGGGAGTAATCCTACAACGGCTGCTACGCGATACTGCACTCAAAAGAGGTTCTCTTGAGAATATTATTCACCCCCGAGTCAGTCGGAAGGTTGATAATATCCGAAAGATGGGCTGATGACTTTGGGCACTTTGTAGAACCTTGTTCGGCAGGTACAACTAACCTATAGTACACTCCTTTTGGGATGGGTAGACCTTGACTCCGCTCACGTTCCTTTAACCTAGGACTTTGTGTGTTTTCATGCATTGCATCCATAAAGCATCTCATTGCATTGTATTTCATGGAGTTCAAATACCATTTATGGATATCGCGGGATACCATAAATAAAAGATAAAATGAAAAAACAAGAAAAAGACTTCCTTGGTACCCCACGACATTCGTAAATGCTTGAAATTCCATGAAATCTTCATTTACATTCACATTTTAGCATCATACTTTTGCATTGCATGTGTCTCCCGATTTCTCACACTCGGTTCTCTCACCTTCCAGTTTCGTCACCCTGAGTTCTCGGCATCAATACAACACCAGAGCTCAAACTCGGAAAAGAATGGAGGATCAGGCAAAAGAGATTGATCGCCTTAGCAATGAGCTTGAAGACCTTCGAGGGGGTATGGGGCGTATGATGGAATTGTTACACGTCATGAATGCTAAGATGGATACCCAGCCCACTGTTGTTTCTGAGATTACCGGCGTTACTGTGGACCCTCCACCAAGTGTGACCATAGCAAGGGACCCACCTTATGGTCTTGCTCCAGGTTTTGTGCCTCCTCAAGCCACTGTTCCGATTAATCAACCTGTTCAGCAAGCCGTGCCTTTATTCTCTGAAGTTTCTAGGGGGGCTCCTATCTTTGCACCACCTGTTGTACACACTCGTGCGCAACCGTACTTCAATGAGACAGTTTTTGATAATCTTGATGAGAATGTTGAGGGTTATGAGAAACATGATAAGCTTCGTGAGGAAGTGAACACCATCGTCCAGAGATTGAAAAAGGTAGAGGGTGATCAAATTTTTGGGACTGCTGCAAGGGATGTTTGTTTGGTCTCGGGTTTGGTTATTCCCCCGAAGTTCAAAACTCCGAACTTCGATCGTTATGAAGGTGCCACCTGCCCTAAGAGTCATCTGATTATGTATTATCGCAAAATGGCTGCCCATGTTGAGAATGACAAACTGATGATTCATTGCTTCCAAGATAGTTTGAAGGGTGCTTCCTCCAAGTGGTATTTAACTTTAGACCAGTCTCGCGTTAAGAGTTTTCAAGATTTATCTGACGCTTTCATCAAACACTACAAGTACAATATGGATCTGGCTCCTGACCGAAGACAATTGCTGAGTATGTCACAAAAGAATTCTGAGTCATTCAAAGAGTATGCTCAAAGGTGGAGAGAGACTGCTTCGCAGGTAGAACCTCCTTTGACCGAGAAAGAGTTAGCTGATTGGTTTGTCGACACGGTCCGTCCAGAATTTTACGAGAGAATGGTGGGTAGTGTGACTTCAAATTTCTCTGACATTGTTGCTGTGGGTGTCAAGATTGAATTGGGTATGAAAAGTGGTAAAATGACAAATAATCATGGTGCTTCTAAGGATCAGCCGAAGAAACCTCCGTATGGCTCCCAGAAAAAGAAGGAGGGTGAGACTAATGCTATATCCTCTGGTAGACCAAGAGAACGCTTTTATCGACATCCGCAAGGTTATGCTCAACCTCAAGGGTACCCAATCCAATATGCTCAACAACCCTATGTGGCAGCTATTACACCTTCTTTCAATCAACAGGTTCCCATGTATCAGCCTATGCAACAACCTCTTGTTTATCCGCCTCCTGCCAACTACCTGCAGGCACCCAACGCTCCTGCTCCTCAACAGCCAAAGAATCCGGCTCCTCGCCAGAATATGCCGAATAGAAGAACGTATAAACCTTGTCCGCCGATTCCAATGACTTTTACCGAGTTGTATCCCTCTTTGGTCAAGCAGGGGCTCATCACCACTCGGGCTTTGGGTCCGCCTCCTAATCCTCTACCCGCCAATTACAACGCCGCCGCTCATTGTTTATTTCATGAGGGTGCGCCTGGTCATGATCTGGAGAATTGTTATGCTCTCAAAAATATTGTCAGGGATTTATTGGAAAAGAAGATTTTGTCATTTGAAGATCCTCAACCGAATGTCAAGAAGAACCCTTTTCCTAACCATGAGAGTGTCAATGCCATTAGTGTTGATTCGGGGGAAGGTTACGCCCTTGACGTTGAACAGATTAAGACTCCTCTCAAGATGTTCCATTCAAAACTGTTTGAAGCTGGTTTGGTAGATACTTCCCACGTTGCATGCGTAAGTTGTGAAGCCAGTGTTAAGGGTTGTGTGTTGGTTCAGGATGATGTTCAGAGGTTGATTAATGAGGGTGTTTTACAAGTGACAAGCCAAGCCAAGAAGGATGAAGTCGCTGTGGTTGAGCCTGTCTTCCATCAGCCTGAATCAAAGGGTAAGGTACCAGTGTTTAATCTATCAGGGGCAGGTTCCGCCAATCTCGTGTTCGATATACCGAAGTCGTATATCCCTGAAGCGAACCAGACTAAGCCTATAGTTATTCGAAGACCGAGTCCGTTTCCTTTCAGTGATACTAAAGCTGTGCCTTGGAAATATGACATGACGATGATTGACAAGGAGTCCGGGAAGGTTATTCCAAATGAAGAGGTTAAGGGCACGGTGACCAATATCGCAGAGGTAAGCAGGATGACTCGCAGTGGCCGTGTGTATACACCCCATTCCAATGAGGTCCCACCTAAGGAAACGACTAGTACCCCGGTGCCTGCCAAAGACAAAGGTAAAGGAGCCGTCACGAATGATGAAGATGCCGAATTTTTGAGGATCATCAAGAAAAGTGACTATAAAGTTATCGATCAACTTCATCAGACTCCTTCCAAGATCTCGATTTTATCTCTGTTAATGAGTTCACCCGCCCATAGGATGGCCTTGCAGAAGGTTTTGACTCAAGCACATGTGGATCAAGATATTAGCACCAGTCGGTTTGATAGTGTGATTGCCAATCTAACCGCCTGTAACACCCTCAGTTTCAGCAATGAAGAGTTACCAAAGGAGGGTCCGAACCATAATCGTGCTTTACATATATCGGTAAGATGTCAGGAGGACAATTTAGCAAGAGTGCTAGTGGACACCGGGTCTTCTCTGAATGTTCTACCCAAGAGGGTTCTTGATAGGTTGGCTTGTAAAGAGACTGCGCTGAAACCTACACCTTTGGTTGTCAAGGCTTTCGATGGCTCTCGTCGATCGGTAATGGGGGAGGTTGAGCTACCTATCCTGATCGGTCCGCAAGTTTTTAATATCACGTTTCAAGTCATGGACATTAATCCCAATTACAGTTGTTTACTTGGAAGGTCGTGGATCCATGCCGCTGGGGCAGTGACCTCAACGTTACATCAAAAGATGAAATTCGTGATCGATGGAAAGTTGGTTATTATACACGGTGAGGAGGATCTGATGGTCAGTAACCTGTCTTCTTTCCGTTACATCGAGGCCGATGAGAATGCTTTAGACATCTCCTTTCAAGCACTTGAGATCGCCAATGCTGTTCTGCTGGAAGTCGAAGAAACAGTGGGTCAGGGTAATCCATCTTTTGCATCTCTGAAGAGTACCAAGGCAACAATTGACAGGGGCATTCCTGAAGGTTGGGGAGAGGTAATCGATGTCAAGACCAAGACTGATCGCTCTGGGTTGGGTTACAAACCAACTCAGAATGGAGCTGCCACAACCGTCGAAGGGCGTCCGAAGGTTATCCAAGAGATATTTGTCAGCAGAGGTTTCCAAGTCAATGCCATCAACGACTGTGAGGAAAATGAAGAACTGAGCAACCTGGTGTTTAAGGGTGATGCAGTTCTGAACAACTGGGAGGCCGTAGAGATCCCTGTTATCTTTCCCTTGTCAAAGTAATTGTTTTTTAAAAAAAGTTTCATTTACATTTTCGAATAAAAATCCGTAGCTCTGCCCAAGGCTATAGGGTCGCTTTTATTGGGCCACCTTTCATTCCTAAAAAGATATTAATAAAAGCATTTTGTTCAATTCCACTTTGTTTCATTTGCGTTTTTCGTTTTCACCTTTAAAAATGAAATTGGCAACCTTTTTTCAAAAAATAATAATAAAAAAAAAAACAGCATTTCATTCTTACATATCTTCGAGCATTTTAATTAAGTAAGCCTTCCATCATGCAGAGATATCGTAAACCTTGTTGGATCCAATGACTTTACTGACACTCCTGACTGGGATGCACCCATCAATCAAGCTGAGGACGAGGGTGAAGAAGATTTCGAAGTACCCGCGGAACTGACAAGATTGATTGAGTACGAGTACACGGAGCTTCAACCGCATAAAGAGCAGGTGGACCTAATTAATCTCGGTACAGATGAGAGCAAGAAAGAGGTCAAGATTGGTGCAATGCTTGGGACGGAGATTAGGCCGAGGTTGATTGAGTTGTTAAAAGAGTATATTGATGTGTTTGCGTGGTCGTATCAAGATATGCCGGGCCTGAACACAGATATTGTTGTTCACAAGTTGCCACTCAAGCCAGATTGTCCACCTATCAAGCAGAAACTCCGAAGAACGAGACCTGACATGGCTTTGAAGATTCGAGATGAGGTTAAAAAGCAGCTGGACGCAGGTTTCTTGGCAGTCGCAAAATATCCGGATTGGGTTGCCAACATCGTGCCAGTGCCTAAAAAGGACGGTAAAGTTAGGATGTGTGTAGACTACAGGGATCTGAACAAAGCAAGTCCAAAAGACGACTTCCCACTGCCACATATTGACACACTGGTAGACAATACGGCCAGTTTTGCGTTGTTCTCATTTATGGATGGTTTCTCTGGCTATAATCAGATCAAGATGGATCCCGATGATCGAGAGAAGACTACTTTCATTACTCCTTGGGGAACCTTCTGCTACAAAGTCATGCCTTTCGGTTTGAAGAATGCAGGAGCAACTTACCAACGCGCTATGACCACTCTTTTTCACGATATGATGCACAAAGAAATTGAGGTATATGTGGACGATATGATAGCCAAATCTCAGAGTGAAGAGGAGCATTTAGACCATTTGATGAAGCTGTTTGAACGACTCAGGAAATATCAGTTGAAATTGAATCCTGCAAAATGTACCTTCGGTGTCAGATCTGGAAAACTGCTTGGTTTCATTGTTAGCCAGCGAGGGATTGAGGTGGATCCTGACAAAGTCCGAGCCATTCAAGATATGCCGGCTCCGCGAACCGAGACGCAAGTTAGGGGTTTTCTGGGACGTCTGAATTACATTTCCAGGTTTATCTTTAATATGACCGCTACTTGTGAGCCGATATTCAAGTTGCTTTGCAAGGGGCAGATAGTTGAGTGGAACCCTGATTGTCAAAAAGCGTTTGAGAAAATTAAGGGTTATTTGCAGGACCCCCCTATTCTGATTCCTTCCGTACCTGGAAGACCGTTGTTTATGTACCTTACCATTCTTGAAAAGTCTATGGGTTGTGTGCTTGGGCAACATGATGAGACTGGAAGAAAGGAGCATGCGATTTATTACCTGAGCAAGAAGTTTACCGATTGCGAAAACAGATACTCACCATTAGAGAAAACTTGTTGTGCATTGGCATGGGCCGCTAAACGCCTTCGGCAATATATGGTCTGTCATACCACGTTATTGATTTCTAAAATGGATCCGATCAAGTATATTTTTGAAAAACCTGCTCAAACCGGGAGGCTAGCCCGTTGGCACATGTTGTTATCCGAATATGACATCCAGTATGTGCCCCAGAAGGCGATTAAGGGTAGTATCTTATCTGATTACCTTGCAGACCAGCCAGTTGAAGATTACGAACCTCTTAAGCTCGATTTTCCTGATGAGGATATTTTGTTGATTAAAAGAGATTGTGAAGAGCCAGATCCGAGCGAAGGTCCAGAACCAGGTCTTTGGTGGAAGATGATGTTTGATGGCTCCTCGAATTTTAATGGGCATGGTATAGGCGCCGTTTTGATGAACCCAAAAGGCGGATTCACTCCGTTTACAGCAAGATTGGACTTTGAGTGCACTAACAACGTCGCAGAATACGAAGCATGTATTCTTGGCCTCGAAGCGGCGATTCACCTCCGAATCAAACTTCTTAAAGTAAGTGGCGACTCAGCCTTGGTTATTTACCAGGTACAAGGCAAATGGGAAACGAAGAATGAGAAGCTGATCCCTTATAAGGACTACATTATCGAGCTGATCAAGCATTTCGACGAGATAGAATTCGAGCATGTTCCTAGATCCGAGAATCACGTAGCTGATGCTTTAGCCATGTTAGCATCTATGTGGAAGGTTAAATTCGTTAATGAAGCACCTCTTATCCATATTGAGCGCAAGGTTGAGCCCGCTTATTGTCAGATGGTCGAAGAAGTTGAGGTGGATGAAAAGCCTTGGTTTCATGATATCAAGAACTATCTCGTCAAGCAGGAATATCCCGATGGTGCTACTGGTCTGGACAAAAAGACATTGAGAAGATTGGCGTCCAAATTCTTTATCAGTAATGGTGTGTTGTACAAGAGAAATCACGACATGGTCCTGCTCAGATGTGTTGATAAACGGGAAGCGGACATGTTACTACAGGAAATTCATGACGGGACCTTCGGAACCCATGCCAATGGTTATGCTATGTCCAAGAAGATGTTAAGGGCTGGGTATTACTGGTTAACCATGGAAGCCGACTGCATCCAATACGCTAGGAAATGCCATAAGTGCCAAATTTATGCTGATAAAATGCACGTACCTCCGTCACCGTTGAATGTGTTGTCTTCACCATGGCCGTTCTCTATGTGGGGCATTGACATGATTGGGGCAATCGAGCCGAAAGCTTCTAATGGTCATCGTTTTATCCTTGTTGCCATTGATTATTTCACCAAATGGGTAGAGGCTGCCTCCTACACCAACGTGACCAAGCAAGTGGTTGCCCGATTCATCAGGAAAGAGATCATCTGCCGTTATGGAGTCCCAAGCCGGATAATAACTGACAATGGCACCAATCTGAATAATAAGACTATGAAAGAGCTGTGTGATAGTTTCAAGATCACTCACCACAACTCGTCTCCGTACCGTCCTAAGATGAATGGAGCCGTCGAAGCCGCAAATAAGAATATCAAGAAGATCCTGCAAAAGATGGTTGTGACTTACAAAGATTGGCATGAGATGTTACCGTTTGCTTTGCATGGATACAGAACCTCAGTGAGAACTTCGACAGGGGCAACACCTTTCTCACTGGTATATGGAATGGACGCCGTGCTCCCCATCGAAGTAGAGATACCTTCGCTAAGAGTGTTAATGGAGGCTGAACTTGAGGAAGCTGAGTGGGTTCAAGACAGATTGGATCAGTTGAATCTCATTGACGAGAAGCGTTTGACAGCCATGTGCCATGGGCAGTTATATCAGAAACGGATGAAAGAGCGTTTGATAAGAAGATTCGCATCCGTGAGTTCCGTCAAGGAGAGCTCGTACTCAAAAAGATCTTACCAGTACATAAAGATATGCGTGGGCAAGTGGATGCCCAATTATGAAGGCCCATTCGTTGTAAAGACTGTCTTCTCCGGAGGGTCTCTGATACTTACGACAATGGACGGTGAAGAACTAGCACATCCCGTGAATTCTGATGCAGTCCGAAAATATTATGCCTAAAAGCCCGCTAAGTCGAAAACCTGCAAAAGGCGACTTAGGGCAAAAGTAAGGGTTGAAAAAAAAATAATAATAAAAAGCTCGCTAAGTTGAAAACCCGAAAGGGCGGCTTAGGCAAAAAAGAGCGTCCCGGTGGATTGAAAACCCGAAAGGGCGGTCCAGGCAAAAGTTAGGGACAAAGGCATTTCATTGCATCAGAATACACTGATTATCTCGAACACACTTTCCGCATGAGAGCCATGTTTCAGTTCTTTCATCCTTGCCCAAAGCAGGATTCTGGATTAGTCCTTAGTTACTAGTGTCAGTAGGTGTCATTGGATTCGATGTAACCTTTTCCCATGTTGCCAATTTCAAAACATAATCATCCGTGGAGCTATGCCTTCAGCGAGCTACCGCCCTTAAATAAAAGAAACCATCTCGTTACTTACATTCTTTGGTGCATTGCTCTTTGTTTTCTATTTGTTATGCAAATGCGTTTATTCCTAAAACTTGAAAATGAAAGGTGCATTGTAGATTTTTCAAAACTGTTTTTTCAAAAACAAAACGAATTTGAAATGTAATAAATTACTTTGACTAAGGGAAATTCCGAAAGGATCTCTTCATTCCCCGGAAATATCATTATTGCAGAAACACTTTCAAACCATTGCTCTATCACGGTCCCCAGCGAGACTATAGCTGACAACTTTTTTTCTTGGGTAACCCGAAAGTGTCCCTCAGGTTTTCTTCTCCCCATGTGAAGACATAATACTGTGCACCCAAGCAGATTACTTTCTCCCCAGAGAATTCAGAACTTTAAAACCAGAGTTGGTTCCACCATTGATCCTTCCACCCATGATTGACGTATTGGTTGCAGAGAACGCAGGGTATCTCCGTCGAGATGTTTATTTCGTCTCTCGTCCTGTCTCTAGTTTGTTTCGTCGGCCTACGCAGGAGCATAAGCATCACATGCCTATTTCATTACATATTCATATTCATTACATGTTCATTACATATTCATTACATATTCATTACATACTCATTTCATACCATCTTGCATACATAAACATTAGCATACATAGACATTAACATACATTCACATTAACATATGCATTAACATATGCAGTAGCATTCACAGGTTCATTGTGTTTCACCATCATTTGGTTGTTACCCGCCGAGTAACTGGGTTCGTCCATTCTCTCCAAATAGATTGTCAGCCCTAAGCATAAAATACTTACTTGTTTCCAGTTTCCCCACGGAGCTCGATCCTCGTGGATGACGGTTACTTCAGCTATCTTTCCTCTCCAGGATAAGATGTCTACCCTTCGAGATCATTCCCTCGATGGAGTCTTGATTACCAGTCTTCTTTCTAGCTCGATCCTAGATTGAATCTCAGTCATGTCGGTCGTCAATCCCGACCGGACGTGCATTTATTTTGCACCATCTAAAGGTTTTCACCATACCATGACAGATACGCGACTGTTCTCGTCGAGAAGGTTATCACTGTACCCGGACGTGCATTTATTTTGCACTATCTTTCAAGAAAATCAACTACAATCCTTTACAGATACACGCAGTTCACGCCTGGAAAATATATCAGTACATTTACAATCCTACATGTTACAACCCTTTACACTTTACATTTTACAGCATCACATACGACATTTCTCACCTAAGAAGTCGATCCTATCCTCGTTATGACTCGCAGCAAATGGCCATCTCCTTGGAGCAGTTGGGCTTCATTACCTGCCGTCTTGAGGTATGAACCAAATCGTATTCAGGAGAGCACGATCTTGAGTTACGGAAGGTTTGAGCGAAATCATATTCAGGAGAGCACGATTCTGAAGTTATGAAGAAGTTCATTTATCCTTTAGTAAAAGAAGGAGCGGAATCATATTCAGGAGAGCACGATTCTGAGTTATGAGGAAGTTCAATTGGCCGTTTTTCAGGAGAGCACGATTCTGAAGAATGAAGAAATTTCAGGAGCCGAATCATATTCAGGAGAGCACGATTCTGAGTTATGAGGAAGTTCGATTATCCACTTTCATATTCAGGAGAGCACGATTCTGAAGTATGGAAAAACTCATTTACAACCGAATCATATTCAGGAGAGCACGATTCTGAAGTATGAGTATATTCAGTCATCCCAGTTTCATATTCAGGAGAGCACGATTCTGAAGTATGAGCATATTCAGTCATCCAGTTTCATATTCAGGAGAGCACGATTCTGAAGTATGAGTATATTCAGTCATCCAGTTTCATATTCAGGAGAGCACGATTCTGAAGTATGAGGAAATTCAGTTTACCCGTTTCATGTTCAAGAGAGCACGATCTTGAAGCAGTTTATTTATCCTTCAGTAGAGAAGAACCAGAATCGTATTCCAGACGCCGACCTAAAATGCGAGAGATTTATTTATCAGATAAGCAGGCAGCCTCTTTATTTGAGTGCTTATCCATTTTGGCATATAAGTCCCTTCCAACAATGAGTGACAGTTTTCCCTCGAGAAACTTATCCGGGCAGTTCCCATCAAAGTCCATTTATTTTGGCATACAGTCGGTCTTTACCCTGTATATTTGATACGGATTTCCGAAAAGTCCGTTTGATCCTGCCACGAGAGATAGTTTACAGAAGCTTGGATGTTATTCTTTGCTCAATGCTCCCAGCATTCTGTAAGCGATCTTGCAATCGTACGCGATCCAGTTTTTTATCCTTTAGATTCCCCCAGTGGAGGCCGTCTCGCAGGTGCCATCTCCATTTGAGGACCTCGTTCCTTTTCTAGTGACAATTGGTCATTCACACCAGTTGACTATCATTTTTTAAATTTCCCAGTGTTGTACTGTGTCTCAGCGCGTCATTTTCCCCAGTGAGTTCTCCTCGTGGCGTCTGTCCCGGTGTCTTCATGTTCGTCAGCATTTTCGCATTCATACGCATCATACCATATTCATGGCATCATCTGCATTAAGCTGTTCCCGTTTTGTCCATAGCATGGCATATCGTCGCATATAAGGGCAAAATTTTCGGTTATCTATATTTAAATCTCTCCACCACGATTCCTCGAGTCTCTGTCACTCAAATCGTCTGGTGTAGCTATTTAAATAGGGGGCAACTGTAATACCCCAAATTTTACCCTTATATTTGGTCAGTCATTTCGCATAGCAATCTCATCTGTGCATCTGCTAACCACTAACCAGTCATAAAGTGCGTTTTGTTTTGCAAGAAATACCCCAGGGGGCGTTTTGGTCATTTTGAAGCATAATTCGTAATTTTGGGCCTAATGAGGTTTTATTCCTGAGGCGTTTATTTACGTGGGTTTGATTATGTTAAGATATCAATTTGGGTTGGAAAATCTGATCTGTGGAACAGGGTTTTAACAAGAAATCATTCTTCTATCTTCCAGTCCATTTTAGAGGGAAAACAGTGAAAACTTCGACTGATTAATGGAACTTATTCATGTTGAAGGTATTAAGCTTATTATGCAAGATTGGATCGAATTAATTCAAGAGGATATTTGACTAGTGAGGTTTAATCGGATGTTGAGGTATTTGCAAATTTAAATCATGGAAAAGAAATTGGGAAATGATTTCAATAGAATATGTGAATTTTATTCATAATATTTTATTATTATTATTACAATTTGTGAAGTGAATTTGGATAGAAACTTGAAGCTTATTCATAATATTTTATCATGATCTACAAAGAGGAAATGATTTGGATAAAAAAATGTTATTGAATTTATTCATAATATTTTTGTTACAAGTTACAAAAGAGAAAATCAAAATTGTAAAAATCCTAAGTCCCAAACATCCCCAAGTGTTCTTCATGATGTCCTGTGAGCTTCTCCGCAAAATCTCCGATCAACCTACACGTCAAAAGAAAACAAAATAGAATGCAGGAATGGGCTAGAAATTGTTTTCAACACTCTCAGAACAGCGTCATCATCGAGTGTCGGGAGTGGCACAACCGAAGCTGCGTCCTACCCCCGTTACCGACCCGCGCCGTTGGCGTCAGATCAGGTAACACCTGTTCTTATCATGAGGGACATCCGAGAGATAGAAGTGATAAAAGAAGCGGGACTTGGATTTCCAAACTGATACCAAGGCAAAGTTGGACTCAGACCCGGATGCCGGCAGGTCTGAGTCGTTTTTTTCAATACCTGAAATCCACAACAGCATCAGTACTAGGTTCAGAATTCAGAACTCAAAACCAAAGCAATGCATAAGCTGCATCAACTTTGCAACACATAAGTGAGCCCATAAAAATCAAGTTCAAACAGAACAGAAAGATGAATACAAACCAAACTATGTTGAACTGCATCAAGCAATGTATCAAAAAGTTCAACAACATCAGTACAAAACTGGTAACAGAGCTCAAAGCCAAGATGGTTTATAAGCTGCATAAATAAAACAGCCAAAGGTAATTGAAAATTCCAAGTAGTAATCAAAGACAGCCATCAGGTGGGCTCAGTTTAGAAACATCACGGCCCAATGAAATTCGCAGCTGACGGCAACATCCATCAGAGAATCACACATCCAAAATCCCAGCCCTGAAACGCAAGAATCGAATAGCATCAGCAAAGTTCACCACAGGCTAATGGCAAGCTAATTCACTTACGGTCAAAACAGCTCAAAAAAACGGAAAAGCGAAGAGGTAAGAACAGAATGTGAATTCATGCTAAAAAACAAGGAGCTACGGGCAAGTTCAATCCCACAAGAAAAGAACCTAAGTCAAGCCAGAAAACAGAAACTAGGTGTGGTCCAGCAATGTCAAGCCCGGTCGAAGTTCAAAGAGCCACAGGCCATACCAAAATAAGCAGATAAGCTCACATGATCACATTAATATGTCAGTTCAGATTGGATCCCAAATATGCAAGGCACATCAGAATCAACAACAACACCAAGCTGAGGTGTTTAATCATGCCCTCAGTAAACTCATCACTGGGCAGAGGTTCGAGCTGCCGGGAGAGAAACTACTAGAGTGTCTCCAGCTCCCGACCAAGCGTCGAAAACAATGGAAATTCAACAATTATCGAGAGTAGAAACAAGAACGGATGCCCTGGTAGCTCAGACTGTGATGTCGTCATCGCCGCGTAACCTTCTCGGCCATTCTGACTCGACCGAAGCATCAACCTCAATTCACTGAAAAAGAAGAGAAAAAATGAGTGAATTTCAACTGATAACCAAACTGAACGAAACAAGTCCATCAAAAACATATCAGTTCAGAAGTGAAACGAGTTCACGAAACCACACCAGAAGTAGTGAAAAGGGTTCAGAACAAACATATCAGTGAAACAGATCACAAAACCATATCAGTTCATAAGCCCAGAAACCCTGTTCAAAAACCAAGTTCACACAAGCAAAGAACCCAGCAGAAATTATCAAAGGCAACAGCAGTGTCATAGGCTCAGAACATCATCATCATCGCCGTATACCATCCTCGGCGACACCAATCTGACCGTATCTGAACTACCAGCTTCTCTCTGAAAGAAGAAGAGGAAAAGAATCCATATCCTGCAACAAAACCAGGAACCATATTAGAAAAATAGCAGGAAGAGATTCTGATATTGATATCAATTCCAAATCAGGAAAACTAAATCGTATCAGGTGGATCAAAACGAGTCAAAGCACCAAGTTCATAAATCACAGAGGCAAATCCATATCCGAGAATAGGGAATCCTGAAAAGGGAAAGTTCAGATCAGATGAGATCAAACCTATCCGAAAAAACGAAATCCAATCTCACCAAAAATCCCAGATAAAATCAAATCGAATCTCAGCCAAATAGTAACGTAAAGCCAACACAAATCCAAGGCCCAAAAAGAGAGATTCAGAGACTATAAAAAGGGGAACAACTTCACCTGTGGGAGAACCCTAACGGACCAATCGCGAACAAACCCTAACGGACCAATCGCGAACAAACCCTAGGCGGCGCAAACAAGGAGAACAGTCGAGACTCAGAGGAACCAATATCCTCATCATCGTCTTCGTAAGAAAGAGGAACGAAGATCATCGACGGAGAACAACAAACATCACCGCACATCAATATCATCTGAACCACCAGACAGCCGCGAATCACCGAAGGAGAAGATCGCCTTCCGCCGTTCACTACAAACGGCGGGGCAATCAACTCTGAGCCTCAGTTCTACACATCATCGGCTATAAATCACCGAGGAACAAATGTAAATCCTCATTAACTCACTGTTTTTTCATTCTTTCATGTTTTGTAGAAGAAGATGCAGAGAATCGAGAAAGAAGAAAGACGAGAGGGAGAAGAAGAACGGCCGCGAGAGAGAATCGAGAGAGAAGAGGAAGATGCAAACGCGCCGCAGAAGGGCGTTTAGGGTTATGAAACCCTAAAAGACTCTTTTGATCACAATTGCTTCCACCGGGTTGGGTCCGGAGGTAATGACCGGCCCAACCCTTTTATTTTTTACTTTCTTTTTTTTCTTTTTTTTTTTTTAAATTATCAAATTTTTAAAAATATTTAAGTTGGTTCTTTTATAATATTAAAATTAAAAACATTCTTTTATAATATTAAAATAAAAAACATTTTTTTTATAATATTAAAATTAAAAACATTTTTTTATAATATTAAAATAAAAACATTTTATAATATTAAAATTAAAAAACATTTTAAAATATTAAAATTAAAACATTTTTTTATAATTAGAATCAATTATTCTTTTAAAACCAAGAGAAAATATTTTTTTAAGAAATCATAATCTTCCCTTTTTTTTTGTTTATTTATTAACAAGTTAAAACAATTAAGCTTAGATTCATAAAGTAAAAAACCACAAAAAAATGTCCCTTAACTTCATGTTTCCGCTTTCATAATTTTGTTTATTAACCTAGTTTCGTTCACTGTGCAGCTTACCATGTTATTTCCTTATGTTTGCGTTCTTAAATTTGAATTGTATCACATTATTGTAACTGTTCCTCCATTGTAACCTCGCGAACCTTAATAATCGCGTTTACCTTTCCGCACTTTAATTTCTGCTGTTTGTATGGTTTAAATTCGCGCATTTGCATCGTTAATTTGTCCCATTGCACACATCGAAGGTTAGGTCTAGCTTTTGGTCGCCGCGCCAATAGTCCTCAAACTTCAATCCTCAAAACTACAAACTACAAACCCTAATTTTCACAAATGCCTCGCCGCAGGCAAAAATACAATTTTACCCCTAGCATTAGGTCAAAGAGCCGCCGCGCTCATTTTAGGGTTTCCCGCCGTGGAATCCCTAATTTAACCCCTAATTACAACTTAACATTTCAACGTAGAGATTTGGAGTTTCTACACTCCACGTAAGCGTGTCCTTAAGATGCGTTTATTCCCCTTGAGACCTTGACCACAGTCAAGAAGTTTCTAACCTCCCTTTTGAGGGAACTACGATTACTCTGATTCCACTCCCGTAAGGATACGTAGGCACAAGATGCGATGTCTTGCCGAGTAACTTAGAATTAACCCCTTAGGTCTCTTTTCTCACTTTTAAATCCTTATGTACATATACCTTAAGCAAATAAATAAAGCAAATAGTAAACAACTGAACAAAAGGTTCCTGTAGAGTACTACAGAAGTTTAGGGTGCTAATACCTTCCCTAAATTTAACCAACCCCCGAACCCTAGATCTTTCCCCGCATTGTGTTTACGATGCAAAATAGGTTTTCCCTCTTTTGACCTTTTCCTTCGGATAAATCAAAGAGCGGTTGTGAATTGAATTGCGATTCAAACTCATTAATAGTTTGTGATCCTATTTCCACCGCAACAGTAAGCTTTAAGAGCATCAATAACATGTTTAGAACTTGTAGGCCATGTATGTATGGTTTGAGCACTTTCCATCTGCATCCTTAACAACTTGCCTTCTCTTTCATGCTATATTTGCAATCCATGAACTATTTCCAAATGTGTTGATCTGTGGCTGAGCCCTAAATGTACAATCTATATGTTATCATGTCTATAACTTGTGTGCAATATTTATTTGATGTGTATGAACTCAGAACATGCTTGGTTTCCCTTATGCATCTCAAGTTTCCAATTTGCATTTTCAATCGTGTTTGTTATTAGAGACATAATTTCACAAATCGGTTGTTACCATCATCATCCTTGTTTAAAAACAATCATGTTAGGTTTAAATTTTGTTAAATTTGGAGTTGTTTTGATCAAGTTTGAATCCTTCACGCATTTGGTTTTGTTGGCTTGTTTTTGACCCAGATTTTCAATCATAGATAGGTTTATCTTTTTCTGGGGTGGCTAAATACACGGATGTATCGCCACCCCAGTGGTTACACACTAGCCCTTAAGTCACTTGCCTTGTCCTTGGTCCTGGGTTCGAGCCTCGTGGAGGCCATTTTTTTATTAAATTTGTGATTCTTTCCTTGTTTTATCATTTTCTTCTCCTTTTCCATTTGGTTAACACGCGCACAGTTGGCTGATTTGGTTAAGTGTTGAGTTTATGAGCATGAGGGCGTGGGTTCAACACTCTCCTTGACCATTCCATTTATTTTTATCACTCATTTGTTTATATTTTCTTCACAAATTCAAAATTTCATAACTTTCTCATGCTTCATTATTTTTGATCGTTCTTTTTGCAAAATGCTCTTAATCTTGTCTAGTTTCACATGTTGAGAAAATACTTCAAAGATGTTCATGTTTGTAATACTTTTTCACACAGTTAAAATTGTTCCCTTTTAAGGTTGTTTACCTTGTTTCTTGTTGAAACCTTTTAATGCTTGAACTATCTTGTGACATTGTGTTTACGTATGATATCCTTCACCATTTATCTATAATCCTAGCCTTAGGATTAGAGTCGCCGTGCTCTATTTAGCGTCCCGCCGTGGACATCCTTTATCCAGTTGTCCTAACCTTAGGATTGGAGCCTCTGTGCTCTATTTAGTGTCCCGCCGTGGACATCTTTTACCCTTTTACCCTAACCCTTAAGATCTGAGTCGACGTACTCATGTTTAGCGTCCTGCTGTGGACATTCTCTCATAATAATTTCAATGTAGATTTAAGAGTCTCCGCACTCCATGTAAGTATTTCTCTATGAATGCTTACATCCCCTTGGAACCTTGACCACAGTCAAGAGTTCCTCACCCCTATCTAGGGGAACTACGGTGGCTCTGATTCTATCCCTATCAGGATACGTAGGCACGAGACGCG